>WNWK01001996.1:0-236448 GCA_009830355.1 Cherax destructor | reverse complement strand
CCTAGGAGCACCGTAGTATAGGATGATAAATGAGACACTTTTGCAGAGTTTGGGTATCTTTATTCTGTAAACGTTTCGCCAGCCAGTGGTTTCTTCAGTCGAAAACAGAAAACGGTGGAAGATGAGGATTTTGAGGTAATCAGTCCCTCAGCCTGAAGTCGATGTGTTCGGTCCACCAATGAGTTTTTCTACTTGTGACTTCACCTACCATTGTTCCACCTTATTTATGGAAATACGCTGCACTTTTATCAAGAGTGATGGACTGAACATATCGACCCCAGGCTGAGGGACTGATTACCTCAAAATTCTCATCTTCCACCGTTTTCTACTTTGGACTGAAGAAACCAGTGGCTGGAGAAACATTTCCGGAATATAGATACCCAAATGTTGCACATGTATCTCATTCATCAACTTGTCTGTTTATAAAACATTTATTCAAGCCGTAGTATTTGTTTTTGATGTTTGCACTTAAAGAGCTTAAAATGATGTGCCACTCAAAAAAGTGCTTTCTCCTCAGATAAGTGCCGACCCAAAGTTAAAATTTTGGAATGCTACTTGGTCTAAAACTTGGGCCTGAGTATTAGGAAGCTTGGTTGCACAAGTTTGCATAGGGACTGAATTAAAAAAAACACACAAATAAACATATAAAGAAAACATTGGCAACTACAATTAGTGTGGCCGACCGATGTGGAGGCATGATAGTTTATGTTGAAAATGTTCAAATACTGCAACACAACGGTATCTTGGTACTGAGGACTCCCACACTTCATCTGGTAACTACTAGAGCTATGAGTAAGAAGGGTTGGATTCCAGAGGGACCTGCTTTTTTGCTTCTACTAGTGAATCTCGTTTCCTGCAACATCTTGGAGAGCATCCACCTCACCTTCGACAGTATTTAAGACTCCACTCTCATGCTTCAGCTTCATGTCTTTCCTGAAAATGGAGACGAACTAACTCTTCTCCAGGCTGAGGGACTGACCACCTCAAATACTATTTCTTCAAGGTTGATGAACTGATTATATCGTCTTTATTTCGCTACTACACTTGCTGTATTTGACTGAAGAAACCTACTGTATAGGCGAAACATTTCAACAATAAAGATACCAAACTGCTGCACATGAGTCTTACTCATCAGTATGGTAGTGTACTGAACGAAGGCATCAAGTGTTTAGTTCCCTGCATTTGTGGACAGCTGAGGCATTTGTTTGATTCCTGGTCACGCCACAGTCTTTCTCTGTTTACTCCAGCTTGATTCCATGGATTGTTAATGTTAAGTGAATATGTAGGTGCTATTTTGGCAATCTTATTTTCGAAATGGTTTAGTATTATACGTATTTCATTATTTAATTATTTCCCTTGATGCTGGCGAGGGCTCTTGATTAAAACAAAACTGTACTTATCATCACCTTACTTGAATCTACCCTCCATGTATCACATTCCACAGGCGCTGTATGATTGATTTTGTGCAATGCTTCTACTGGTCGGCTTTGAACATTTAGTCCTAATGAGTTCTCGTCAATAAATGCTTTGCCTAGATTTTAGGTTATTAGTTTTAATATACCAGTTGTGTTAATCAAATTGGTTTCTGTGAAATAACCGGAGGATGTCTCTTCTGATCAGACATAAATCAGAGTATTTGACTTTATTGGGTTATCCTATGTAATGTTCATTAATAAATCTTACTTAATTACTTACATGAATAGTACTCGTAAATCTTACTAACAGAAAAGTTTGGATTTATTTTGGCCAGTATTGGTCCAAATTTGCCATTTTTATAGAAGATACTGGCAAAACTGAAATACTGATTTTCATGCAATAATTCCTGAGTGTTTCATCTAATTGCCTTTACTTTTAAAAAGCTGGTAGGTTGATAATTTATATTCAGACTGGTTTCAAACTTAACGTTCCTGTGTATTTTAGAATATAATTTCCTTTTGACGTAACAAGAAAATTTATCTTTAGTCTGGCTTCCAAAATGATATTTCTTACTGGAAGCGTTAATTAATTTAGGGCTGTTTAAAATTATAATTTTTACTTAATCAACGTGGATATTTGCCTGTGAGTACCAATGTGGATATTTGCGTGTGAGTACAAATGTGGATATTTGACGTATGAGTACCAATGTGGATATTTGACGTGTGAGTACCGAACCTGATTAGCCACAAATCTTGAACCCTAATACAGGTATACCGTTCTCGAATCACCCAGAGACCGAAATACATCTAGTTTACTGAACCCCGTGTTATCTCTCAGCCCTCAGTTCATAGCTTAGTTTTCTAGGGAGAGCGCAAGGCGGAAACAGGATTTTTGTTTTTGCACTGGGTGCATACAGTGTTACGTGAGATTTTGGCCAATTTTATGACGAAGATACTCATAATCCCTGAGGTGTGTGGATGATTGTGATATATCTCCACCTCTTAGCCTCTTAGTCAACCATATATTTACAAGAGTCAATTTATAATCAACCTATCTATGGCCTTCCTGTGGTTCAACTAAGCTATGAACTGAGGGCTGAGAGATAACATGGGGTTCAGTAAACTAGATGTATTTCGGTACGCAGGCAAAACAGACGAAATTCAACACCGAAATTCACACAACCATTTAATCAACTACAGAAACGCAAGACTTACCGCCAGAGAAGAAAACACTCAATACCGAAGAATCCTGGAATCATCACTTATCTGCATATCCAACAACTTCAACCAGAACAACGGCTTCTATAACATAGCTGAACCCCTTGCCAAGAAACTTTTTCATCGCTATCCCACATAAGAACTTAACTCAGTTCGGACCTGACTTAACTCAGTGGTGGACCTGACTTAACTCAGTGAAGACGTGTCTTGTGTGCTCTCTGTCAATCTGAAGAAGATGTCCTCTCTTGAGCTACTCTACCAGCAGCTGAAGGAAGAACTGAGGGTAGCTAAGCTTGAGATACAGCGACTGACTGAGGAAAACAAGAGGATTCGTAGTAATCCTCCTGTTGAGAATCCTCAAGCCAAGAAAGGAACCTGGACAGTGGCTGAAATGCATGGGACAAAGTTAAAGATCAAGAGGACGGATGGAGAGGTAGAATCAACGAAGAACAAGGAATCTGTTGTGGAAACATCGAGCCGATTCTCCATGTTACCCGATGAATGTGAGTCGACTACTGGGAACATCACGAACGACACCAAGGAAGGTAAAAACATTGTTCTTGTTGGGGATAGTCAAATTAGGTACATGGATAGGGCCTTCTGCTTGAAAGATAGAAGTAGGAGACAGAGGGTTTGCTTTCCTGGGGCTGGGATGGAGGATATTGTTAGCCGTCTGGACGACATCATGAGAGGTAATGGGAGCAATCCTATTATCTGTCTCAGTGCTGGAGGCAACGATGTTGGCAGACGTAGGAGTGAGGACCTGACTAACAGGTATAGGTCAGCAATAGACATAATTAGGAAGAAGGGTGGGAACCCTGTCATATGTGGTATTTTGCCAAGGAGAGGAGTTGGAGATGAATGGCTGTCCAGGGCAATTGGTGTCAATTGCTGGCTGGACAAACACTGTAAGGATAATGCAGTACCATTCATTTGCAACTGGGACCACTTCTATGGCCGAAATGACATGTATGCCAGGGATGGGGTTCACTTATCCAGGGCAGGTGTGGATTTTCTTGCTAGCTCAGTTGAGGGTGTTGTTAGGACTTTAAACTAGGATTAGTTAGAGGTATGGGTTTAGAAATGGAAAATACTGAATGTCGAATTATAGATCTAGGCTTTGATAAAAAAAATCTTAACAATAACAAGGACAGTAATAGATATAGTGGAAAAACAGAATGGAGCAGGATGGGTAAAGAGAAAGGAGGGTCTTTAAAAGTGTATTATACAAATAGTCGTAGTGCTAGGAATAAGATGGACAATTTGAGATTAGTTGCAAGTGCAGGTAACATTGATGTATTTGCCATAACTGAGACGTGGTTCAATACGAAAAATAGGGACATGCCTGCTGAATGTCATATACAGGGTTTTAAATTGTTTCAAGTAGACAGAAGTTTCGGGAAGGGGGGTGGAGTGGCACTGTATGTCCGAGATCGCTTGAACTGCTGCATAAAAAAGGGAATAAAGTCTGAAATAACACATACAGAGTCTGTCTGGATAGAATTTTCAGAGGGGCATGAAAATTGATTTTAGGTGTGATATACCGTCCCCAAACTTAGATAGGGACCAAGGGAGACTACTATGGGAGGAAATTGTTAAGGCCACAATGCACGATAACGTAGTTATTCTGGGAGACTTCAACTTTAGTCAAATTGATTGGAATTTTTTGACTGGGAATTTAGAACTTCTTAGAAGTAGTTCAAGATTGTTTTTTGAAGCAGTTTGTGACAGAACCTACAAGGGGAAATAACCTGCTTGACTTAGTTCTGGCAAACAAGGAAACCCTTGTTAATAATTTAGAAATTACAGAGGAACTCGGCGCAAGCGACCACAAATCCATTACCTTTGGCATTGAATGGAAGTTTCATAGTAGGGATAACTCAGTAACGGTCCCAGATTTTCGCTTAACAGATTACAATGGACTTAGAGAACACTTATCATCTGTGGACTGGGGTAATGAAGAGAGCTATCAATATGACAGTTTTCTGAATACTATACATGCTGCCCAAAGAACATTTATCCCATATAAAAAAATTAGATCGAATAGAAATGACCCAAAATGGATGAATAATAGGCTCAAATATCTTTTAGGGCAGAAGAAAGGAATTTATAGGTCATCTTATGAATCAGTATATTGACATTAAGAGGGACGTTAAAAAGGGGATAAGAAAAGCTAAACGGGACTACGAAATTAAAGTTGCTAGGGATTCGAAAACTAACCCAAAAAGTTTTTTCCAGGTGTATAGAACAAAAGTTAGAGATAAGATAGGTCCCCTTAAAAATAATTATGGGTATCTTACTGACAAAGAGAATGAAATGTGCTCTATTTTTAATAATTATTTTCTCTCGGTTTTCACTCAGGAAGACACTAGTAATATCCCAAGAATTAGGTATTTTAGTGGGCCTGAAGAAGATAAATTATGTAGTATCACAGTCACTAGCGAAATGGTTATCAAACAGATAGACCGTTTGAAGCAAAATAAATCGCCAGGTCCTGATGAGCTTTTTTCAAGGATTCATAAGGAATGCAAAATGGAACTCTGGGAACCCTTAACTAACATTTTTAACCTATCTCTTCAAACAGTTGTAGTGTCTGATACGTGGAAGATGGCTAATGTAATTCCTATTTTTAAAGCAGGGGACAAGTCGTTACCATCAAATTACCGCCCAATAAGTCTAACATCAATTGTAGGCAAATTATTAGAGTCGATTATAGCTGATAACATAAGAAGCCATCTCGATAGGCATAATTTGATTAATGATACTCAACATGGATTCACCAGGGGCCGTTCCTGCCTAACTAATTTATTAACTTTTTTCAGTAAGGCTTTTGAGGCAGTTGATCATGATAAAGAATTCGATATTGTTTATTTGGATTTTAGTAAGGCTTTTGATAGAGTACCACATCAGAGACTGTTAAAGAAAGTGGCAGCTCATGGCATTGGGGGAAAAGTGCTGTCATGGATCGAGTCATGGCTCACCAATAGGAAGCAGAGAGTGTGCATAAATGGGGTTAAATCCGAGTGGGGACTTGTAACAAGTGGTGTTCCACAGGGATCAGTCTTAGGCCCGTTGTTATTTATAATATATCAATGACCTTGACGAAGGAATTACTAGTGACATGAGCAAATTCGCCGACGACACGAAGATAGGTAGGATAATTGATTCAAACATAGATGTCATAGAACTTCAGGAAGATTTAGACAAACTTAATTCGTGGTCAGAAAAGTAGCAGATGCAGTTCAATGCAGATAAATGCAAGGTACTGAAGCTCGGGAGTGTCCACAACCCAAGCACTTATAAGTTAAATAACGTAGAACTTAGCCATACAGATTGCGAGAAGGACTTGGGGGTGATGGTAAGCAGCAACCTTAAACCAAGACAGCAATGCCTAAGCGTACGTAATAAGGCAAATAGATTACTGGGATTTATATCAAGAAGTGTAAGCAACAGAAGTCCAGAGGTTATATTACAGCTTTATACATCATTAGTAAGGCCTCACCTAGATTACGCAGCTCAGTTCTGGTCTCCATATTACAGAATGGACATAAATTCATTAGAAAAAATTCAGCGTAGAATGACTAAATTAATACATAGCATTAGAAATCTTCCTTACGAAGAAAGATTGAAGACCCTTAAATTACATTCACTTGTAAGACGTAGAATGAGGGGAGACATGATCGAGGTATACAAGTGGAAGGTGGGTATTAACAAAGGGGATATAAATAAGGTCTTGAGGATATCTCTCCAAGAGAGAACCCGCAATAATGGATTCAAGTTAGATAAGTTTAGATTTAGAAAGGATATAGGAAAGTATTGGTTTGGAAATAGGGTAGTTGATGAGTGGAACAGTCTGCCTAGTAGGGTTATTGAAGCTAGGACCTTGGGTAGTTTCAAATTTAGGTTGGATAAATTCATGAGGAGAGGGGTTGGATTTGAGTGGGACTTGCACATGAGTAAATATAATTATCAAAGCATATTTCTTGGGTAGCATTGAAGATTGGGTTGAGCAAATATTCTGTTAGTGGGATGGATTGTGTAGGACCTGCCTAGTATGGGCCAACAGGCCTGCTGCAGTGTTCATCCTTTCTTATGTTCTTATGTTTAAGAATGGAGGACCACTGCAGATGGTCTACTCATATACTTATCCAATCTCTTTTTAAAGCTACCCAAGGTTCTAGACTCTATCACCCTACTTGGAAGATTGTCACATGCAGCATTCTCCACCTGACTAAATCCTATAAATGCTCATGTACCTTTTATCCAGGTAGATCTGTTTGTGACTTGATAAAGCCCACTTCCTGGGCGAAACGTTGTCAATAAAGGATCACATTATACTGCTTATGTGTATATTTTTCCATTGTGTCGGTATTTCATACCATTTATTTCCCTCTCACTCATGTGTTTATCCAACCTAAATTTGAAACTACCCAAGGTTTTAGCCTCAATAACCCTACTAGGCAGACTGTTCCACTCATCAACTACCCTATTTCCAAACCAGTACTTTCCTATATCCTTTCTAAATCTAAACTTGTCTAATTTGAATCCATTACTGCGGGTTCTCTCTTGGAGAGATATCATCAAGACTTTATTTATATCCCCTTTGTTAATACCCATCTTCCACTTTTTCACTTCGATCATGTCTCCCCTCATTCTTCGTCTTACAAGTGAATGTAATTTAAGGGACTTCAATCTTTCTATATACGGAAGATTTCTAATGCTATGAATTAACTTGTCATTCGTCGCTGAATGTTTTCTAACGAATTCATATCCATTTTGTAAAATGGAAACCAGAACTGAGGCGCGTAATCTAGGTGAGACCTTACTAACGATGTATAAAGCTGTAGTATAACCGCTGGACTTCTGTTGCCTACACTTCTTGATATAAATCCCAGTAATCTATTTGCCTTATTACGTACGCTTATGCATTGCTCTCTTGGTTTAAGGTTGCTGCTTACCATAACCCCCAAGTCCTTTTTGCAACCTGTATGGCTAAGTTCTACATTATTTAACTTGTAAGTGCTAGGGTTATGGACACTCCCTAGCTTCAGAACCTTGCATTTATCTACATTGAACTACATCTGCCACTTTTCTGACAACGAATTAAGTTTGTCTAAATCCTCCGGAAGTTCCACGACATCTACGTTTGAATAAATTATCCTACCTATCTTCGTGTCGTCGGCGAATTTGTTCATATCACTAATAATTTCCTCATCAAGGTCATTGATATATATTATAAACAACAACGGGCCTAAGACTGATCCCTGTGGAAAGCCACTTGTTACAGATCCCCATTCGGATTTAACCCCATTAATGCACACTCTCTGCTTCCTGTTCGTGAGCCATGACTCGATCCATAACAACACTTTTCCCTCAATGCCATGAGCTGCCACTTTCTTTAACAGTCTCTGATGTTGTACTCTATCAAAAGCCTTATTAAAATCTAAATAAACAATATCGAATTCTTTATCATGATCAACAGCCTCAAAAGCTTTACTGAAAAAGGTTAATAAATTAGTTAGACAGGAACGGCCCCTCGTGAATCCATGCTGAGTATCATTAATCAAATTATACTTATCAAGATGGCTTCTTATGATATCAGCTATAATTGACTCTAGTAATTTACCTACAATTGAGGTTAGGCTTATTGGGCGGTAATTTGACGGTAACGACTTGTCCCCTGCTTTAAAAATAGGAATTACATTGCCCATCTTCCACATATCAGACACTACACCTGTCCCACTTGCCTCCGCCTCTTCAATTCCGCATTTATAAACATCGATCTTTACGTCCCACTGGCGTGGGATTGTTCTAACCTTCAGCTAGTGTGAGGCGCGCTGGTCGGGTCACTTCTCCGCCACACCTCCTCAACTTCTCACGCCTCTCTTTCTCACGTTGCTGTCAACACGCTCCTGAGCTTCGCTACACGACACTCATGTGGCTAATTACTTTTTGGCATTCCTGGCCATTGTCTTGATGGTTTTGCTAATCCAGACCACTAATGGGGACCAGGTCGCCTGGAACAGAACAGGTAGGTTGTTTATTGTTTTGGGAGCTGACATATATTTACTCGCTTAAGTCTGTTTTGACGAAATAATACTACATTTTGCCTATGATAGTGTATCTGAGACACATTACTATTATTTTTATAATATTATTGTCATTATTATTGTCAATATTATTATTATTATTATTATTATTATTATTATTATTATTATTATTATTATTATTATTATTATTATTATTAAACTGAACGTAAAGTGCAGACCCGTATTAAGCATTCAGTGTAAAGAGTGATGGAGGCTCGAGCCTCAATCCACTAATAACGAGACAAAATCTACTCTCATAGCCAGGCCATATGTGCATTTCCAAAATCCAATAATTGAATCAAACTAAGTAAGTGTATACACTCACGTAGTGATACATAGGTAAGTGTCTACACATACAGGTGGTGATACGATACACAGGTTTACAAAATCTGAAGCCCATCATAAGAGGGATTTTTTCAGTTACAGAACGAAAATCAAACTCTCATGTCATTTACTAAAACTTGCAAACTGTCCAGATCCAATGTAATTGTGCAGACTATAAGGTGTTTCAAAAAGATGGACCCAATTTAAACAATATACTACTTTGAAATGTCTATCTTTAAAACATGAACTTCAAGGCTGATTGTTTGAAGTCGATCATAAGAGGCAATCTTCACGTACCACTTGGAAAAATATGATTCTCATTTTTTTAATTATGCTATAAACTTGGAATATTTACACTATACACCCAAAAGCTAAATAGATGCATTAACCTTTCAATTCTGAATCCATCAAAGAGGGCATCATTAAGTTGTAGCATGAAAAACATGTAAAATAATCTTTTATGATAGACTGGCAAATTGGCACCTACATAGTCCAAAAACAACATGACTCTTACTCAAAGGCAGATATACCAACGTCCAAATATTGATGGCAATAAAAAGAGGTACGTATTCTTATGATATCGCAAGGAAACCAAGAATCCAATTTGAATACCAGAATTAGTAAATTAGAATGATGACAGCCCAATATAAATCCGATCCTTCCCATAAGTGAGATACACAAAAGCGGAAAGTTTGAAGAATATTAAATGAGGCGTGTCCAAAATACTGAATGGAAACCCAGTAGGAAGAAAAAATAAATAATAATAATCACTCTAAATATCCCATTTCCTAGAATACCTAATAATAAGCTTTACCTCTATAATTTTTGAAGGTACTGCTAGTAGAAACTTGCGTTGCCCAAATTCAGTTCCAGCTTCTCTTTCGTTAAAATATATGTTTATAATAAGTTTAAAGACAATTATAACATTCTAATGTTAGTGCAATACTTAGAAGTACAGAAATCAGAAATGCATAGGAATTTTCTATTATGTATTGTATTGATAAAGCCACTGGATGGCGAAACACCTACAATTTAGATACCCAGATGTTGCACATATGTCTAATTTTTTGTCTTGTCGGTACTGTATACCATTCATGTACAACTTGTCAGACACTGCAACATCATAGAATCTTGGCATGGAGGACATCTACACAGCCTTCTTGCTTACTACTGGTTCATTCCTCGGGTATAACCTGTTTCGACTGGAAATCCCGCCTACCAGTGACAATGCCTTCGTCTGCAGCACGTCCTTCACCTGACGCCGGTACATAAGCGCCAAGCTATATAACTGTGTTCACTTCCTTGAAGACTACGGTGCTCTTCACCAACTACAAGACTGAGGACTGATTAACTCATCTTTTGTATATAATTCTTCACATTATGTCCTTGTATTGATAAAGCCAGTGGTTGGCGAAACGTCTACTAAAAAGATACCCAGATGTTGCTCATGTGTCTAATTTTTCGTTGGTTAGGCCTCATTTAGATTATGCTGCACAGCTTTGGTCACCGTATTACAGAATAGATATAAATGTGCTTGAAAACGTACAAAGAAAGATGACAAACATGAATAAATAAAGGAGATATAAATAATCTGCTAAAAATATCTAGCCAAGACAGGACTCTCAGAAATGGTTTCGAGTTGGAAAAAAAAGATTTATAAAGGATATAGGTAAGCACTGGTTTGGTATTTGAGTTGTGGATGAGTGGAACAAACTCCCGACTAACGTAATTGAAGCTAAAACGTTGTGTAGTTTTAAAAATAGCTTAGACAAATATATACATGAATGGGTGTGGGTATTTGCGAGTTGGACCTGACCAGCTTGGGCCAGTAGGGTTGCTGCAGAGCTCATTCTTTCTTATGTTCTAATTGAAAGACTGAGTTAGGCTAAGGATGTGCATGTCCAAATCTGCCTTTTTTATTGAAAAATAGGGATATTAATGTCGTGTGATAAATAATGAATATCAAATCTGTTTCACTTAAAATATTCATCGCTACTTATTAACAGTATTAGTAAATTTTTCCACACTCTGCACTAATCTTTCGCGTGCACTGACATACAGGGGCCTGGGGTTATGCACTACACCTTTCTCGGATTGCACAGCGACCGAGAACTTTTCAAACATTTAATTATGAGTTGATAATTATTTTTCCTCACACAGGTTTGAATGTTCGCCTTTTCAATACTAGTCTAGTCGTTCAGAGCAACAGCGTTACGTCCGTGGTCATTTGTGCTGTCATCTGCGGTCAGAACTCCAACTGCGTGTCTTTCAACTACCACAGTAAGCATCAGTCTGGTGATGGAATTAAGCAGCTAATATCCTAATATCGTGTGTGTGTGTTCTTACCTATTTGTGGTCGCAGGAGTCTATTTACAGCTCCTGGTCCCACCTCTTCACTGGTCGCCACTAGGTTCACTCTCTCCTGCTCCATGAGTTTTATCGTATCTCTTAAGCTATGTATGAATCCTGCCTCCTCTATAAATGTATGTGTGTGTGTATGTGTGTGTGTGTGTGTGTGTGTGTGTGTGTGTGTGTGTGTGTACTACTTATTTTTGGTTGCTGGTGTCAATCACAGCTCCTGTGTGTATGTGTGTGTGCGTGTACTCAACTACTTTTGGTTGCAGGAGTCATATCACGGCTCCTGGCCCTGAGTCGCAGCTCCTGTGTGTGTGTATGTGTGTGTGTGTGTGTTGTGTGTGTGTGTGTGTGTGTGTGTGTGTGTACTCTCCTAGTTGTACTCACCTAGTTGTGGTTGCAGGGGTCGATTCATAGCTCCTGGCCCCGCCTCTTCACTGTCGCTACTGGGTCACTCTTCCTGCTCCATGAGCTTTATCATACCTCTTCTTAAAGCTATGTATGGATCCTGCCTCCACTACATCACTTCCCAGACTATTCCACTTCCTGACAACTCTGTGACTGGAGAAATACTTCCTAACGTCCCTGTGATTCATCTGAGTCTTCAACTTCCAACTGTGACCCCTTGTTGCTGTGTCCCATCTCTGGAACATCCTGTCTCTGTCCACCTTGACGATTCCTCTCAGTATTTTATATGTCGTTATCATATCCCCCTATCACTCCTGTCCTCCAGTGTCGTCAGGTTGATTTCCCATAACCTCTCCTAGTAGGACATAAGCCTTAGCTCCGGGACTAGTCTTGTTGCAAACCTTTGCATTTTCTCTAGTTTTCTTACGTGCTTGGCTAGGTGTGGGTTCCAAACTGGTGCTGCATACTCCAATATAGGCCTAACGTACACAGTGTACAGGGTCCTGAATGACTCCTTATTGAAATGTCGGAATGCTGTTTTTAGGTTTGCTAGGCGCCCGTATGCTGCAGCAGTTATTTGGTTGATGTGAGCCTCAGGAGATGTGCCTGGTGTTATACTAACCCCAAGATCATTTTCCTTGAGTGAGGTTTGTAGTCTCTGGCCCCTTAGACTGTACTCCGTCTGCAGTTTTCTTTGCCATTCCCCAATTTTCATGACTTTGCACTTGTGTGTGTTTGTGTGTACTCACCTAGTTGTGGTTGCGGGGGTCGATTCATAGCTCCTGGCCCCGCGTCTTCACTGGCCGCTACTGATTCACTCTCCCTGCCCCATGAGGTTTATCATACCTCTTCTTAAAGCAATGTATGCAACCTGCCTCCACTACATCGCTTCCCAAACTATTCCACTTCCCGACCACTCTGTGACTGAAGAAATACTTCCTAACATCTCTGTGATTTATCTGAGTCTTCAACTTCCAACTGTGTCCCCTTGTTGCTGTGTCCCATCTCTGGAACATTCTGTCTTTGTCCACCTTGTCAATTCCTCTCAGTTTCTTATATGTCGTTATCATGTCCCCCCTATCTCTCCTGTCCTCCAGTGTCGTCAGGTTGATTTCCCTTAACCTCTCCTCGTAGGACATACCCCTTAGCTCCGGGACTGTACTCCGTCTGCGGTCTTCTTTGCCCTTCCCTAATCTTCATGACTTTGCACTTGGTTTGGTTGAACTCCAGGAGCCAATTGCTGGACCAGGCTAGCAGCCTGTCCAGATCCCTTTGTAGTTCTGCCTGGTCCTCGTCCGATTGAATTCTTCTCATCATCTTCACATCATCTGCAAACAGGGACACTTCGGAGTATATTCCTTCCATCACGTCGTTCACAAATACCAGAAACAGCACCGGTCCTAGGACTGACCCCTGTAGAACCCCACTCGTCACCGGCGCCCACTCTGACACCTCGCCACGTACCATGACTCGCTGCTGTCTTCCTGACAGGTATTCCCTGATCCATTGTAGTGCCTTCCCTGTTACCCCTGCCTGGTCCTCCAGCTTCTGCACTAACCTCTTGTGTGGAACTGCGTCAAACGCCTTCTTACAATCCAAGAATATGCAATCTACCCACCCCTCTCTTTCTTGTCTTATTGCTGTCACCCTGTCGTAGAACTCCAGTAGGTTTGTGACACAGGATTTCCCGTCCCTGAATCCGTGTTGGCCATCGTTGATAACCTCATTCCTTTCTAGGTGCTCCACCACTCTTCTCCTGACTATCTTCTCCCAGACCTTGCATATTATACATGTCAGTGACACTGGTCTGTAGTTTAGTGCTACGTTCCTGTCTCCTTTTTTAAAAATTGGAACTACATTTGCTGTCTTCCATACCTCAGGTAGTTGTCCTGTTTCGATAGATGTGTTGAAGATTGTTGTTAGGCTACACATATCTCCTCTGCTCCCTCTCTCAGGACCCATGGAGAGATGTTATCTGGCCCCATCACCTTTGAGGTATCTAGCTCGCTTAGTAGTGTGTGCGTGTACTTACCTATTTGTGGTTGCAGAGGGTCGAGTCATAGCTCCTGGCCCCGTCTCTTCGTGTGTGTGTGTGTGTGTGTGTGTGTGTGTGTGTGTGTCTGTCTCTGTGTACTCACCCATTTGTGTGTACTCTCCTATTTGCGGTTGTCGGGGTCGAGTCTCTCCTCCTGGTTCGACCTTTCAGCTGACTGTTTCTGGGTTCATTTTCTCCTGGTTGCGTGAGCCTTGTCGAACCTATTTTTAAAGATATGTTTGGATCCTGACTTTACCATTTCGCTGTCTAGGTCGTTTCTTTCCTGAGCCTTCTAAGGCTAAATAAGTATTTCCTGACATCTCTGTGACTTATCTGTGTTTTTAGCCTAAAGCTGTGCCCTCGTGTACCCGACACCCTTTTAAACAGACTCGCCTTATCCACCCTGACAGTTTCTCTCAGTATTTTGGATCTCCTAATCATATCATCTCTTGCTCTTTCTGTCCTCTTACGTCAAAGGTTTAGCTCGTCTAATATTTTCTCATGGCTCATGTCCTCAGCTCTGGGACTAGTATCGTAGCAAACCTTTTCATGTTTTTCTGCTTCTTTACGTACTTTTTCAGATACGGCTTCCATACTGGTTCTGAATACTCTAAGATGAGGTTCTGATAGCTACCCTTAGATATGACATTCAAGCCTTTTCTGATGCAGTTATCCAGTTCACATGTGCATCAGGCGAAGTGTTTAGAGCTTTGCTCACCCCGAGGCCCTTCTCCTTCATTAAAATTTGCAGCCTTTGTCCCCCGGTCTTCTTTGCCCTTCAACGATTTTCATAACTTTACACTTCCTGCAGCTTGCAATCTCTCCTGGTCTGCCCCTGTTTGTATTTGCCTCATTACTTTTATAATATCTGCGAAAAGGGACACCTCTGACTCAATTTCTTCTATCATGTCATTTACATTCACAATAAATAACACTGGTCCAAGTTGAGTACTAACCTTTTATGGAACCCCACTCGTCACCCTGACCCATCCTGTCATCTAGACAATAACTCGTTGCTTTCTCCCTGTTAGTAATTCCTTGTCCACTATAGTGCTTTCCCTGGTATTCCTTCCTGCTCCTCTCGTTTTTCTTTTACCCAGTTTCTGGTGAGGTAATAAATCGAATGCTTCCTCCATTCTAAATATGTACAGATCGTCCAACCTTCTTACTTCTGCCTAATATTCGTCGCCTTATCATAGAACTCCAGCACATATGTGAGACGGGATTATTTATCTTTAAAACCGTGCTGGCTGTTGTTTATGAATCTGTTTCTTTCCAGGTGCTTCACTACTCTTTCACATTTGCTTCTCCCCACTTCAGTGTGCAAAAGCTCACTTGCTTCCTACAACTTCACACTCACTTTATATTGGCCACTTTTTTTCTCATTCTCATGTTACTGTAGTGTACACGGATACACTGATAGTTCTAAATCCCTCAGCGGTGTTAAGTATGCAGCATTTTTTTTCTGAAACAGTAATCATCTGCTAGTATCGGCTAGGGATCTCTCAAAAGAGTATTACGAGTTTTGCAATTTTCATTGACCTCGTACGTATAGCACAGCTGCCCACCCCGACTTTTGAAGTTTTGGGTATTCCTTTGTCGTGCTATTTTTTGGGGGATTTTCCAGCAACTTCACTACCGTTGGCAGCAACTTGAATACGAGTTGGGCCACAATTTTTCCTTTTACCTTTCGAACCACGTTTAGGTTTCTGGTCGTTTTCTCATCACTGTCGTGTTGTACACAACATACGTATTGGACACATGCAACTCATTCATGGATACATCATAGAGCAATGCCTGGCAATGTTCTGTGTAGATTCTCAGGTGACGCTGTAAATCTACAATAAAATAACAGATTCTCCCGTTCATCAGCGGGCTCACGAAATTCTCTTTTGACGTCTCCACCGCACTCGGTCTACTTGACACTCGGTCTACTTGACACTCGGTCTACTTGGCACTCGGTCTACTTGACACTCGGTCTACTTGACACTCGCTCTACTTGACACTCGGTCTACTTGACACTCGTTCTACTTGACACTCGCTCTACTTGACACTCGGTCTACTTGGCACTCGCTCTACTTGACACTCGGTCTACTTGACGTCCTTGTTGAAAATCCCACCTTTGACTCTGACTCACTCTCTTTAACAGAAACCTACCTATTCCACTAATTTAAATTCTACTCTTGCACTCTACCCTACCTTTACGAGCCCTTACCTATGTACACCAATGCCCCTTACTCACTCCTACGCTTTGCACATTCCTCTTTTTGCACATCCCTCCCTGATGCACTGTATTACCTTTTCGGGTTTAGTGCTTAAATTAATTATAATAATAATGCACTACTCTTCTTCTGGAAATCTTCATGTAAATCAACGTAACCTTTCTGTTCCCTCTTTTTAAACTTCAGGAGTACATTTACTGTTTTTCTGAATATCAGGCAGCGATCCCGCTTCAGTTGACTTGTTAAAGATCTCTGCCAGTGATTCACGCGGTTCTTCTGCTCTCTCTCTCTCAGAACCCAAGGAGAGATGTCTGGTTCCAATATCTTTAAGGTATCTTGCTCACTCAGTAATTTCTTTAGAGCACCTTGTATTTTGTGCCATGTGTCCAGTACTCATTGGATCAGCCTCTCTTTTTGACTCTCTTGCAATGATCCTGTTCAACCCCTCGCAGATTTTCTGGATGATCCTAGTAATCTACCCCCATTCCTTCTTCAGCCTTATTACCTGGTCCTTCATAGTTGTCTTTTTTCAGACGTGGTTGTACGACTACGTTTGTTTTGATTTAGATTAATTTCTAGTTCTTCTCGCTTTCCTGTTCTCCAGTTTTCCTTCTTTTCTATATCTTTTGCACGCTCTTGCACTTTTAGCTTTTCCCTCTCTGTAGATAAATGGTTCAGCGAACCGACAATCTGATAAATTAGACACATGTGCAACTCATGAGTATCTTTATTGAGGAAACGTTTCGCCTACAACTGCTTCATCTCACCTGTCTGCAGTACATAAGCCCTTCCTTAGGTCATATGCTGTATTCTTTTCAAGACTGATGGACTGATTATATTTTCCCTCTTCAGCCACTGGGAGAACCATGGGCGCACACAGATGTGAATAGTCGCTGGCACTAAGAGGCTTTTAGTTTTAAATGTTCCTTGCATCAGAGTCACTTAGAATGAACACGAGTCCAAGTCTTGGAGTTAATGTTGTATTGATTTTGGGTTGTGTAGGTGCCAATTTGCCAATGGCAAATTGGCACCTAAAGATTGAATAGGAGAGAGGAAAGGGGAGGGGGGGAAGAATGCGTGGGAAGTGTGCGAGGGTAGAGCCGTGGGAGTGGATTGGATGCGTGTGGTGGGGGTGGTGCATGGGTGAGGTTAATAAGGGTGGGCGGGGAGGAGAAACCAATTACTTTGTGCTACACTGTACGACGTCCTCAACAAACTTTGAAAGTAAAGAAAATTATACGGAACGAAAACCCAAAAAACAGTTGTCTAGGCGCATTTCATCTGCTTTTCTTTTATTTAGAAAAAATAAATGGATGTCATTAATGTTGTGTTATCCTCTTCTACATGAAATTTGCAAAGAGGGAACAAAAGCTGTTTTTCTGCGGCATTCCAACACTCAGGATGGGGTCCATACCTTGCTAAAATCTGTTAGCCAGAGATGGAAGACTTCTCAGAGCAAAGACGCTATCGTCAAATCATTTATTTAAGGTTTATCATCTACGAGAGCATCAGAAGTTTCCCTCTGGCATAGCTGGAGTTATTATTATTGTCGTCTCTCACGATGACTTATCCCACAGAAGAAATTAAATTTTTGTGAAGACATCTCTATATCAAATATGATTATATCACATCAGTATGGTGCTATTACAATATTCTATATGATATTTACTAAGGTATATTGTTATAAGAGCATTTGAATATATATAGCTATATACACGTCTACACACCCATAACGAAAACAATACTGTTTGTACATATATAGTGCTTGGGGCATAAAAGTATGTCCAACATGTTTAGCACATGTTTAAGACATAGGTGTCTTTTTGTTAATATAGATAAAAAAAAAGTGGTGAAACAGAATGAAAGAGACGATGGTTAAAACAACTTTATATGCGTATACAGTACACACACACATATTCATGTACACATGTATATATATATATTACTAGCCATTGCTCCCGGCATTTTAGTCGCCTCTTACGACACGCATGGCTTACGGAGGAAGAATTCTGTTCCACTTCCCCATGGAGATAAGAGAAAATAAGAACAAAAACTAGCAAGAAAATAGAAGAAAACCCAGAGGGGTGTGTATATATATATGCTTGTACATGAATGTGTAGTGTGACCTAAGTGTAAGTAGAAGTAGCAAGATGTACCTGAAATCTTGCATGTTTATGAGACAGAAAAAAGACACCAGCAATCCTACCATCATGTAAAACAATTACAGGCTTTTGTTTTTCACTCACTTGGCAGGACGGTAGTACCTCCCTGGGCGATTGCTGTCTACCAACCTACTACCTATATATATATATATATATATATATATATATATATATATATATATATAGTTTATATAGATGGGGTCCACCTCTGGTGTAAATTGTGGGACCCATAGCTTCGGAGAAGTGAATAAAAAGGCTTCAATGAAGAATATATGGATTTCTTCTTAAAGCCATTTGAATATTCCACTTTCCCTACCACCCCATCTTTTCATTCCTTTTTACCAATAGGTATATTTTATTACATAATATGGTACAAAAGGTTTAAGAGATACTTTCCTATAACCATAAACTTCTGCTGAACACTCTAATACTATATTCTTAAACTTACCCCATACCTCTTCTACCCCATTGCCTATACTCTCACTAGCCCATCTGTCCTCCAACAGTTGTTTATATCTTACCCTAACTGCCTCCTCCTTTAGTTGTTAAATCTTCACTTCTCTCTTACTTGCTGTTTCCATTTTCCTTGTATCCCATCTACCTTTTACTTTCACTGTAGCTACAACTAAAAAGTGATCTGATATATCTGTGGCCCCTCTATAAACATGTACATCCAGAAGTTTACCCAACAGTCTTTTATCTACCAATATGTAGTTCAACAAACTATTGTCTTTTCGACCTACATCATATCTTGTATACTTATTTATCCTCTTTTTCTTAAAATATGTGTTACCTTTAACCAAACCCCTTTCTATACAAAGTTCAATTAAATGCTCCCCATTATCATTTACTTACCTACAACACCCTATCTAAATGCTTCTCCTACTTTAGCATTTAGATCCCCTACGACGATTACTCTCTCACTTGGCTCAAAAGTTCCTACACACTCGCTTAACATCTCCCAAAATCTCTCTCTCTTTCTCTCTCAATATATATATATATAAGTAGTAGGTTGGTAGACAGCAACCGCCCAGTAGTAGGTACTACCGTCCTGCCAAGTGAGTGTAAAACAAAAGCCTGTAATTGTTTTACATGATGGTAGGATTGCTGGTGTCTTTTTTTCTGTCTCATAACCATGCAAGATTTCAGGTATGTCTTGTTACTTCTACTTACACTTAGGTCACACTACACATTCATGAACAAGCATATATACACACACCCCTCTGTGTTTTCTTCTATTTTCTTACTACTTCTTGTTCTTATTTCCTCTTATCTCCATAGGGAAGTGGAACAGAATTCTTCCTCCGTAAGCCATGCGTGTCGTAAGAGGCGACTAAAATGCCGGGAGCAAGGGGCTAGTAACCCCTTCTCCTGTAAATATTACTAAATGTAAAAGGAGAAACTTTCGTTTTTCCTTTTGGGCCACCCTGCCTCGGTGGGAAACGGCCGATGTGTTGAAAGAAAGAAAGATAATATATATATATATATATATATATATATATATATATATATATATATATATATACGTATATGTTGTCGTTTTCACTGTAGTATCAAGATTTAAACTACAACTTTAATTTTAAAATTCGTAAGTATAGAAAGTATATAAAGAAGGTTTTCATGGTAAAGGAGAACCAACATATTCTTTGTTGAATATGACTGTTTGTTCTATTTTGAAATGTAAAATGTATTTATCGAAATTTTATATGATTTATCATTTAAGTATTTTGTGTATTTTAGATCATTAGCTATTTCATAAATCTTCAAGATTTCTTCATCTATTAACTCTTGGCTGTAAATACGCAATGCTCTCAAAAACACTGTTGAGGATAAAGAAAGTGTAACTCTATCATCATGTTAAGAATTATAGTGCACATAAAAACAGTTATTTGTTGGTTTTCTGTACATTATAAATTTAAAATCATGGTTCCCTTAATAATTAGGATATCTTAAAAAGGCATTAAGTTTTTCTTTATGTTCAAACTCAACAGTAAAAATTGTGGAATGAGTTAGACTATATAATTCAACATTGAAATGGTGTATGTCTTCGTCATATATGTAACACTTAGCTCTATTGGGAAGGATTTTGTTAAGCAATCTTGTTTCAAAATATTCCATGTGCAAATTACTAAGAACAGGTGAGAGAGGATTTCCCAATGGCATACGAAATCTCTGAGTGTAAAACTTGTCTTAAATACAAACATTGCATCAGCAATACAGAGTTGAATATGCTCAGTGATTGTAGGTACTGACAATGGTAAATAGTAATTACCGAGTTCTTCAGATAGGAAACTTAATAAATCATCAACTGAAACCTTTATAAACAAAGAAGTGATATTAAAACTAAAAATATTCTAATCATTTAAATCAGTTATGGTGCCTAATTTATCACCTAAATCAATATTATTTTTATAATTAAAAATTTGCCAACAAATCACTTGTTTCGTGTATCAACAAATAACTGTTCTTTTATGCACTATTATTCATCACATCATGATAGAGTTAAACTTTTTGTATTCTCGTCCATGATTTTGAAAGGTTTACGTATTTGAAATTTTGAAGATTTGTGATAGTTAATGATCCAAAATTCCCAAAATATTTAATTAATAAATCTTTTAAAATCGCTGGAAATACATTTTACAATTTGAGAATGGACAAACAATCATATTCAACTAGGAATATGTTGGTTCTTGCTTACCGTGAAAACCTTAAGAATTTTAAAATCAAAGTTATATTTAAAAATACTTCTGAATAAAAATTCCCCCAAAATATACTGATGGCTCTGTCTACTACATTCCCTATAAAAAAATGTGACAAAGTTCATTACGGTCAAACTGGGAAAAGCCTTGCACTAAGATAACAACAACATAAATATAACATTAGAACTAGACAAGACCCAAATGCTCTGTTTATTCATAAGAGAGATTTTAATCATCTAGGTGATTTTCAAATTGCCGAGAAAGTTGTATCAATCAGATCTATGGTTGAGAAAAATATAAAGGGACTCAGTTAAAGGAAGTCATCTGTAATTTTTTCCAAGGAAGACGGCAAAATTATAGATGTCTCCCTTCAAATGAGTACCTTTAAAGGAACCCATTTCTAGAGGTGCGAAAATTCCTAAGACAATTACCAGATCTATTTATAATTGGTATGAAAAGCCATTTATATAATATCCACAGTCTGCCACAGAAGCATGTAGGATAAACAATGGCTGTCTCTCTTTGGATAAATTACATATGTCTCCCTTTAAATGGACCCGTTTCATAGAGATGCGAAAACTCCTAAGATAATTGGCAGTGATATCTAAATTTTGTATGTGAAGTCCTTTGTATGTGAAGTAATAACGTAGTTTGACAAAATTTTTGATAAATGGCATATAAATTTTTCATTTTACGGAGAACTTGCCCAACATTATATGTTTGTTCCCATAGGCTCGGAAACCCTTGGCTCATGGGAAAAAGGGCATCTAAGTTCCTTAATGAGCTAGGCAAAAGAATCATCAATGTAACTAGTGATCCCAGGGCAGCTAGTTTTCTGTTCCAGCGACTCAGCACTGCTGTTCAGAGGGGTAATACCTGCTGCATTTTGGGCACGTGCCCCAGCTCTAAGGAGCTGGATGGGATTTTCGCATTATTATCAGTGACAAACACGTAACAATATGTAATAAACATGTATCTCTCACACCTCATGTACTGTATATGCCATCTTTATATCAGCAATGTATATCTTAAATCTTTTGTACCATATTATGTAATAAAATATACCTATTGGTAAAAAAGAATGAAAAGATGGGGTGGTAGGGGAAGTGGAATATTCAAATGGCTTCAGGAAGAAATCCAAATATTCTTCCGTGAAGCCTTTTATCCACTTCTCCGAGGCTATGTATATTATATATATATATATATATATATATATATATATATATATATGGGGTCCACCTCTGGTGCAAATTGTGGGACCCATAGCCTCGAGAAGTGGATAAAGGCATCAAGGAAGAATATTTGGATTTCTTCCTGAGCTGTTTGAATATTCCACTTCTCCTACTACCCCATCCTATATACACACATACATACATATAAATGCTTTATTAATAGACAGAATACATTTATATATATATATATATATATATATATATATATATATATATATATATATATATATATAAATACATAACTGCTGCAGCATATGGCTGCATGACAAACTTAAGAATAGCTTTTCGACATCTAGGTAAGGAATCATTTTATGACAATGTATACCGTGTACGTGAGACCCATATTAAAGTATGCAGCACCAGTAAGGAACCCATTCCTAGTCAAGCACGTCAAGAAATTAGAGAAAGTGCAAGGTTTGCAACAAGGCTAGTGCTTGAGCTATATATGTATATATATATATATATATATATATATATATATATATATATATATATATATATATATATATATATAATATGGTCCACCTCTGGTGCAAATTGTGGGACCATAGCCTCGGAGAAGTGGATAAAAGGCATCAAGGAAGAATATATATATATATATATATATATATATATATATATATATATATATATATATATATATATATATATATATATATATATATAATTGGACCCATTGCCTCGGAGAAGTGGATAAAAAGACTTCAAGGAAGAATATTTAGATTTCTTTCTGAAGCCATTTGAATATTCCACTTCCCCTACCACCCCATCTTTTTTTATACAAACTTTATTTCAAGACAAAATACAAAATACAATGGGGAGTAAAACAACATAGATAACAACTCAGAGCTACATGTCAAATACTTCGTCCAACTCCCCGGCAGTGGGCCGCGTGCCCAGAATACTGCAGGCATTTCCCTCTGGATCGCAACACTGAGTCTCTGAAAGAGGAAGCTGGTCGCCCTGTGGTCCTTGGTTTCTATGATGAGTTTTCCACCCAGCTCCTTGAGAAACTTTAGAGCACACTTGCCCCATGCTCCATGGGTCTCCGACCCTATTGGGATGAAGTTATAGCAAGAGGGAAGGTCTTCATATTTGCGGGTCTTCTGGGTCTCCCTGTGGCTGGCAGCTCCACCCCTTCGGCTAAGGAGTGTGGCAGGTAGCTGTCTGCCAATGTGGCAGCACAGGTGTAGTCCCAAGCAATCTGCTTACCATCCTTCCAGGGTAGCATGGTGGCTCCATCAGGACGCTTTTGACTTCCATCAGACCTCTGCACTTGGGGTTCCCGTTGAGCTGGGCAACATATATATATATATATATATATATATATATACATGTCGTGCCAAATAGGTAAAACTTTCTATTTTGGCTTAAATAGTAACGCTTTTCTTGCCTAATAAGGAAAGCAAAAATTTGTGCATGCAAAAAATTCGCAAAAATCATTCTGAACCTAAAGAGAAAAAAATATTTCATTGTGTTTTTTTAATATTAAATTATTGTAAACTTATCACAAATATATTTAGTTGGATTAGGCTAAATTCAATTGCGTTTGTTATAATAAGGTTAGGTAAGTTTTCTAAGGTTCTTTTGGTAGAAATTTTTTAATTTTTACATTAGCATAAATGAAAAAAATATATCTTTAAACGCATCAGAGAAATTTTTAGAAAGAACTTAATTTTAAATGAATTTTTTGCTAACTGAGCAGTTTTATCTATTCGGCATGATATATATAATGGCAACAACAAGTAAGTTAGAGGTAAAAGTGTATAAACTAAGGGAGGAGGAAGTTAGGGTGAGATATAAGAAACTATTGACAGAAAGGTGGGCTAGTGCAAGTAGGAGTAATGGGGGGTTGAAGAGAGTTGGGATAGTTTTAAAAATGCAGTATTAGAATGTGGGGCAGAGGTTTGTGGCTATAGGAGGGTGGGTGCAGGAGGAAAGAGGAGTGAGTGGTGGAATGAAGAAGTAAAGGGTGTGATAAAAGAGAAAAAGGTAGCTTATGAGAGGTTTTTACAAAACAGAAGTGTTAATAGAAGAGCAGAGTATATGGAGAGTAAAAGAAAGGCGAAGAGAGTGGTGAGAGAGTGCAAAAGAAGAACGGATGAAAGAATGGGAGAGGCTCTGTCAAGAAATTTTGCTGAAAACAAGAAAATTTTTTGGAGTGAGATAAACAAGGTAAGAAAGCTTAGGGAACGAATGGATTTGTCAGTTAAAAACAGAGTAGGGGAGTTAGTAGATGGGGAGCTGGAGGTATTGGGTAGATGGCGGGAATATTTTGAGGAACTTTTAAATGTCGATGAAAAAAGGGAGGCTGTAATTTCATGTACTGGCCAGGGAGGTACAACATCGTTTAGGAGTGAAGAAGAGCAGGATGTGAGTGTGGGGGAGGTGCGTGAGGCATTACGTAGAATGAAAGGGGGTAAAGCAGCTGGAACTGACGGGATCATGACAGAAATGTTAAAAGCAGGGGGAGATATAGTGCTGGAGTGGTTGGTATTTTTGTTTAATAAATGTATGAAAGAGGGGAAGGTACCTAGGGATTGGCAGAGAGCATGTATAGTTCCTTTATATAAAGGGAAGGGGGATAAAAGAGAGTGTAAAAAAATATAGGGGAATAAGTTTACCAGGTAAAGTGTATGGCAGGGATATTATTGAAAGAATTAGAGGTAAAACAGAGAGTAGGATTGCAGCTGAGCAAGGAGGCTTTAGAGTGGGTAGGGGATGTATAGATCAAGTGTTTACAGTCAAGCATATATGTGAACAGTATTTAGATAAAGGTAGAGAAGCTTTCATTGCATTTATGGATTTAGAAAAGGCATATGATAGAGTGGATAGGGGAGCAATGTGGCAAATGTTGCAAGTGTATGGAATAGGTAGTAAGTTACTAAAGGCTGTAAAGAGTTTTTATGAGGATAGTGAGGCTCAGGTTAGGGTGTGTAGGAGAGAGGGAGATTACTTCCCGGTAAAAGTAGGTCTTAGACAGGGATGTGTAATGTCACCATGGTTGTTTAATATATTTATAGATGGGGTTGTAAAAGAAGTAAATGCTAGGGTGTTGGGGAGAGGGGTGGGATTAAATTATGGGGAATTAAATGCAAAATGGGAGTTGACACAGTTACTTTTTGCTGATGATACTGTGCTTATGGGAGATTCTAAAGAAAAGTAGCAAAGGTTAGTGGAGGATTTTGGGAGAGTGTGTAAAGGTAGAAAGTTAAAAGTGAACATAGATAAGAGTAAGGTGATGAGGGTATAAAACGATTTAAATAAAGAAAAATTGGATATCAGATTGGAGAGAGGAATTATGGAAGAAGTAAATGTTTTCAGATATTTGGGAGTTGACGTGTCAGCGGATGGTTTTATGAAGGATGAGGTTAACCATAGAATTGATGAAAGAAAAAAGGTGAGTGGTTCGTTGAGGTATCTGTGGAGACAAAAAACGTTATCCATGGAGGCAAAGAAGGGAATGTACGAAAGTATAGTGGTACCAACACTCTTATATGGGTGTGAAGCATGGGTTGCAAATGCTGCAGCGAGGAGGAGGCTGGAGGCAGTGGAGATGTCCTGTTTAAGGGCAATGTGTGGTGTAAATATTATGCAGAAAATTCGGAATGTAGAAATTAGGAGAAGGTGTGGAGTTACTAAAAGTATTTGTCAGAGGGCTGAAGAGGGGTTGTTGAGGTGGTTTGGTCATTTAGAGAGAATGGATCAAAGTAGAAGAACTTGGAGAGCGTATAAATCTGTAGGGAAAGGAAGGCGGAGTAGGGGTCGTCCTAGAAAAGGTTGGAGGGAGGGGGTAAAGGAGGTTTTGTGGGCGAGGGGCTTGGACTTCCAGCAAGCATGTGTGAGCGTGTTAGATAGGAGTGAATGGAGACGAATGGTTTTTGGGACATGACGATCTGTTGGAGTGTGAGCAGGGTAACATTTTGTGAAGGGATTCAGGGAAATCAGTCAATTGATTTAATTGGACTTGAGTCCTGGAAATGGGAAGTACAATGCCTGCACTTTAAAGGAGGGGTCTGGGATAGTGACAGCTGGGAGGGACTATTCTCAGCTGTCGTATCTGAGCGCCTCTGCAAAGACAGTGATTATGTATGAGTGTGGTGAAAGTGTTGAATGATGATGAAAGTGTTTTCTTTTTGGGGATTTTCTTTCTTTTTGGGTCACCCTGCCTCGGTGGGAGACGGCCGACTTGTTGAAATATATATATATATATATATATATATATATATATATATATATATATATATATATATATATATATATATATATATATATATATATATATATATATATACACACATACATACATACATATGTACTGTTTGGGCCCTATTATTTGGCTTGTGTGTTAACATTTAGTGTCTTCTTTTTGTATTTGTGAAATTAACATAATCATGAATGTTAAATGCTTCAGAAATACTTTGTTGAGCTTCTTCATTTTTTACTGTAAGGCAAAATTCGGTTAGTTTTGTGTCTCCTTCCCAAATACTTTGATTACAAGCTCTTCACCAACAACTTAGTAACTCAACTTCTGAAGTTTACACAAAATAAATGTAAATATATCAGAGCTTCCAGACAAGCAAGTCGCTGCTTACGCTAAGATTTTAAAAATGCTTTTGCTAACTATTTCTTTTCTTTTCTAGAAGTTCTCTTGATATTCAGTTTCCACAAGACTTGTCAATTATTGTCAAATAATTTTTACATCTCTCGTACTGACTTAGCAATGCATTTGAAAGTTTTCCAGATCAATTTTGATATTCATCTGTAAAATAAAACTTAAAATGCAGATGGATGCAGTAAATTTATACATAATAGCTAAATTCTCATTGTTCGTGATTTAGAGCGACAAATTACGTTTGCAAATGATTTGTAATTTGCAAGTTTTAATGCAACTACTAACTTTTCCTTGATAATTTGCCGCATTCCAAGTGTGATTTCATTGATCAGGTATACGAAGTAAAAGCTTTAAAGTGCACTGCAACATTCTTAGAGAATATAGGTATGTGTGCTTGTACGCGCGCGAGCGCTCGTGTGTGTGTGTGTGTGTGTTTTTGTGTGTGTGTGTGTGTGTGTGTGTGTGTGTTTGTGTGTGTGTGTGTGTGTTTGTGTGTGTGTGTGTGTTTGTGTGTGTGTTGATTGTATTCACCTATTTTTGGTTGCAGGGGGTCATGTTGAAAATCCTGACCCCCAACTCTTTACTGGTCGCTACTAGGTCCACTTTCTCTCTGCTCCAAGAGCTTTGTCGCACCTTTTCTTAAAGCTATGTATGGATCTTGCCTCCGCGATATCACTCTCCAGATTGTTCCACTTCCTGACAATTCTAATGCTGAACAAATACTTTCTAACTTCACTGTGCCCATTTCCGAAACATTCTGTCCCTGTCCACCTTGTCAATTTCTCTCAGTATTTTATACGTCATTATCAAGTCCCTCGTGTCGTAAAGTTGAGTTTCATTTACTTCTCCTCATAGGACATACCTCCTAGCTCCAGGACTAGCCTTGTTGCAAACCTTTGCACTTTCTCTAATTTCTTGACGTGCTTGACTAGGAATGGGTTCCTTACTGGTGCTGCATACTCTAATATGGGCCTGACGTACACGGTGTACATTGTCTTCAATGATTCTTAAGTTTGTCATGCAGCCATATGCAGCAGCAGTTATTTAGTTGATGTGATCCTGATACGATGTGCTCGGCATGGTGCTCACCCAAAGATCTTGAGTGATTGGTTGCAGTCTTGGCCCCGAGCATCTGTTGTTTTCTTTGTCCTTCCCCAAGGTTCATGACTTTGCCCTTAGTGGGGTTCAGTTCCAGGAGCCATTTGTAGGACCAGGTTTGCAACCTGTCCAGATCCCCTTTGTAGTGTTACCTGATCCTCGTCCGCCTGAATTCTTCGCATTAGCTTCACGTCTTCTGCAAACAGGAACACATCGGAATCTATCCCTTTTGTTTTGTCATTCATATTTACGAGAACCAATACCGGCCCTGGGACTGATCCTTGTGGAACCCCTCTCGACACATTCGTAGTACTTTTCCTGCCTGCTCATCTAGCTTTTGTACCAATCTCTTGAGCTGAACTATGTCAAAATGCAATCTACCCACCTCTCACTTTTCTGTCTTACTTCTGTCACTTACTTCTGTTGTAGATCTCCAGTAAGTTTGTGACACAGGATTTTCCATTCCTGAAACCGTGCTGGTTATTGTGTATGAGCTCATTCCTTTCTAGGTGCTCCACCGCTCTTCTCCTGATAACCTTCTCCACGATTTTGTATGCTATACATGTCAGTAAGACTGGCTTATAGTTTAGTGCTGTCTGTCTGTCTCATTTCTAAAAACTGGGTCTACATTTGCTGTCTTCCACCCTCAGGTAGTCGCCCTGTGTCGATAAATGTTGTTAGTGGCACACACAGTGTTGTTAGATTGTTGTTAGTTGCACACACAGTGTTGTTAGATTGTTGTTAGTGGCACACACAGTGTTGTTAGATTGTTGTTAGTGGCACACACAGTGTATCTGCTCCCTTTCTCAGGACCCATGGAGAGATGTTTTCCGGTCCCACTGCCTTTAAGGTATATAGTTCACTTAGCAGCCTCTTCACCTCCTCCTCGGTTGTGCGTAGTGTGTCCTGAACTTGTTGGTGTATCCTTCCATCCGGGTTTGCTGGAGTCCTTTCTGTCTCCACTGAAAATACTTCCATAAATCTCGTTTTGAACTCTTAAACATAATTTTCGATCGTTTCTTGTGATCTCTCCTCCTTCCTTCTTCAGCCTGATTATCTGGTCCTTGACTGTTGTTTTTCTCCTGATGTGTCTTTACAACAGCTTTGGATCAGATTTGGCTTTCGATGCTCTATGATTCTAGTATTGCCGCTGGGCCTTCCTTCTCATCCATGCATATTCGTTTCTGGCACTTCAGCCAGAAGTCTTCAATACGTTTTCCACTTTCAAGCACATTTAATTTTGGCTTCTCTACAACTCTGGGTGAATCAAGGGTCCGTTCTGGTCCTCCTATTGTTTCTGTTGCCCTTGGGTACGAACCTCTCCTCTGCCTCCTTGCATTTAGTGGCCACATATTCCATCATTTCATTTACTGTTTTTTCCACCAGTTCTCTTTCCCACTGTACCTCGTGCTGGAAATTCCTCATGCCTGTGTAGTCTCTTCTTTTGTAGTTTGGCTTCTCCCATCCTAATCGTGCTTCTTCACTCTCCACTTTTAAGTCTACAATGTATTCGAAGCTCAGGACCAAGTAATCACTAGCTCTGAGGGGGCCTCTCATACGTGATGTTCCCAATGTCTGAATTACGCAAGTTGAATATGAGGTGCAGCCTTGCTGGTTCATCCTCTCATTTGTTTCTGGTAGTGTCCCTAACATATTGGTGCATGAGGTTTACCAGTACCATCTCCATTATCGTAGCCCTCCACGTTTCTGGGCCTTCATGTGGCTCCAGGTTTTCTTAGTCAATCACTTTGTGATTGAAGTCACCCATAACTAGTAACTGAAGTGTTCCTTCTATGTACTCTTTTGTTTCCCTTCTGTTTACTCCTTCCAACTCCACTAGTTTTTGATGAGCACTGCAACTCCTCCTTTTCCCTCCCTCTCTGTTCCCTCTACTCATGATGCAATGCCCTTTCTGATCTTTGGCTCAATATACTGCTTCAGCATTTTCAGTTCATCTTCTAGGCTCTGTATCCTGGCCTTCTGCTTATATTTCTTACTTCTTGCTCTCTGCATTCCTCCTCTCCTTTATTTTAGTGATAACCTCGTCTAGCTTCCTTTCCCACTCTTCCATCATTCTCTTGAGCTCTTCCATCCATTCTTTCTTTCCAGACCAATCTTCCTCAGTTCCCCTAGCTCTTCATCCTCCTCTTTGGGGTCCTTTTTATTTGATATGCTAGTTACCACAAAATGTGAGTGTGTGTTGTGTATATTTGTGTTCTATGTGTAAATGTGTATGTGTTTGCATGTGTGTGTGTGTGTGTGTGTGTGCGTGAGTGTGTGTGTACTGACCTAGTTATAGTCACTTAATTGTGGTTGCAGGGATCGAGTCACAGCTCCTGGCCCGACCTCTTCACTGGCCGCTACTAGGTCACTCTTCCTCCACAATGAGCTTTATTATACCTCTTCTTAAAGCTATGTATGGATCCTGCATCCACCACATCACTTCCCAGACAATTCCACTTCCTGACTACTCTGTGACTGAAGAAATACTTCCAAACATCCCTGTGATTCATCTGAGTTTTCAACTTCCAGTTCTGACCCCTCGTTGCTGTGTCACATCTCTGAAACATTCTGTCCCTGTCCAACTTGTCAGTTCCTCTCAATATTTTATATGTTGTTATCATGTCCCCCCTATCCTTCCTGTCCTCCAGTGTTGTCATTTTGAGTTTCCTTAATCTCTCCTCGTAGGACAAACCTATTGGTTCCGGGACTAGTCTTGTTGCAAAACTTTGCACTTTCTATAATTTCTTGACGTGTTTGACCAGGTGTGGGTTACATACTGGTACTGAATACCCCAATATGGGCCTGACGTACACGGTGTACAGTGTCGTACACCTTATTTAGTCGCAGTGTTGTTATTGATCAATACCACTCGTTCGTGGGTACAGTAAAAGAAAATACTGCTCGTTGGGCTAGTAAACCAAACGGAGTAGAATGAAATTATCTCAGAGGCATCCATACCACCGTATGTCATCGGATGATGTGTACAACACCTAGCTTGGCTTGGTGCGTCATTCGTGAGGACTGTGTGGTCTCGTGGACTAGAGCGTCATGCGCTTTCGCTCACCATGAGGCGGGCCAAAGCACCATTGGTTCGACTCCTTGGCTAGTAGCAGTGTTTTAATGATATATATATATATATGTGTGTGTGTGTGTGTGTGTGTGTGTGTGTGTGTATGTATGTATTTGTATATTTATTTGTGTTATGGGGATGTCGCCGTCTAACGGTTTCTGTGTGTGTGCACGTCGAGTACACACACGATGCGTGGTGTACTCACCTAATTGTACTCACGTAATTTTGGTTGCAGGGGTCGTGTCATAGCTCCTGGCTCCGCCTTTTTACAGGTCACTACAAGGTCCACTCTCTCCCTACTCCATGTGTGTGGAGGGAATGGTTGGTGTGGGTCATTTTTTACAACTTTGATAAGGAACCATGTGTATGCCTGTGTGTGGGGACAGTGTGTGTGTACTCACCTAGTTGTACTCACCTAGTTGTGGTTGCAGGTGTCGATTCACAGCTCCCGGCCCCGCCTCTTCACTGGTCGCTACTGGGTCACTCTCCCTTCGCCATGAGCCTTATCATACCTCTTCTTGAAGCTATGAATGGATCCTGCCTCCACTACATCACTTCCCAAGCTATTCCACTTCCTGACAACTCTGTGACTTAAGAAATACTTCCTAACATCCCTGTGATTCATCTGAGTCTTCAACCTCCAACTGTGACCCCTTGTTGCTGTGTCCCATCTCTGGAACATTCTGTCTCTGTCCACCTTGTCAATTCCTCTCAGTATTTTATATGTCGTTATCATGTCCACCCTATCTCTCCTGTCCTCCAGTGTCGTCAGGTCGATTTCCCTTAACCTCTCCTCGTAGAACATACCCCTTAGCTCCGGGACTAGTCTTGTTGCCAACCTTTGCACTTTCTCTAGTTTCCTTATGTGCTTGGTTAGGTGTGGGTTCCAAACTGGTGCTGCATACTCCAGTATGGGTCTAACGCACACAGTATACAGGGTTCTGAACGATTCCTTATTAAGATGTCGAAATGCTGTTCTTAGGTTTGCTAGGCGCCCGTATGCTGCAGCAGTTATTTGGTTGATGTGCGCCTCAGGAGATGTGCCTGGTGTTATACTCACCCCAAGATCTTTTTTCTTGAGTGAGGTTTGTAGTCTCTGGCCCCCTAGACTGTACTCCGTCTGCGGTCTTCTTTGCCCTTCCCCAATCTTCATCACTTTGCACTTGGTGAGGTTGAACTCCAGGAGCCAATTTCTGGACCAGTCCTGCAGCCTGTCCAGATCCATTTGTAGTTCTGCCTGGTCCTCTTCCGATTGAATTCTTCTCATCAACTTCACATGTGTACTCACCTAGTTGTTGTTGCAGGGGTCGAGTCATAGCTCCTGGCCCCGCCACTTCACTGGTCGCTACTGGGTCACTCTTCCTGTTCCATGAGCTTTATCATACCTCTTCTTAAAGCTATGTATAGATCCTGACTCCACTACACCACTTCCCAGACTATTCCACTTCCTGACAACTCTGTGACTGAAGAAATACTTCCTAAAGTCCCTGTGATTCATCTGAGTCTTCAACTTCCAACTGTCACCCCTTGTTGCTGTGTCCCATCTCTGGAACATCCTGTCTCTGTCCACATTGTCAATTCCTCTTAGTATTTTATATGTCGTTATCATATCCTCCCTATCTCTCCTGTCTTCCAGTGTTGTCAGATCGATTTCCCTTAAGCTCTTCTCGTAGGACATGCCCCTTAACTCCGGGACTAGTCTTGCTGCAAACCTTTGCACTTTCTCTAGTTTCCTTACATGTTTGGCTAGGTGCGGGTTCCAAACTGGTGCTGCATACTCCAATATAGGCCTAACGTACACGGTGTACAGGGTCCTGGATGATTCCTTATTGAGATGCCGTAATGCTGTTCTTAGGTTTGCTAGGCGTCCGTATGTTGCAACAGTTATTCGGTTGATGTGCACCTCAGGAGATGTGGCCGGTGTTATACTCACCCCAAGATCCTTTTCCTTGAGTAAGGTTTGTAGTCTTTGGCCCTCTAGACTATACTCTGTCTGCGGTCTTCTTTGCCCTTTCCCAATCTCCATGACTTTGCACTTAGGGGAGTTGAGCTCCAGGAGCCAGTTGATGGACCAGGCCTGCAGCCTGTCCAGATCCCTTTATAGTTCTGCCTGGTCTTCATTCGGTTGAATTCTTCTCATCAACTTCCTGCCGTCATGTCGTTCACAAATGCCAGAAACAGCACCGCTCCTAGTACTGACCCCTGTGGAACCCCGCTCGTCACAGGCTTCCTACTCTGACATCTCGCCACGTACCATAACTCGCTGTTGTCTTCCTGACAGGTATTCCCTGATCCATTGCAATGCCTTCCCTGTTATCCCTGCCTGGTCGTCCATCTTTTGCACTAACCTCCTGTGTGGAACTGTGCCAAACGCCTTCTTACAGTCCAAGAAAATGCAATCTACCCACCCCTCTCTCTCTTGTATTACTGCTGTCACCCTGTCATAGAAATCCAGGAGGTTTGTGACACAGGATTTACCATCCCTGAAACCGTCCTGGCTGTCAATGATATACGCAATCCTTTCTAGGTGCTCCACCACTCTTCTCCTGATAATCTTCTCCATGACTTTGCATACTATACATGTCAGTGACACTGGTCTGTAGTTTAAAGCTTCGTGCCTGTCTCTTTTTTTAAAAATTGGGACTACGTCTGCTGTCTTCCATACCTCAGGTAGTCGCCCTGTTTCGATAGATGTCTTGAAGATTGTTGTGAGTGGTACACATAGCGCCTCTGCTCCCTTTCTCAGTACCCATGGAGAGATGTTATCCGGCCCCATCTCCTTTGAGGTATCTAGCTCGCCTAGCAGCCTCTTCACTTCTTCCTCGGTTGTATGTATTGTGTCCAACACTTGATGGTGCACCTTACCTCTCTCTCTTTCTGGAGTCCCTTCTGTCTCCTCTGTGAACACTTCTTTGAACCTCGTGTTGAGCTCCTCAAATACTTCACGGTCATTTCGTGTGAACTCTCCTCCTTCCTTCTCAGCTTTTTTACCTGGTCCTTGACAGTTGTTTTTCTTTTTATGTGGCTGTACAATAACTTCGTATCAGATTTGGCTTTCGCTGCTATGTCGTTTTCGTAATTGTCGTTGGGCCTCCCTCTTACCTGTGCATATTCATTTCTGGCTCTACGACTGCTCTCCTTGTTTTCCTGGGTCCTTTGCTTTCTATACTTCTTCCATTCTCTAGCACATTTGGTTTTTGCCTCTCTACATCTTTGGGTGAACCAAGTGCTCATCCTGGCTTTCTGATTGTTTCTGTTACCCTTAGATTCTAACCTCTCCTCTGCTTCTTTGCATATTGATGTCACGTATTCCATCATCTCGTTTCTGACTTCCTTGCTAGTTCTCTATCCCACTGAACCCCTTGCAGGAAATTCTTCATGCCTGTGTAGTACCCTATCTTGTAGTTTGGCTTCATTCATTCTGCCCTACCTGCTTCCCTCTCCACTTGTAACTGTACTATATTTTCGATGCTCGGATCACGTGGTCACTGGCCCTGAGGGATCTTTCATATGTGATGTCCTCTATGTTTGCACTACTCGAGGTGAATACTAGGTCCAGTCTTGCTGGTTCATCCTCACCTCTCTCTCTGGTAGTGTCCCTTACGTGTTGGTACATAGTGTTTTCCAATACCACCACCATCATCTTAGCTCTCCACGTTTCTGAGCTCCCATGTGGCTCCAGGTTCTCCCAGTCAATTTCCTTGTGATTGAAGTCACTCACAATCAGCAGCTTTGCTTGTACGCATGAGCCCTTCTGGCCACTTCAGCCAGTGTGTCAACCATCGCTCTATTACTCTCATTCTCCTGCCTTGGCCTCCTGGGTTGTATATCACTGCAATTACCACCTTGGGACCTCCAGACTGAAATGTTCTTATTATGTAGTCTCTTGCTTCTCTGTCTCGTTTCTCCAGCTCATCAAAATCCCATTGGTTTTTGATGAGCAGTGCCACTCCTCCTCCCCTCTCTGTTCCCTCTGTCTTTCCTCAGGATCTGATATCCCTTTGGAAATATGGCATCTTTGTTGTGTGTGTGTGTGTGTGTGTGTGTGTGTGTGTGTGTGTGTGTTTATTGTGAGAGTTTTAAACTTTTACTTGTATGTTGTAGCTCCCCATTATTACATATCTAGGATGTTGTTGGTCCTGCTGGCTAAGAAAGCAAACCTTGTTTGTAAATACTAGCTATAATATTTGACTCCGCTGATTAAGAAAGTGAAACTCTTTTGTATATTCTAGCTAGAATATTCGCCTTCCTGTCTACTAAAGTTGCTTGGTATTAAGATCCAGTAATACTATTCCTAGCTCAAGCGGTGTAGAGTGGATTCTTCACTTCCAACTTGTGGCAAAAATAAGCCCATAAACTTTCACCCTTCACCACAAATAGGTGTACTTGCGTCCTGCAGCGAAGTCTGGCAGCAGTGAGGCCTAGGATACTGTCTTGAGTTAATCCTCTCTCACTCGTCTTCTTTTAACTCAGATCACTGTTATCACTCACCACACTACCAGATATTCACACTTCTTCCTTATTTTATGGACACAGACTTATTACCAGCAGACTCAGCAATGCCCGAGGATGAGACACAGACTTATTACCAGCAGACTTAGCAATGCCCGAGGATGAGACACAGACTTATTACCAGCAGACTTAGCAATGCCCGAGGATGAGACACAGACTTATTACCAGCAGACTCAGCAATGCCCGAGGATGAGACACAGACTTATTACCAGCAGACTTAGCAATGCCCGAGGATGAGACACAGACTTATTACCAGCAGACTCAGCAATGCCCGAGGATGAGACACAGACTTATTACCAGCAGACTTAGCAATGCCCGAGGATGAGACACAGACTTATTACCAGCAGACTTAGCAATGCCCGAGGATGAGACACAGACTTATTACCAGCAGACTCAGCAATGCCCGAGGATGAAGGCTGCTATTTTCTCCTGCTTGCTTATTTTTTTTTTTTTTTATTTCAAATATTTTATTTATTATTTTTTTTCTTTTCTCCTCTCTGTATGATTTGTTTACTGATCACTTACTAGTCTAGCTTGACTTTGCTCTTAACTCTCTACTTGGAGACACATCTTGTCCTATTGGTATTTGAATTATGTGGCAACTGCAGCCTGGCACCAGGCTTGCTGGTGCCTTCTTACTCCTACCAATTTTGGCACTTTCAAATTAACATATAAAATTGTGGTGTACTCACCTAATTGTGGTTGTAGTGTGTGTGTGTGTGTGTGTGTACTCACCTAATTATGGTTGCAGGGGTCGAGTCATAGCTCCTGGCCCCGCCTCTTCACTGGTCGTTACTAGGTCCATTCTCTCCCTGCTCCATAAGCTTCATCATACCTCTTCTAACTGTGACCCCTTGTTGCTGTGTTCCATCTCTGGAACATCCTGTCTCTGTCCACCTTGTCGATTCCTCTCAGTATTTTATTTGTCGTTATCATATTTCCCCTCTCTCTCCTGTCCTCCAGTGTCGTCAGGTCGATTTACCTTAACCACTCTTTGTAGAACATACCCCTTAGCTCCGGAACTAGTCTCGTTGCACTTTCTCTAATTTCTTCCCGTGCTTGTCCAGATGTGGGTTCCAAACTGGTGCTACATACTCAAATATAGGCCTGACGTACACTGTGTACAGATTCCTGAGCGATTCCTTACTGAGGTATCGAAATGCTATTCTTAGGTTTGCTAGGCCCATATGCTGCAACAGTTATTTGGTTGATGTGCGCCTCAGATGTGCTCGGTATTATGCTCACCCCAAGATCCTTTTCCTTGAGTAAGGTTCGCAGTTTTGGGCCACCTAGACTGTACTCTGTCTGCGGTTTTCTTTGTGTAGTTGTATGGACCTTTTTCCAGTTACAATACACATGTGTTGAAAATTTGAACCAATTCTGAAGACGTATTCTAAAGTTAAAAACGATAGAACTGGAGGGAAAAAAGATACAAGCAATCACATGAAGGTTTCCTTTCAGATATTCCTACTTAAACTGGTTAGCTTCTCGAAAGCTTCCTCATAAATTTCAGTCAAAAGTTAATTTTTTTTAGCATGACCACACCTGAGCACTTACACGGACCACCCCAAACACCTGTGTACTGACACAAACCACCTCAAACACCTGAGTTCTTACACGGTCCACCCCACACACCTGAGTACTGACACGGACCACCAGTGCCACAGAACTTGACAGACGCATGCCTTTCTGACATCACCACGACTCCAAATGACTTCGAAAAGGCAATAAATGACATGCCCATGCACTCCGCTCCAGCCCCAGACTCATGGAACTCCGTGTTCATCAAGAACTGCAAGAAGCCCCTTAGGAATTAATTGACTGTGGCAGTTCGTTGGATTCGTCCTGCTTTAGTAACTATGTGATTTTCGATCTGTTTTCCTGCTTTTTCTCTTAATTCTTCATTCTAGGATATTCATTCTCTTGCTTCCTGTACTATTTCCTGTTTTCTATTTTTTTTTGCTCATTTTTGTGCATTTATATTTTTTGGTACAGCAAACATAAAGCTCATAATATTTAGTATGCCACTGAATATTATATTGTAAAGTACTTATACACTCATCGGTCGTTTTCTCTTTTATACTCCAGCCACTTCTTGCCTTTCTATTTCCATTTGTTTTCTGTTTACAATCCACTAAATAACTAAAGAAGAAGAGACGGTTATCACTGGTTCCAAGACAGAATGTATATTTTATCTTTTCAGGCTTAATTCACTCTGAGTGAATATTAGATCCAGTCTGGCCAGTAGCGCTTTTCAACCTGGAGAGGGTCGTAATCCAGGATTATAACACGGAGAGGGTCGTAATGCAGGATTTTAACCTGGAGAGGGCCTTAATCTAGGATTTTAATCTGGAGAGGGTCGTAATCCAGGATTTTAACCTGTAGGGGGCTTAATCCAGGATTTCATTTTGGGAACTTAAAAATCACGAGATGCAAAGAAATAAAAAAGCCGTTTTTAAAATTTATTGCTTTTACAATATAAGTGAAATTTCTTAAACTATCGTGCATTCTTGGTCACTGGTCAGTATGACATAGTGAACATCAGCCATCGATTGAAAAAAATAAAAGCGTTTGCGTATTAGGGAAGGGGGGCTTTAATTAACAGCCCCCCTTCGTGATTGCTCCCGAGTCTGGTCTACTTTCATTTTTTACTGATGACGTGAGGACTGATGTTTAAACTTAACTCTGAACTCTTTGCCTTTTCCCACCATGAAATTTTTAATTCTCCTATTCTATTTTTCCATATTGCTTGTGTTTCTATTTGTTTCTACTCGACCTCTAAAAAGCCTGAACTTTTACCAGGTGGGGATGGAGTGTGTGAGCTGATGAATTTTGAGCCTTACAGGACCAACGACCCATCGTTGGTATCAATGCAGAACTGGAATCACTTCTCCTTTATTATCCCTGTGAAGGTGGGTTGGGCATTTATTTTTCGCATTCATTTAAAGAATATGAATAATTTTTTAAAAATTAAGAATAAAAAATCACAGTTCCGTGGCTGAGACAATTAACAAAAAACAGCACTGAGGATAAGACAATCATGGTGACGCTTCGGTCTGTCCAGGGCTTTCGTCATGTGACAACTGGGGTGAGGAAAATACGTAGAGTTCAGAAGTCAGTACGTTGGAGCATACGAAGGAATTGGAGGTAGTAATAGTAACAGTAGTAGTAGTAGTAGTAGTAGTGGTAGTGATAGTAGTGGTAGTAGTAGTAGTAGTGGTATTGGTAGTAGCAAATGTAGCACCAGTATTATTAGTTGCAATGAGGTAGAAGGAGAAGTAGTTGTGTTAGCTGCAGTGGTAGGTATAGTATAGATTATAATAGTAGTAGTAGTAAAATAATTTGTAGTGGTAGTAGTAGTAACAGTTGCAGTAGTGAGAGAATTTGTAGTAATAGTAGTAGTAGTTGCCGTAGTATGAGCAGCAGATCTAACCCACTTAAAGCACTTGAACACACTTCACCAGACGTCATCTCCTCAGACAATATCTTAGAAGCAATTCAAGCAACAGCTACCAGGACACTCGCACATATTCCCAAAGCAGCCCTTCTACACGCAGCTGGGGAACTCACAGACATCTTGAAAAACACCTAATGATGGTTCCACTATTCTAAATGCTCCACCACCCGTCAAGTCATGGCACAGCTTGCTACTTTTTGGCTGTACTTAGCTGTGCCGGAATGAGAGGAGAATGGGAGAGACAGACCACCCAATCGTTACACTGAAAGTAAAAAAAAAATAAAACAGAGACCAGTTGAGCAAGAAAACAGAAGAGGACAACGCACTGGGGACAATCAAGATAATCAGTAGCAAAGATACAGTTGCCCCCAGGGTTGCTGACACTACTCAAGCACTTAGAGGAAAGCCCCCTGCCTGGGAAACCAGGAGCACTAACAGTTCTAACACCCCTGTCTCCACTGTGGAACCACTGTTTATACAAGACTCAGATGTTTACAAAGCAATTATGTCATTCTCGTCTGGCTCTGCTGGGTACTACACTGGAATAAGACCCCAGCATTTAAAAGATATAGTTAATCCAGTTATCGGGGAGGTTCCAGAGACACTGCTTTCAGAGATCATAAGGTTCGTTAACAACTCCTTGGCTGGTCTGATTCCTGACGAAATTAAATCTTTCTTGTTTGGTGCATCACTTTGTGCCCTTAAAAAGAAGGATGGAAAAATTAGACCGCCTCATTTCCAAATCTGCTGTCCAAAGGCATCCATGATGCTTCAACCAAACCAGCTTGGCTTTGGGGTCCCTCAAGGAAGAGAAGCAGCGGTTCATGCAACAATTTCGTATATCAACAACCTGTCTGAGGAAAATGCAGTGGTAAAATTAGATTTCAAGAATTCATTTAATCTTCTGAAAAAAAAACACGTGGTATTAACTGCTGTACAAGAACATTTCTCTGTTTTTTCCCTTTTGTTTTAGTTGGATACAACAAGGAATCAGTGCTCCTATTTGGAGAGAATGAAATCACGTCATCAGATGGTATCCAGCAAGGCGATCCTCTCGCCCCATTTCTCTTCTGTATAGTAGTTAGGGAAATCACTGTCAGGCTGACCAGTGTGCTAAACATCCGGTACTGGAGGGTACAAGAGAGTCCCTTCTAGGTGATCTTACACAAGTGATGACGCGGGAACAGGAAATGGGACTCATCCTGAATTCATCCAAATGTAAAATCATCTCAGTCAATCAACAAGTGATCGACGCAGTGAGATCAAGACTTCCAGGAGCATCAGTCATTGCCCCCACAAATAGCGTCTTGCTTGGAACACCTCTGGGAAGTGATGCGATTGACTCAATTCTCAGGAAGAAGCTGACGCATTGAGGAGAATGGAACAATGAATAGGCAATCTTAACACTCATGATGCCTTGTACCTTTTCACAAAGTGCTTGAGTTTGCCCAGGTTAACATATTTCCCAAGATGTGCACCCTAATATGATAACCCAATACTGCATGAATACGATAGTATCCAGAGGCATATTTTCACGAAAGTACTCCACCTAACGCTAGAAGATGACCACTTTCATTCAGACTAGGAGGTATTGGTGTCCACAAGGCATAATAGATTGCACTACCTGCTTTCCTGTTCTCATGTGTTACATCCAGTGGACTTGTAGCAGCGATTCTCTCTAAACACCTTAGGGACAATGTTGGAGTTCATGAAAAAAAATTCGTTGACGGAGCCACACTCTAAGCTAATCTAAAGGGCTATGAAACCAGACCTGCTCTTCCCAAAAAACTACAAACAGTCATACGGGGATAGCCCAGTAGTGGATAATATAGCCTCAACAATGCTTCAGAGTGTGTCGGGGAAGGATAGAGCCCGCCTCCTAGCAGTGAAAACTCCTCATTCCGGGGACTTCCTGTTGATTGTTATCAACTGTTCTTTTGGCACACGTCCCGATCCACTGACCATCTGCATTGGTGTCCCCCTTCGCCTTGCCACCTCTATGTATTTGCGTCAGTAAATCGGCAGACCGATTCCGGTACCATGGTCTTGTTTGCCGTTGATCCGAGGGAAAGATTTCAGGGCATGAAGAGGTTAATAACATCATCAAGAGGAGACTCACGACAGACGGATGCCTAGCAATAAGGGAGGCACTCCAACTATTAAGCAAATTTGATGGTAACCAAAAGCGTCCTGATGGTATCTCCTTTCAAGCCTGGACAGACGGCAAGCAGGTGGTGTGGGACTACACATGTGCACCCACATTGGCTGATACCTATCTCCACTACACCAGGGAGGAAGGAGGGGCAGCTGCCAGCTTCAGGGAATCCCAAAAGTCTAGAAAATACGGTGAACTTGCCCATCATTATATGTTTCTTCCCATAGAATCGGAGACCCTTGGGAAAAGAGTGCATCTAGGTTCTTTAAGGAGCTAGGCAAAAAAACTCATCAGGGTTACTAGGGATCCCAGGAAAGCTAGCTTTCTGTTCCAGGGACTCAGCGCTGCGAGTCAGAGAGGTAATGACTGCTGTATCCTTTGTACGCGCCCCAATTCTGAGGAGCTGGTTGAGACATTTGCATCGAAATCTGTGATAAATGCGTAGCAATAAGTACTTGAAATACATCCCTTAAACTTCATGTACTGTATATGCCATCTTTGTTCCAGCAATGTATCTTTTAAGTCTTATGTACTGTAATAAAATACAACTATTGGTAAAAAAAATAAAAGATGGGGTGGTAGGGGAAGTGGAGTATGTATTTAGATGACATCAGGGAGAAACACAAATTTTTTTTCTCGAAGCCTTTTTATTCACTTCTTCGAGGTTAAAGATCCCACAATTTGCATTAGAGGTGGACCCATTTTATAAATAAATGCATAATATATATATATATATATATATATATATATATATATATATATATATATATATATATATATATATATATATATATATATATATATATATTTTCGAATAGGTAAAAACTTGCCGAATAAGGCAAGCGAAAATTTGTGTATGCAATAATTTTGCAAAAATCATTCTGAACTTAACGATAAAATATATTTCATTGTGTTTGTTTATTATTAAATTATTGTAAACTTATTTAAAATATATTTAGTTGGATTAGGCTTGTTATAATAAGGTTAGGTAGGTTTTCTAAGGTTCTTTTGGAAGAAAATTATTAACTTTTACCTTAACATAAATTTAAAAAAAATATATGTTTAAACGTATAACAAGAAAATTTTAGAAAGGACTTAATTTTAAATGAGTTCTTGCTAATTGACCAATTTTTACCTATTGTGTGTGTGTGTGTGTGTGTGTGTGTACTCACCTATATGTACTCACTTATATGTGGTTGCAGGGGTCGAGTCATAGCTCCTGGCCCCGCCTCTTCACTGGTCGATACTAATTCACTCTCTCCCTGCTCCATAAGCTTTATCATATCTCTTCTTAAAGCTATGTATGTAACATGCTTCTACTACTTCACTCTCCAGATTATTCCACTTCCTGACAACTCTAAGGCTAAAGAAATACTTCAGCTTCCAATTGTGGCCCCTTGTTCCTGTATCCCATCTCTGAAACATTCGAGCCTTGTCCACCTTGTCAATTCCTCTCAGTATTTTATACGTTGTTATCATGTCCCCCCTGTCCCTCCTATCCTCTAGTGTCATCAGGTGAGTTCCCTTAACCTCTCCTCATAAGACATACCTTTCAGTTCCGGGACTAAACGTGTTGCAAGTTTTTGCACTTTCTCCAATTTCGTGATGTGTACTCACCTATTTGTACTCACCTATTTGTGGTTGCAGGGGTCGATTCATAGCTCCTGGCCCCGCCTCTTCACTGATTGCTACTAGGTCCTCTCTCTCCCTGCTCCATGAGCTTTATCAAACCTCGTCTTAAAACTATGTATGGTTCCTGCCTACACTACGTCACTTTCTAGGCTATTCCACTTCCTGACAACTCTATGACTGAAGAAATACTTCCTAACATCCCTTTGACTCATAGGAGTCTTCAACTTCCAATTGTGATCCCTTGTTTCTGTGTCCCCTCTATGGAACATCTTGTCTCTGTCCACCTTATCTATTCCTCGCAGTATTTTATATGTCGTTATCATGTCTCTCCTAACCCTCCTGTCCTCTAGTGTCGTCAGGCCGATTTCCCTTAACCTTTCTTCGTAAGACAGTCCCCTTAGCTCTGGGACTATTCTTGTTGCAAACCTTTGAAACCTTTGCACTTTCTCTAATTTCTTGACGGGCTTGTGTGTGTGTGTGTGTGTGTGTGTGTGTGTGTGTGTGTTGTGTGTGTGTGTGTGTGTGTGTGTGTGTGTGTGTGTGTGTGTGTGTGTGTGTGTGTGTGTGTCCTATATTTTTCAAATATTTGAGATTAATTTCCATTTCTCCCATTGTACGTAAGATAAAAGTTCTCAGTATCTACACAGACGCCAGATCCCGGCCTCTGTCCCTCTGGCAGTTTTGTGCTTTCCTTCGACATGCCTGTGTACCTCAAGTACGACCCCACCCTCAGCCCCTTTACGTGCTCCAACAACCAATGGCTCGTTTACCAGCACTCGCAGGGCAAGACTAGTGAGTAAGATCACATTTTGTAAGAAATGTAATACCCTCCTATACTTTGGTGCATATGACTAGCTTTTATATACAACTATACATAAATAAATTTACAATGAATGAATATTACCACTCACTAAAAATGATCCTTGTAATAACTAATACTTCTGTTTAAACTGTAAACATCTGTAATGCTTGATAATTCTAATTGTTGTAATGATAAGAAATCCACAGAATTACATTTGCATAAAAACACAGATACGCTTTTTCTATATAAGAACCAAAGTATTGATATCAAGTTGATCGAAAGAAAGTTTAGGAAATTTTCAGGAATATCCAAACCTTGCTCTTTATTCTACTCATACAGTAGATACTTCATCCTCTTCACTGGTATCCTAGTTCTCTCACACACACACTTTGAACCCTGGTTATCGCCACCATCTTGTACCCACAGACTGTCACCTAGCTCTGATGTACAACAAAGAGTACGGTGACTACGACTGTGCAGGGTTTCCAGGAGGCAATCTGAATTATTCCGCATCTCTCCATCTGTGTCTCCAGTACTCCTGCATCGGCATGGTCTGTAGAGACCCAAGTAAGTTGTTCTGGACTTCTTAACTGTAACGAGGACGATCACTTTGGTTACCTAACCACGATTAGCTTTGTATAAGTTATGCTGGACATAACCAACATGCACATTCACCGAGTGTTTGGAGCACAGCCTTCTTTGGCGATAAGAAACGAGCCGACGGGAGTAACCAACAAATAAATGCACACTCTGGGTAACTCAGGATTGTTTATGTGACAGAAAAGTTGTCTTTTTTTTTATATACTTCTACCTCCTGCCTCTTCTCCCTCTACCTCCCTTCACAAAAAACAACAGAAAAAGCCAAACCAACATAAATTGCAGCAACAGAAGCAGAAGAAGCAGCGGTTACAGTAGTAGCAGCAGCAGCTGCTGCAGTAACAGTAGAAACAGCAGAAGTGGCAGAAACATTATCAGCAATAGCAGAAGCAACTGCAACAACACCAACAGTAACTGTAATGTTATCAGCAGCTGCAATAGCAGCAGCAATAACATCAATAACACAGCTGTAATAGCATCAACAGGTGCAATAGCATCAACAGGTGCAATAGCATCAACAGGTCCAATAGCATCAGCAGGTGCAATAGCAGCAGGTGCAATAGCAACAGCAGCAGCAACATCTGAGGTATCAACAGCAGTGCATTAATTATCAACAGCAGCTGCAATATCAATAGCAGCTGCAGTATCAATAGTAACAGCTATTGGAGTAACAGCAGTGTTAGTAGTATGTAACGAATGTAATGTTAGCCATAATTTGAAAGTTACAAAAAAGCAACAGCAAAAGTTAAACCAACAGAAACTGTTGCAACAGAAGTAGCAAGTGTTACCGTAGCAGCAGTTGTAATAGCAACAGAAGCAGGTACACTAACAGCAGCAGCAGCATCATCAGCAGCAAAAGCAGAATCAAGTGAAGCCGTAACTGTGATACCACTTGCAGCTGCAGTAGTAGCAGCAGCAGCAGTAGCAGCTGCAGTAGTAGCAGCAGCAGGTGCAATAGCAACACTAACAGCATAATTAGCAGCTCCAGTAGCTGAAACAGCAGCAGCAGCTCGTGATGGTTTAAATGGTCATTCAGACCTTCAAATGACATTTGAAAGAACCAGTCAAGTCATCCTTATGGAAAGAAAACAGTGTAATAATTTTTTTATTGAAAATGGAAAATAAATAATTTTATTGAAATATGCAAAAAAAATGTAATTATTTAAATGTAAAACAATCAAACATGAAATTTTCCTAACTGAAGCAAATAATGGAAAATAAAATACAAAAATTATTTTATAAAGCTAAGGTAATATAAATGCAATGAAGAGATGGTATTCCGATATGCCGATCGACGTGGTACGTAGCTCCCAGGATTCACGATGTGTGAGCGAGAGTTTAAACCATAGTCGCGACTATGGTATAAACTTCAGCCATAGACTGAAAGAACAGATCTCAATAGTTGTTTCACCTATGGCAGGAGGACCCCATGTTAACTCCGACCTGGAGAAGGGGATTGAAGGGGGATAGGGAAGGGGGTAGAGAGGTAACGGTGCGCGTCCAATACCAAACCAGCATTCAGCCATTTATACTACCTCCAGCATTCACTGATGCTTCCACTCTTATCTAACGAATTTTTCCCTCACGCAGCTCCAGTAGCAACAGCAGCAGCAGCAGGTGTAATAGCATCAGGGGGTGCAATAGCAGCAGCAGCATCACTTGAAATAGTAGCAGCATCAGCAGGTGCAATAGCAGCAGCATCAACATGTGCAATAGCAACAGCAGTCGCAGATGTAATAGCAACAGCAGCAGCTGAAGTAGCCGCAATAGCTGAAGTGTCAACAGCAGAGCAGCTGCGGTATCAACAGCAGCTGCATTATCAACAGCAGCTATAGTATCAATAGCAACTGCAGTAGCAGTAGTAACAGCGATTGCAGTAACAGTATGTAATGTTAACCATTACTGTGTTATGGTTTAGGAATGTAAAAGTCACTGATGCTGACCTCTGAAGTTCAAAACCCGGGGTTCACCGCGTGGCGTGGAGCAGTCAACCTGTAGACGCCATGCTGAAAGGATGTGCTTAGGATTCCCTGGCATATGACACGACCTGTTCTACTTAATAAACACTGTGCAGAGCAATTGCTCATTTTTCCAAATACACCCACCATGCTTTGATCACTAAATTCAGAACATTTGGTGGCAGCAGTGGGACTGAATTCTTGTATGGTCAAGCATTATCTCAGCAATCGTCCAGTAGGCAGCTTTGTTTGGAACAAGGGAAATAGTAGAGTATAATCTCTCAAGACATGAATTAAGTACTGGTAGAATATATCCCATAAATGTTTTAAAGCACAAACAATGGCTTATGATTCATGCTCAGTTACTGAATAATTTAGCTCAGCCTTGGTTAAGACTCCACTAGCAAACGTAGCTGGTTTATACTTGCCAACAGACTTTTGTACTAGGTAGGCACCTGTGCCAACATCGATAGCGTGTTGGCAGGTAGAAAGTTTTTTTAAAATCAGAAAACTTTATTAAAGGAGCGGAAATTAGCTTATGATTTAATGTCTGTAAATCTCTTTTTTGATGGAAGTTCGGATTATTAGGCATGTGGATGCATTAATATACAGGAATACAGGACCCTAGCTACGCCAGTGCTGTCACCGAATGAGAGACTCTTGCTGCTCTAGCACCAAAACCTAGTGCAGCATTGGCCTACAGTCAAGTTGCGAAGGCCCTATCGCTGAAAAGGTGCTTGTGAACATGCTTAGGGCTGTAACATCAGACAGAGAGACTGCCCGTCTCCAAGCTGTGAGCGCACTTCACTCTGGGGACGTCTTCCAAACAGTTCCCATTTCGGCAATAAGAACACGCCTCGACCATATGACCCTCAGTATTGCAGTTTCTCTCCGCCTTGCTGCCCCAATTCACAAGAAATATACGTGTATTTGCGGCGATGCGCAAGCCGACCAATCTGGTCTACATGGTTTTAACTGCTCCAAAACTAAGGGCTGGCACGCAAGACACAGTGAAGTCAACCACATCATAAAGAGAAGCCTTTCTACAGCTGGATGCCCAGCCGAGAGAGAGCCTTGATCACTAGCAGCCAACAATACTCACAACCCAGCAAACCGCCCAGACGGGATCACCATCTATTCTTGGAAGAATGGCAAACTCTTAGCATGAGACTATACCTGTGTGTCGATGCTGGCTGACACCTACATCCATCACAGTGTTGGGCGACAGGAAGGAACTGCTGATCACAGGGAGGAGTACAAGATCGGGTGAGATCAGAGATCTTGGGATCATGGGAAAGAAACTCCACACGTTTTCTTAAAGAATTGGGTTCTAGACTCATCGATACCACCAGGGACCCGAGGGCAGCCACTTTCATGTTTCAGCGCCTTAGCATAGCCATCCAGAGGGAAAGTGCTTGCTGCATACTTGATTTCGAAGAGCTGTAGGTGATTCATAATCTTTGGTATATTGTACCAATGTATTCATGTTTGTAGATGGCCACGCTGAGGCGCTGGAACTTGAAAGTGGCTGCCCTCGGGTCTCTGGTGGTATCCATGAGTACAGAACCCAATTCTTTAAGAAAACGTGTGGATTTTTTTTCCCATGATCCCAAGGTCTCTGATCCCACCCGATCTTGTACTCCTCCCTGTGATCAGCAGCTCCTTCCTGTTGCCCGACACTGATGGATGTAGGTGTCAGCCAGCATCGATACGCAGGTATAGTCCCATGCAATACATTATTAACACATCGGTCGTTTCCCACCAAGACAGGGTGGCCCGAAAAAGAAAAACTTTCATCATCATTTACTCCATCACTGTCTTGTCAGAGGCGTGCTTACACGCCTCTGACATTTAAACAACCACAGAGGGAGTTGGATAATAGCTCTAGGCCTTTCGTATAGCAATATACACATCCTCAAGAGCTTCCAAAGTTGCACAAATGTGTAAGAAATCTCAGCAGATTCCTGAGGCAGGAAGCATACAGTGCCCAGGCGCATGAATGCTACACAGTTTCGGTATTATAAGAATAGAGGATAATCAGCCCAAAAGCAAAGGTAAAGGAGTAGTTAACTAGCAAATTAACATTGGTAACGTAACAGTTATTAAAATTATCAGAATTAGAACATTCTATATATTAACATATGATAACATTAATATATGATAACATATAGTGACAGTCAAAATACGCCATAAAGACATTTTCGTGCTTACAGACACAGTTTAAATGTACATTGCTAATGTTTTATGTTTAACCACAACTTCTGAATCTGGTTCTAAATAAAGTTCCTTAAACATCATGGGCTTGTGTATAAAACATCAGATCACTATTCCATAACCCTCTCCAGAATTGGTCAAATATGCCATATCAAATTAAAAATAAATAATATATTTGAAAAAGAAGTTTTTTTTTACTTATTTTTTAAGTTTTAATAGTAGTGTCGATATTAATTTTAGTCATTTCATTTAATAATTTTAAGCTGTTAGAGTTTGCTAAAGTATATTATTATTTAATCAGATTTATACAATATTTACAACATTAGCAATTATTAGAGAAAGCCTGATATTTCTTTTTTCTTTTTTAAAAAGCAAAAATAGTGTCAATATTTTTATAATTAATATGTTTAAAATGGTACATTTAGTTACACAATCAAGCAACAATGTACAACAAATATCATGAGAATGTGTGCATTTATTTTTACTCAATGTACTGAATATTGTTTGGTATTTCAGGCCACTGTTGGTTGAAGTACGCCACTCATATCACTAACAATAATTCACCTACTTCTAGTACCTACCTGTACTGGTACACAGTCTGCCAGTGATGCCAAGATCAGTTCATCAAGCTTCTAATGTCTGTCAAAAACTTACCTGAATTATCAGAAGTGAAAATCTTCATTAGATAAACGATCCTAGCCAATAATGAATAACATCCAGCAACACAGACGAAGATCTCCCAGCAAAACAACTCAATTTATTTTAATCTATTTGCATTCTATGTCACTTTCATTGAAAATTACAATGCTCCCAGTGTTTAGTTTTTTGCTCAAATTCTGGTAGATTAAGTTAAAAATATTAAAAAGTTTGAATAATTTCAGATTTAATACTTAAACACTCCAGTACCAAGATAATGCGGAGCTAAGGCAAGACATTGCCTGGCAATACAGATGTTCTCATTAAAATTACTTTTAACTTATGGAGAAGATACCTTTTAATGTGTTTACATAGAATTCCATAATTGTTTGGACAAAAAAAATTCCAGTTTATCAAAACGATTATTAACATTACTATTAATAACTGTACTTTAGGATTAGGTTGTGGTAAGACTCCATAGTGTTGCTAAAACTACACTGTGTTGTTGAGAAAACAAAGAGCCTTCTTGAAAATATACTTTGTGTTTAGGAGACTGACACTGTGTGTTTCGAATCTGCACCGTTCGTGCGTGTGTGAGACGACGTGACTGTGTGTTTGTAAGGGTACACTATGTTACTAAGATTTCGATGCTTTGTTAAGACTACACTGAGCGTTATTGAGACTACACGGTGTGTGGCTGAAATTATAAGGCATGCTGAGATTACACTGCTTGAAAGTTAAACTACATTGTGTTTTGCTAGGGTAACAGTATGTTACTGAACCTACAGTGTAACTGTGTTGCTTGGACTACACTGTTTTGCTGAGACTACAATGTATCGCTCTTGTAACACTTTGTTACTGAACCTACACTGTAGCTGTGTTGCTGGGACTTCATTCTTTTGCTGAGACTACAGGAAGTGTTGCTGCGACTGCACTGTGTTGCTGAAACTACACTGTGACCCAGAGATTAATCAGTGTTCCTTTTTCTTGCCCTTAGACTGATCCCACTTCTACTGCTTCTACGACTACCACTTCATTATTATTTCTATTGCTACTACCATTACTATTGCCTCGCTTCACCCTTTACTTCCTTTTCTATCTCTTGTGCCACTATAACTAATCTCCCTATATTCTACTACCACTACTACTTTGACTACTACTTCCACTACCAGCCTTACCACTGTTTCTTTTTCTTCCTCTCTTGGTCCCGGCCCTGTCTCCCTCTGCTATATATACTAGTTCCCTCACTTTTGTGTTAGTGGTTCAAGTCCGACCGAAACGTCGTTTTAAGCTTCTCTTTCCTATATGCGGGTTATTTGTGTATTGTTACAGTCACGGTATTGTGCCTTTTTGTTCTTTATTACACTATGTTGCTGAGATAGCATTGAATCTCTGAGGCCACACTGGTAAAAATGGAATGTGACACCGACAGGTTGTTGGAGAGACGCAAAATACAAACACGAGGTCAAGTTATTGGAAACCTAACCTAACGTCTCCAATAAAATGTCCTAGTGCTTGCATTTTGTGGCTTGAGTCTACACTATGTGTTGCTGTGACTACACTGCATGTTGCTGAGACTACACTGTGAGTTGCTGAGACTAAACTGTGTGTTGCTCAGATTACACTGTCTGTAACTGAGACTTCACTGTGTTTATTTTTTGGACTACACTATGATACTGAGATTACATTGTAGGCTACTGAGACTATAGTGTGTATTGCTGAGACTATAGTGTGTATTGCTGACACTACACTGTGCATTGCTGAGACTACACTGTGTATTGCTGACACCACAGTGTGTATGGCTGAAACTACTCTCTTTCAATATTCTGAAGAGGAACATAGTTTCTCAAGAACTTAATGCAAATATTATATTGAATTCACTGTTCTAAAAATATATTTACCTTGGATAAGTTTCCTCAAATGTATTTCAGCCATTTAGAAATGGAAGATATATATATGTGGATTTTAAGTTTTTATATAATTTAAACTCTTACAAAAATCAACATTTTTGTTTCACATTTATGGTATTATTAACATCCTGGAACAAACAAATATTAATAAGATACCGTATATAACGAGGAGGGGAAGATTTTTGCTATACATATACATGCTCAAGTGATAGCCCTGTTGAGTCTCATATAAAGAGTATGATCCAGGTATGTATGGAAAATTGGGCATATTTCCTTAATCTGTCGCCGCTGTTCACCTAGCAGTAAGTAGGTCTCTTGATGTTAGACGACTGTTGTGAGTCTTATTCCAAGATGTTTGTATTCCTTACATTGGCCTAGGTTTTGATATGAGCAGAGGTATAACAACTGCTCTTAAGCTGTAAATTAAACTGTGTAAATTAAACAAAAGTCTTTTCTTATATTCTGAATACCTATAAGGGTATGATCCTCTTAGAACACTGGTAACAGTGATCCTTTGTTTGTTACATGAGGTGTAAAACCCAGCTCCGGTAAGACAGCAGATGTTAACTGGTTACGTGTCATCGTTTAACAGACCCATGACAGGAGACACTTGTCATGTTTCCTGACGAATAAACTACCACCAGTTCACAACGACTTTTTCCGTGAAAACTATAAGAAAATAAAAAAATGCCTTGAATCACTTCTAATTCATTCTAGGTTCAGCATCACCTAGAACCAGGAAACTTTCCAGCTGGCGGGAGGCCGGGCTGACATACTCCTTCGTCCTGCTGTTCTGACTACATATACTTTGTATGTTGAAAACGGTATAAAACACCGACAAGTATGACACATGCGTAACAATTGGGTATCTTTATTCTTGAAATGTTACGCCTACGCGGTAGGCTTTATCAGTCAAATACGGAGTGTTATAAACAGAAGGAGTAGTGGCCAGGTAAAGGTAATGTTATCTGTCCATCAACCTTGTTTGAAGTGGTCAGTCCTTCAGCCTGGAGAAGAGTTGAACTCCACGGTCTAGAATGAATTAATAAAGCAGGGAAGAAGTGGAGAAACAAGAAGGAAACACGAGGGAACTCATACGCAGGCACCGAAAGGAAGATATACTGAATAAGGCAGGAAATAAAAGAGAATATACACATTGTACTCTCAGAGAAGAAAAACTAATAAAGAAACAAATATACCGAAATAGAACATTCACCGAAAAATAGACAGCAAGGGAAGAGAGAACAAGCAAGGGAATATACACTGAAGAAGACATCAAGCACAAAAAATATACACTGGAGAAGGCAGCAAACAAGGAGAAAATAAGCACCTCGGACACTCGAATAAAGGAGGAAACTGAAAGAGAAGCTAAGTTATAGAAAAAAGAAGCACAGGGCATATATTCTTGAGGAAGAGCATTAACTAGAAGGACAACGAATACCAGTGGGAAAGACAAGGAGCTCTAGCAAGAAAATAAGAACCAGCTCACTGTTCACAGAAAGCCTTCAAACATATCAACTTGTCTCAATTATTTCAATAATCACTCTAAATAAGTTAAGAAAAGAACTTGTGTCTAGTTTACTCCTAAAATAATCACGGATTTGCTGCCCAAGTTGTTTTGAGTAAGAAATTTCCACTATGAAGCATCAAATCAGAAGGTTTGATCAAAGTCAAGCAAAAAATTATTTTAAAATAACTCCATAATATCTTGCAAGAGAAAGCGAATAATTAACTATCATAATCTCGTGTCCCAGTAAATTAGACAAATGTTTCTCAAAAAAAGACATACAGGAATGTAAAAACCTTCCTATGATGTTGCAACACAAGAGACCTATGAAATACGGACAGGCGAGCTTTGCTTTCTATGTCAAAAATAAAGAAAATTAAAATAGAATACTAGAAACAAAGTAATTCTCTTCGTCTGCTACTAGTTCTTATTTATTTATCTTTTCTTAATACTTACAATAATGTAATTTTTAGCATATGTTAAGATCAGCTTCTTTATAACTGATCGTCCGAAACTAGTCGTGAATAACTGATGTTTCAGTACATAAATTTATAAATAGAAAATGTATATATATATAAATTTTTTATTAATCATTAGTTTTTGAAAAATGTCTGTAGTACGTAGTATTCTATACAAATGTTTCAGTTAACGAAGAAAGTAAGAGGGGGACGTTGAGAGCTGTGAACCCCAAACACAGCATTTCCTCAAGAGAGGAACTTAACTTTTCAAGAGCAGCCAATCCAAGGAGCACTGTCCATATATGATATTAGAACACAAGTGTTTAATATCGGCATATACAGAAAGATATAATTATAGGGGAGGACACACAGAAATCTGTGCCCTATAATTATAACTTCCTGGACTCGCTCGAAACGTAGACCAGCCAGACAAGAAGAACTCGTCTAGCCAGACTACCATGGAGAGGCCACTCATTGTAAATTTGATTCTACTATTTATGTTTCATAGTTATTTATTTCTAACTGTGGGATTTTCCTCATAATACTATATATATATGTATTCATACTATGTATATCTTCTGTTACTCTGTGTAGCAGTGTGTTTGTGTGTATGTCTGGTGTTACTGTGTATAGCGTTATGGGTGTTTATTTCTTTCTGGTGCTACACAGCGTTAATAACACTAGCAACACTGCCTCCCTCTACACCCTCTCATATGGCTTTTCAAATCCATAAGTACAAGAAACTGATACTTTTCCTTATACAAGTTTCACTACGAACTTCTGCTTAGAAGACGAAACTTCATTTGTCGTTTAGGTTTGTTTTGAATCTTTATCAAGCAGATATAATTGTTAATATAGAAAGAGACGTTATGTACGGTTTTCTCTCTAATTTTTGGACTAATTGTGAATTATTACAGCCACGGTATTGCGACTTTTGTTGATCACTTTTTTTTAATGTAAACACTATATCCACGTGTCACTTTCCCTTTCCAATTTCGTACTTTGGGCATAAGAAATATAAAATGATTTGCAACGTAAGGACACTGAGTGAGGAAGGAAACTTTACATAAACAATTTCTCACTTGGAGATCAAACCTGAGGAATATATAGACGGAGTGAGAACCGTAGGTGAGGTGGGTGACCGATACATGTGAATAACCGTAAAGGTTAACTCGTGGAGTTTGCCGAACACGGGTTATTAAAGCCAGGAAAGTTTTCAGCAGTCTGGGCCTTCATCCATTGCATTGATTTGATATAAACCTGCAAAGAGCGAAACATTTTGAAATCTTTTTCTGCACCTGTGGTCTTATTTCAACAATTTGGAGAATGGGATTTGTGTCCACGTCGAGCACAACGCTCAGATCACGTTCACAAACACAAAACGTTTTGTTTACTTCTTGCATTTGGTAACACTGACGTCTGAGACCAATGCGTCTTGAGACCTAAGACTTGGGAATTAAAAAATAGGATCCTGGACGTTTAGTCAAGAATATTTTAGTCTATAAGTTCAGAAAAACAGTCTCTTGAGATTGTAAGTGAATATATTATCCAAGGGAACATGGGAGAGAGAGACAGAGTTGTGGCAACACTGCAAATGCTCAATTTTTATGGATAGGGGAATGAGTGCTTTTCTGGATGAGTTGATGAGTCATTCGCAGCGAATGTTTGAAGTGTAAATAACAACAGTGGTAGAGAGGGGTGAGGGGGATGCAGCAAGGGTAGAAACAGCAGTGGTAACACAGTGCTCTCAGCGGTGCTGACAGTGACAATACACAAAAGTGGTGAATACATCACTGGTAGCACAGTGCTCTCAGCGGTGCTGACAGTGACAATACACAAAAGTGGTGAATACATCACTGGTAGCACAGTGCTCTCAGTGGTACTGATAGTGACAATAACCAACATAGGTGAACACATCACTGGTAACACACTGCTCTCAGTGGTACTGACAGTGACAATAACCAACAATGGTAAACACATCACTGGTAGCAGAGTGCTCTCAGCGGTGCTAACAGTGACAATAACCAACAGTGGTAAACACATCACTGGTAGCACAGTGCTCTCAGTGGTACTGACAGTGACAATAACCAACAATGGTAAACACATCACTGGTAGCACAGTGCCCTCAGCGGTGCTAACAGTGACAATAATCAACAGTGGTAAAAACATCACTGGTAGCACAGTGATCTCAGCGGTGCAGACAGTGACAATAACCAACAGTGGTAAACACATCACTGGCAGCACAGTGCCCTCAGCGGTGCTAACAGTGACAATAACCAACAGTGGACACATCACTGGTAGCACAGTGATCTCAGCGGTGCAGACAGTGACAATAACCAACAGTGGACACATCACTGGTAGCACAGTGCTATCAGCGGTGCTAACAGTGACAATAACCAACAGTGGTGAACATATGACTGGTAGCACAGTGCTCTCAGTGTTGATGGAAGATAGTCAAACCTGGGTTGCAATACCCGTAGAGTTATACACATAAATTTCTTCATTTTCATAACAAAGACTATTTGGAACGCTGATTCTAAATGTAATATCACTTTTTATCCATAATGTAATTATAATTAAGAGGTAAATCTTATTTTTTTTACTTTTATTGCTTGTTTGTAATGTTTATTAACTACCTACCAATGAATGGGTATGAGACGCGTAATAAAACTGTCACTCTAAATGACTACTCTGAAAATAATAATTTATTTTACATACATACACAACACACACACACACACACACACACACACAGACACACAGACACACACACAGACACGCAAACACTAAGACACGCACACACACACAGACACACATACAGACACGCACACACTAAGACACGCACACACACACAGACAAACACACACACACACACACACACACACACACACACCACAAGTGTCTATGGACTACTGAGTTTGACAACTAGTAACTAACTGAACATCAGCAGTTGCTGAACAGCACAGTCACCAACACTAACCGTCACCAGAAGTAGCTGGACAATACATCACAAACACTGAACGTCGCCAACACTTTCACAAACACTGAACGTAATACACACTAACATCCACACATCACGGTTCATCACAATACAACATTAATGTTATAATATATGCTAACTTCCATACATCACAGCACATCACAGCCTAACACAGCATCAGAGACATTAACACAGACACACTGGCCAGGCTGCAGCAGCCACCTCCAGAATTCTTTTGATCAAGAGATCGAGTCTCCTGACTTGGTGGCTTATGTTTTTTTATCATCGAGAGATTTTATTTTGTGTTACTAATTGTCAATATTTTTTGTTGTAAATATTGAAAAGATTAGAGAAGTATACATGTGTAAATTGAAAGAGACATTATCTAATTGTTTAATAATTATTTCTCGTTTGATTTCATCTACAAGAGATTCAAACTTGCCACTTCTTCAAATATTCACATCTTTCACACGGATATCTTCAGAATTACACTAATACAACATTATCACTTTCATATAGTCAGAAAATGGATATATGAAAATAAATAAATATGTATAGGTAAGACCCGCTGTAGGGTAGTCGTTTATAACAAGGAGCTGACACCTTCAAGTACACTGAGTGGATAAATGGTTGTGGAGTCGACAAGCTGTTAAAAAAACACTAAGGAAGAATGGAAAACCATTATTGACGTAATGATTCACTTGGAGACAACTTTCACAATTCTATACAGTGCAAATAGTACATTGTAATCAGAGTATGTGTAGACAAGGAAAACTTATGGAGTTTTTTTTATGTGAGGCTTCAGTCTATCTAGATACTTGAGGACCATGAAACAATTGACTACTGCTGCTGCTGCTGCTGCTGCTGCTGCTGCTGCTGCTGCTGCTGCTGCTGCTGCTGCTGCTGCTGCTGCTGCTCGCTGCAGACTGCGCAGCGCTGCTGCTACGCTGCTGCGCAGCTAGCTGACAGCAGCAGCACAGCAGCAGCAACAGCAGCAGCAGCAGCAGCAGCGCTGCTGCGCTGCAGCTAGCAGCAGCGGCAACGCAGCAGCAGCAGCAGCAGCAGCACAGCTGCAGCAGCCAGCAGCAGCAGCAGCAGCAGCAGCAGCACAGCCTCTTGTGCCCGCTAACAGCAGCAGCGCGCGCAGCGCAGCAGCGCGCGCTGCGCTGCTGCTGCTGCAGCAGCGCAGCGCAGCAGCGCACAGCGCTGCTAGCCAGCAGCTGCGCTGCAGCAGCAGCAGCAAGCAGCTGCACTGCAACAACAGCACAGCAGCCTAGCGCGCGCTAGCAGCAGCAGCAGCAGCAGCGACGCCGCTGCAGCGCGCAGCAGCTAGCAGCAGCGCAACAGCAACGCAGCTCAGCTGCTAGCTGCGCACAGCAGCAGCTAGCTGCTGCGCTGCTGCAGCAGCCGCAGCAGCTCAGCAGCAAGCAGCAACTCTCAGCTGCTGCGCTGCTGCGCACAGCAGCACAGCAGCAGCAGCCAGCAGCAGCGCGCGCAGCTGCTGCGCAGCAGCAGCAGCAGCAGCAGCAGCACAGCACAAGCGCACAGCAGCGCTAGCCGCTGCCGCAGCGCGCGCGCTGCCTAGCCTGCTGCTCAGCAGCCGCGCTGCGCTGCGCTGCTACAGCTGCAACGCATGCTGCTGCTCGCCTGCTGCTGCTGCTGCTGCTGCTGCTGCTGCTGCAGCAGCACTAGCAACGCTGCTGCTGCTGCGCTCTGCTGCTGCTGCTGCAGCAGCAGCACTGCTAGCTGCTGCTGCTGCTGCTGCTGCTGCTGCTGCTGCTGCTGCTGCTGCTGCTGCTGCTGCTGCTGCTGCTGCTGCTGTGCTGCTGCTGCTGCTGCTGCTGCTGCTGCTGCTGCTGCCTGCTGCTGCTGCTGCTGCTGCTGCTGCTGCTGCTGCTGCTGCTGCTGCTGCTGCTGCTGCTGCTGCTGCTGCTGCTGCTGCTGCTGCTGCTGCTGCTGCTGCTGCTGCTGCTGCTGCTGCTGCTGCTGCTGCTGCTGCTCATGCTGCTGCTGCTGCTGCTGCTGCTGCTGCTGCTGCTGCTGCTGCTGCTGCTGCTGCTGCTGCTGCTGCTGCTCCTGCTGCTGCTGCTGCTGCTGCTGCTGCTGCTGCTGCTGCTGCTGCTGCTGCTGCTGCTGCTGCTGCTGCTGCTGCTGCTGCTGCTGCTGCTGCTGCTGCTGCTGCTGCTGCTGCTGCTGCTGCTGCTGCTGCTGCTGCTGCTGCTGCTGCTGCTGCTGCTGCTGCTGCTGCTGCTGCTGCTGCTGCTGCTGCTGCTGCTGCTGCTGCTGCTGCTGCTGCTCGCTGCTGCTGCTGCTGCTGCTGCTGCTGCTGCTGCTGCTGCTGCTGCTGCTGCTGCTGCTGCTGCTGCTGCTGCTGCTGCTGCTGCTGCTGCGCTGCGCCTGCTGCTGCCGCTGCTGCTGCTGCTGCTGCTGCTGCGCTGCTGCGCGCTGCTGCTGCTGCTGCGCTGCGCTGCGCTGCTGCCGCGCTGCGCTGCGTGCTCGCTGCGCTGCTGCGCGCTGCGCTGCTCTGCTGCTGCTGCTGCTGCTGCCTGCTGCTGCTGCTGCTGCTGCTGCCGTGCTGCTGCTGCTGCTGCTGCTGCTGCTGCTGCTGCTGCTGCTGCTGCTGCTGCTGCTGCTGCTGCTGCTGCTGCTGCTGCTGCTGCTGCTGCTGCTGCTGCTGCAGCAGCAGCAGAATTTATTTTTATTCTGACCAGCATAATTATGGACCTTTTGGAGTTCGTTGGTATCTTCCAGTGTAAAAAAAAAAGAGAGGAAATAGGCGTCGAAAACGGTACACATTTCATGGTCACTAACAATAAGATGACCTGAGTTACATTTAAGTGGGCTCATCTGTTCGCGAATCTTATTTCAATATGTCTGAAATAAAGCCTTGCGATTGGTTTTTGTTTCTCTCGTAACTTTAATTTCTAATCCTCTTTTTATTTTTTTTTAGTTTTTTATTTCTCTCTTAATTAAATTGAATATAGTGATCAATAAGGTGACTCACCTTAGATTCGCCTGTAAATGTCTCTCTTTTCAACCAAGGGATCTTTACTAATCCATTTAGGATCATTCATGTTTGATTTAAGTTCTCTATTAGGAATATGTGCACCTTGGCTAGCTTGTACGATCAATTGGAAAAAAAGTCGTATTGGCAGCCATCATCACCTTCCTTCAGGTGTCCCTCGTGAGAGTCCCTAGCCAGGGTACTCCAGTCCACACTTATCAAATCTTTCCTTAGTTCCATATAATCTGCAACACGAAAATTGGTGACTTTATCTCTATTATTCTATTACACACAACATGCCAAGTGTTTATCGTACATGCCAAGTGTTTATCGTACACTACAGGCAAAGTGTCTATCGACAAGTTCCTTTGGCAACTGGTAATACACACACACACAGTATATTAAACATGATATCTTCGTATTAACATACATGCTAAAATGATTGAAGATAGTGGACTATGCAATATGATGTTTGTGGCATTTATTAAGACGACGTTTCGTCTACCAGAAACTTTATTAATACCTGATGGATAGATAAAGTCTTGATAGACTTTACCAATCCCTGATAGATAAAATCCTCGTAGATTTTATCAATCCTTTATGCATTAAGTCATGGTGAAAGAAACGTCTGCCTGACTCAACATACTGTCTTATTCGCATACATGTTGGTGTATTTTGGCACTGATTTATTAGGCATATGTGTGATACAGAGAATTGTATGTGTTGCTGTACATGTAGGTTGCGTATATGGAGATACATAAATAAGTTTGAATACATGTGAATGTGTACGCCTGTGGATTATTGCATGCAAGGAAAATACAAACTATTAGTAACAAAAACGAAATCTATTTAACACATACATCTTTTTCACGGAGGTAGACAAATAGACAAACACACGGACACTCATGTGCTTGCAATAAAACATTCACAAACACGCTTACTCAACTACGTAACTGAGAAAAATGTATTTACTACAGACACATAATGCAACATAAATAGAAGTCCAAAATTTTCTTTAATTAGCCTCTCCTCGGTGGCCGAACTGTGTGGCAGTCTCTATTGTAGACCAGCTAGACAAGACCAAGTTTCCACCCAACAAGGTCACTGGGGGTGGCAACAGCTGACTCTGGGGAATTGGGGAAGGGAGTCCACTCAGGTGACACAAGTGGACTCCTGGAGACACTGATCCGGGGAAGGCACCGTCGACCTTAGGTAAGTGGGGAAAGGGAGACATCCGGGAGCGAACGGATGGATTCCTGGATACATGAACCTGGGGAAGGTTGAGGCTTGGAAGTGGAAGAGAGGAGAGAGAGAGAGAGAGACCCGACGGGGAAGGGGAAGGAACAGAGGGACAGGAGGAGACAGAAGAGGACAGGACTAGGAGGGGAAGGGAGACAGGGAGGAGGAGAGGAAGAAGGAAGGAGAGGGAAGAGAGAGAGAGAAGAGAGAGAGAGAGAGAGAGAGAGAGAAGAGAGAGAGAGAAGAGAGAGAGAGAGAGAGAGAGAGAGAAGAGAAGAGAGAGAGGAGGAGAGAAAGAGGGAGGGAAGGAAGAGAGAGAGAGCGGAGGACGAAAAGAGAAGGGAGAGGGGAGAGAGAGAGAGAGAAGAGAGAGAGAGAAAGAGGCGAGGCTGACCTTAGGGAAGTGAGATAGGGGAGACATCCGAGGGCCCACGGATGGATTCCTGGACACATAAACCTGGGGAAGGTGAGGGGGATGTACATTAAAGAATAGCCACTGGCCTCCACTGTGATTTATGTTGTGTTTTATGTCGCATGCCTACCTGCTGCTGCTGCCTCTCTCACATGCATAAAGTACTAAAAATCTTCCTTTAATCTTCTCACACAATATAGGAATATTATTGTATTAAAACAAAGGGGAAATTATCTAAATAAGTTTAAAAACTAAATAATGAGCCTAGTAGCAAAAATTAACCACCATATAATAATAACCACAAGTGATACTTTAGAATTATTTAGATGAAGAAGGATACCCCCGTCACCTTCAATGGCTACCTGTTCTATCTCAACTGTGTTCATTAATTTCTTCCCTGTTCTTGTTTACTGTAAGTAAGACATGGACGAAGGGAGGATGAGAGAGATAAGGGAGAGGTGATAGAGACTAAGGTATAGAGGATATAACTAGGGAGGGAAAAAGGTAGGGAAGAAAGGAGAGGGAGAATAAAGTAGGGAGATACAGATTCGCATAAAGTTTAAATATTTATAAAATGTTTTGCTTAATACTAGTGTCCGGCCATATCGTCGAGTACTTTCTCTTTCGTCTCTCATATCGGAGTTGGTTGCTTCCAACCTTCACTCTTCAATCGTGATTTTTTTCCCCCGTAACTCAGCATAATTGAGTATCCATTTATTGTTGATATTTCATGCAAATTAAACTAAGGCCTACCTCTAGTTAAGTTTAAAAAAACCGCAGTTATAATGAATTATAATGTGTGTGTGTGTGTGTGTGTGTGTGTGTGTGTGTGTGTGTGTGTGTGTGTGTGTGTGTGTGTGTGTGTGTGTAGCAGTCTGTAGCTTGGTGAGTTTCTAATGTAGCAGACGAGACGAGAGTTTTCTTAGCATTCCTGCTGGAGCAGGTAAAGCTTCTTAAAGTCACTCATAACTATTATCAAGGTGTGTGGTTTAGATAATTAAAGCCAGAGTCTCAATATGCTGGACTTAATGGAGTTTTTCATTGTAAAAAACGTCACCAAAAGTTGTTTTATAAAGATCACTTTAAACTGGACATGAAGGAAAGTTTCACATATAAATAAGTTGATTTTGAGGAGAGTAAATTTATTAACTGCCAAGAATGCAATGAGGAATAATGCCTAAGGTTTAAATAATTATATTGTTAAACCAAAGGAATAAGGTGAAAAGAGTAGGCCTACTGATAGGAACAGACAGGTCCTCCACACAATGATTCATTTATAGACATAGGTATACATATTTTATTTCTTATCTTGTTGGTAACAGTTCTTTATATGTTATAAGTTTGACATATACTTAGGTGGGTATTAATGAGGGAAATTAATTTTGTAATTCTTACAAGGTAGGTCTACTGATCTATGTACAGAGATCCTCCAGACAATGACTCACTCTTAGATATACATACTTTTTTAGTCATATGCAATTCTATACAGCAAATACACTGCTGTTATTAATGAGGCTAACAGTTTTTATGAGAGTTTAACTAATCGGTAGGTAGGTGACTAGGACGGTAGGTAGCTAGTTAGAAAGTTAGGTAGATAGTTAGGTACGTAAGTAGGTAGGTACGAAGATAGGTAGGTACGAAGATAAGTAGGTAGGAAGATAGGCAGGAAGGTAGATAGGTAAGTTGGAAGGTTAGGAGGTAGGGGGACTAGGAAGGTTGGTGGCTAGTTAGGAAGTTAGGTAGGTGGTTAATTAGGAAGTAGTTAGGTAGGTGGCTAGTTAGGAAGTTAGGTAGGTAGTTAGGCAATAAGATCACAGTAAACAGGTGATATCACAATATGCAGAACAACAACTGTGAAAAAATAGTAGAATTCCAAGAGCTTTCGTGATTCCTTACATTTTCAAGAAACTTGATAATGTGAAAAATCACGAAAGCACTTGAAATTCTACTATTTTTTCGCAGTAGTTGTTCTGCATGTAGGTAGGTATGTATGAAGGTAAGTAAGCAGGTAGGTAGGTAGGTATGAAGGTAGGTAGGAAGGTAGGTAAGTAGGTAGGTAAGTATGTAGGTAGGTAACTATGGAGGATGTACCTAACTATGCTGAGTCAAAGCTAGTTAAATCAGTCAAATTTCTAACTCCTCCCTACCTTCCTAATTACCCTTGTAATTCCAGTAGGTATGGAGGTAGGAAGGAGGATAGTAGAATCCTTGTAAATCTTACAAGTCTTGTAGGTCATCCCCCTCTGTCCCGGTCTCCTATCTCTTCTCTAGGTTAGTCTGACTGACTAATTGTAGTTAATTCAATCAAATTTATATTATATATCCTGCTCCTTGTTGGTGCTTATTCTAGTGACCCTTCAAACTTTCTAGCAGTTAATTATACCTACTATCTGATATTACAACTTGCATCTGCTGCTGCTGCTGTTGTTGTCTCTGTCACATTCTTAAATTACTACTAATCTTTTAGCTCTAAAAATATATCTGAAATATTACCGTATTAGAAACAAAACTAGAACTAAACAATGCGCCTAATAGCATAAACTAGGAACCATATAATCACAAGAGTAGGGAGAATAACAATCACAAGTAATACTTTGTATGCAGAAGAAAATATTTAAAAATGGCGCCGGGAGCGGCCTCTTGGAAGGAAATGGGGTCCCCCACCACCCATCCCCCAAATCCCTTCCCCACCACCCATCCCCTAAATCCCTTCCCCCAACCTCCCTTCCTCCACCTCCCTTTCCCCACATCCCTCCCCCCACCGTCACTGGCTACCTGTTCTATCTCAACTGTGTTCATTAATTACTTCCCAGTTTTTGTTTACCCTAACTGAGACATGGACAAAGGGAGGATGAGAGAGATAAGGGAGATGTGAAGTAAGCTAAGGTAGGTAAGGAATAACTAAGGAGGGAAAGAGGTAGGAAGGGAGAGAACCTAGATACAAAGATCACACTGTTATACACGGTAACAACGGAGATACATGGATCCAAGTGTTATACACAATATAACAACGGAGATACAAAGATCACACTGTTCTGTATTAAAATTATATAAGGCTTTTGTAGTCGCCACAAATATCAGACTTGTCTTAACTATTTTTTTATAAATTTTTGCATTTTCTGCCCATGGTATGCAAAAAATTTAGGGAATTATTGCCAATATTTTAACTTGGGTTTGTATTTAACCTCAAGTCTTAATTTAGACATTTCTTCACATATTCACATCTTTCCGCAAAAAAGTCATCAAAACATTATAAACCAGCATTCCATTTTTTTAAGAATACTGAAATAATATAATCAAGAATTTTGTTTAGTTTCTTACATTGCTTATACAGCATTATTTAATGTTAACAACAGTTATGAAGAGTGTAGATATGCTTATTAGAATGTGTACATTTGTTTGTGAACACAATAAGATCATAGTACACAGGTGATATCACAATATGCAGAATAACCACTGTGAAAAAATATTGAAATTCCAATAGATTTCGTGATTTATTACATTATCAAGGACCTATGCATGTATGTGTATGTAAATGTTTGTAGCGTGGTGTTTGGAATGAGATGTACTCACCTAGTTGTACTAACCTAGTTTTGGTTGCAGGGGTCGACTCAAGAAAGGTCGCAATACAGTGGCTGGAATAATTCACAATTATTCCAAAAAACTGGAGAGAGAACTGTACATAAAGTCTCTTTCTAGACTCAACGACGAATGAAGTTTCTTCTAAGCATTATTATAGTCAAAGAAGTTCGTAGTGAAACAAGGTGTAGAGGGAGGCAGTGTTGCTAGTATTATTAACGTTGCGTAACACCAGAAGGAATTATACAACCATAACGCTATACACAGTAACACCAGACATACACACAAACACTGATACACAGAGTAACAGAAGATATATATATTATGCATCAATATTATACGTAGTATTATGAGAAAAATCCCACAGTAAGAAATAAATAACTGGAAAATAAATAGTAGAATCAAATTTACAATGAGTGGCCTCTCCATGGTAGTCTGGCTAGACGAGTTCTTCTTGTCTGGCTGGTCTACGTTTCGAGCGAGTCCAGGAAGTTATAATTATAGGGCACAGATTTCTGTGTGTCCTCCCCTATAATTATACCTTTCTGTATATACTGATATTAAACACTTGTGTTGTAATATCATATATGGACAGTGTTCCTTGGATTGGCCGCATTTGAAAAGTTAAGTTCCTCTCTTGAGGAAATGCTGTGTTTGGGGTTCACAGCTCTCAACGTCCCCCTCTTACTTTCTTCGTTAACTGAAACATTTGTATAGAATACTACAGGAATTTGTCAAAAAATGATGATAAATAAAAAAAACATTATATACATACATTTTCTATTCATTCATTTATTTTATTTATTTATTTATGTATTGAAACATCAGTTATTCATGACTAGTTTCGGAGTTAACTTTACTCTATCATCAGGCACTGTACAAAATCACAGACGATCAGTTATAAAGACCTTGATCTTAACATATGTTAAACATTGTATTATTAAGAAAAGATAAAAAAAAATAAAAAGTAGGAATAGAGACAGATAGCAACTTTGTTTCTAGTTATATAGTTTTATTTTCTTAATTTTTGAGATATTGGAAGAAAGCAGAGCTCACCTGTCCGTATTTCATAGGTGTCTTGTGTTTCAACATCCAACGTGGAAACTGACGCCAGATCTCCCCTGTGTCAAGAAGGTCACTGTCTTGACGAAGACTTTTTCATTCCTGTACGTCTTTTTTTGGAGAAATAATTGTCTAATTTATCAGTACAGGAGATTATGATAACTAATTATTCGCTTTATCCTGAATGATATTATGGAAAACAATGTTTTCTTTGGGAGTCGCTGGAGTTGTTTTATAATAGTTTTTTTGCTTGACTTTGAGCAAACCTTCTGATTTGATGCTTTATGGTGAAAAATTCTTACTCTAAACAACTTGGGCAGCAAATCCGTGATTATCTTAGGAGTAGACTAGACAGTTCTTTTCTTAACTCATTTAGAGTGATTGTTGAAATAATTGAGACAAGTTAATGTGTTTGAGAGCTTTCTGTAAACAGTGAGCTGGTTCTTATTTTCTTGCTAGAGCTCCTTGTCTTTCCCACTGGTATTCATCATCTTTCTGGTTAATGCTCTTCCTCAAGAACATCTGCCCGGTGCTTCTTTGCTTGCTTTTTCTATGTTACTATTTTCCTGTGTATTTCAGGTTTCTCTTTATTCGCTTGTCCGAGGTGCTTGTTTTCTCCTTGTTTGCTGTCTTCTCTAGTGTATATTTTTTGTGTTTGCTGCCTTCTCTAGTGTATATTTTTTGTGTTTGATATTTCTTTCCTTGTTGCTTTTGTTTCTTTATTCGTTTTTCTTCTCTGCGAGTTTTGAGTGATTATGTGGTTAATAATTTCCATGAAGACTGTAAACATATTTGTGCAAAATATCGTGTTTTTTTTTCAGATACATATTACTCTTTCTGTTTTACCAAATCAATAAACTAGTGAACAGAAGTAATTTTAATTGTCTGTAACTATCACAACAATCACAGCTTTGTAAGCAGAGATAAGCAGCTCTCACATATATGACGTTGTAAGTGTTTTGATTTAGCGTTTCATTTGAATTGTTTGTAATTGACTTGAGCCATAATATAAAAATGAGAAAACATATGATATCAATATATTCATATTAATCTGAAATGCATAAATGTATTTCATAATATATTAAATATAAAATATATTTAGTTAGTATTATACTTGATATTTGTATTAATTTTATTTCATAATTATTTTTAATAATGCTTTTATTGCCCTAATAGGGTAAACTTAATTTCCTTTTCTTACTGTATTATTTATATTTCTCATAAGTTTTATAAGGGTTAATTAACTTCTCTTACTTATCTATATTCTATTATAAATTTTATTATGGTTCATAATTAGTGTTAAAGTTGACAGTTACTATACTGAAGACCAGTACAGTACAAAAACACAGAATACAAGTACAGTACAATAACACAGAAGACCAGAACAGTACAATAACACAGTAGACCAGTACAGTACAATAAAACGGAAGACCACAGTACAATAAGACAGAAGACCAGTACAGAACAATAAAACTGAAGACCAGTACAGTACAATAAAACAGATGACCATTACAGTACAATAAGACAGAAGACCAGTACAGAACAATAAAACTGAAGACCAGTACAATACAATAACACAGAAGACCAGAACAGTGCAATAACACAGAAGACCAGTACAGTACAATAACACTGAAGACCAGTACAGTACAGTAACACAGAAGACAAGTACAATACAGTAACACAGAAGACCAGAACAGTAGAGTAACACAGAAGACCAGTACAGTAACACAGAAGGCCAAAACAGTAGAGTAACACAGAAGATCAGTACAGTTCAGTAACACAGAAGACCAGTACAGTAACACAGAAGACCAGTGCTGTACAGTAACACAGAAGACCAGTGCAGTACACTAACATAGAAGACCAGTACATTACAGTAACACAAAAGAGTACAGTACATCAACACAGAAGGGTGCAGAAACACAGAAGACCAGTACAGTAACACAGAAGATCAGTACAGTACAATAACACAGAAGACCAGTACAGTAACACAGAAGATCAGTACAGTACAATAACACAGAAGACCAGTGCAGTACAGTAACACAAAAGAGTACAGTACATTAACACAGAATGGTACAGAAGCACAGAAGACCAGTTCAGTACAGTAACACAGATGACTAGTACAGTACAGTAACACAGAAGACAAGTGCAGTACAGTAACACAAAAGAGTACAGTACAGTAAAACAGAAGGGTACAGAAACACAGAAGACCAAAACAGTACACTGACTCAGAAGACCAGTACAGTACAATAACACAGAAGACCAGAACAGTACAATAACACAGTAGACCAGTACAGTACAATAAAACGGAAGACCAGTACAGTACAATAAGACAGAAGACCAGTACAGAACAATAAAACTGAAGACCAGTATAGTACAATAAAACAGATGACCACTACAGTACAATAAGACAGAAGACCAGTCCAGAACAATAAAACTGAAGACCAGTACAATACAATAACACAGAAGACCAGTACAGTACACTAACAAAGAAGACTTGAGCAGTACAGTAACACAGAAAACCAGTACAGTACAGTAACACAGAAGACCAGAACAGTAGAGTAACACAGAAGACCAGTACAGTACAGTAACACAGAAGACCAGAACAGTAGAGTAACACAGAAGATCAGTACAGTTCAGTAACACAGAAGACCAGTACTGTACAGTAACACAGAAGACCAGTGCAGTACACTAACATAGAAGACCAGTACATTACAGTAACACAGAAGACCAGTACAGTACAGCAACACGGAAGACCAGTACAATACAATAACACAGAAGACCAGTACAGTACAGTAACACAGAAGACCAGTACAGTTCAGTAACACAGAAGACCAGTTCAGTACAGAAACACAGATGACCAGTACAGTACAGTAACACAGATGACCAGTACAGTACAGTAACACAGACGACCAGTGCAGTTCAGTAACACAAAAGAGTACAGTACAGCAACACAGAAGGGTGCAGAAACACAGAAGACCAGTACAGTAACACATAAGATCAGTACAGTACAATAACACAGAAGACCAGTGCAGTACAGTTACACAAAAGAGTACAGTACAGTAACACAGAAGAGTACAGAAGCATAGAAGACCAGTACAGTACAGTAACACAGATGACCAGTACAGTACAGTAACACAGAAGACCAGTGCAGTACAGTAACACGAAAGAGTACAGTACAGTAACACAGAAGGGTACAGAAACACAGAAGACCAATACAGTACAGTGACTCAGATGACCAGTACAGTACAGTAACACAGAAGACCAGTGTCTTTGATGCAGTGTCTTTGATGGAGGACACTGTCATGGGAATTCGGGTGTCATCCGCAAAGGAAGACACGGAGCTATGGCTTTCATCTCTGTATATGTCAGACATGAGGATGAGGAACAGGATGGGAACGAGTACTGTGCCTTGTGGGACACAGCTTTTCACCGTAGCCGCTTCAGACTTTACTCTGCTTATTATTACTATTTGTGTTACATTTGTTATGAAGTTATAGATCCATCCACCAACTTTTCCTGTTATTCCTTCATCACGCATTTTGTGCGCTATTACACCATGGTCGAACTTTTTGAAGTCTTTCAAAGAACTGTGTATACTATATCTGCATTTTGTTTATCCTCTAGCATCCTGGACCTTGTCATTGTGGTCCAGTAGCTGGGACAGGCAGGAGCGACCAGGAAAGTTCAGTACAGAAGCGCAGAAGAACGGGTAAAGTACAGTAAAGTAATAGAGAAGACTGGTACAATAACATAGAAGACCAGTACAGTAATGCAGAAGATTAACAGAGTACATTACAGTAACACAGAAAAACAGTACTATACAGCAATACAGATAAATAATACAGTACATTATAGTAACATAGAAAAACAGTACTATACAGCAACACAGGTAACTAATGCAGTGCATTAAGGTAACTCAAAAAACAGTACTATACAGCAACACAGGTAACTAATACAGTGCATTATAGTAACACAGAAAAACAGTATATTAACACAGAAAACAAGTACTTTAACAAAGAAGACCACAACGGTAACACAGAAGACCAGTACAGAAACACAGAAGATCAGTACAATAACACAGAAGAACAATACAGTAACACAGAAGAACAGTACAGTTACACAGAAGAACAATACAGAAACACAGAAGAACAGTACAGTAACACAGAAGAACAGTTCAGTAACACAGATCAGTACAGTAACACAGAAGAACAGTACAGTAACACAGAAGAACAGTACAGTAACACAGAAGAACAGTACAGAACAGTAACATAGAAAATCAGTGCAGTAACACACAACAGTGCATTAAGACAGAAGACCAGTACAGTAATACAAAAGACTAGAACAGTAATACAGAAGAACAGTACATATCAATAACACAGACGACCAGTTCCGTAACGCAGAAGAACTGTACAATAGCACAGAAGAACTGTACAGCAACACAGAAGAACAGTACACTACAGTACAGCAACACAAAGAACAATACAGTAACACAGAAGTACAGCACAGCAACACATAAGAACAGTAAGGTAGAGGTGGCTGGGTTTATGCAATACGTGGATACCTTTCTGGGATCGTTGCAGCGACTGATATATATCTAGTTGCTTTAATGTTAACTCTGGTGAGAGTATTAATGTTGTTCCTCTTTAAATTAATGAGCAATGTGAACAATACTTCTGTTCGTATTTTTTATTATTGTTAACTGCGGTGAATGAACACAAATAAAAACACTACTATGACTCCTATCTTTTTTCTCTCTCATAAACATACACTTTGGTCACTACACATTCCTGTACAAGCTTTTTATATGCACACCCCTCTAGGTTTTCTTCTATTTTCTTACTAGTTCTTGTTCTTATTTCATCTTATCTCCATGGGGAAGTGGAACAGAATTCTTCCTCCGTAAGCCATGCGTGCTGTAAGAGTCTCAAGGGGCTAGTAACCCCTTCTCCTGTATACATTACTAAAGTTAAAAAGAGAAACTTTTGTTTTTCTCTTTGGGCTACCCCGCCTTGGTGGGAAAGAACCGATTTGTTGAAAGACGAATAATAATAATAATAATAATAATAAAAATAATAATAATAATAATAATAATAATAATAATAAATAATAATAATAATAATAATAATAATAATAATAATAATAATTAATAATACTAAATAAAATTATTATTTGCGACCACTGTCAGCCTCAGAATTATCTCTGAGTTACCAGACCTTGCCACGTGGAGGCCAGTGGTTCGTCTTTAAAGTCCACCCCCCTCACCTTCCCAATTCCTCGCCTTTCCCAGGTTCATGTGTCTAGGAATCCATCCGTGGGCCCCCGGATGTTTTCCCTTTCCCACTTCCCTAAGGTAAGCTTCGCCTCTCTGCCTTCCAGCCTCAGCCTGTCCCAGGTTCATGTATCCAGGAATCCATCCGTCCGCCTCCGGAGGTTTTCCCTTCCTCATTTCCCCAAGGTCAGCCTCAACATCCTGTATTCTTGCCTTCCCCAGGTTCATGTATCCAGGAATCCATCCGTCTACCGCCGGATGTCTCCCCTTCCCCACTTACCCAAGGTCAGCCTCAACAGCTGGTATTCATGCCTTCCCCAGGTTCATGTATCCAGGAATCCATCCGTTCGCTCCCGGATGTCTTCCCTTCCTCACGTCCCCAAAGGCAGCCTCAACAACAACCTTCCCCAAGTTCGTGTATCCAGGAATCCATCCGTTCGCTCCCGGATGTCTCCCCTTCCCCACTTACCTAAGGTCGGCGGTGCCTTCCCCGGATCAGTGTTTCCAGGAATCCACTTGTGTCACCTCAGGTGGACTTCCTTACCCACTTCCTCAGAGTCAACGGTGCCTTCCCCGGATCAGTGTCTCTAGGAATCCACTTGTCACCTGAGTGGACTCCCTTCCCCACTTCCCCAGAGTCAGCGGTTGCCACCCCCAGTGACTTTGCTGGGTGGAAATTTGGTCTTGTCTAGCTGGTCTACGGTAGAGACTGTCCAGGTGGGTGGAATTACTGGAGGTGACATACAGAAAACTGTATCCAGTAATTACACCCACCAAGACAGCACGACCGTACACCAGCCAGAGGAGAGGCTAATTAAATAAAATTTTGGAAATCCTTTTATGTTACACTATGAACTCATACTAAGTACAAGTTTTTTAACTTGTTTAGCAGTTTAAAAGTATTTGTGAGTGTTTTATTTAATGTATGTGAATGCCCAAGTGTTGATGAAGTTGCCCACCTCCATCAAAACTGTATTGAATATTACAATGTTTTCATTTTCATTTATTTATTCGTCTATTGCATTTGACAATCAAAGGCTAACAAGCGCACAAACATACACATATATAAATATTTTCACATTTATACATTTCAACACACGCAACGTATGCATACACGATTACACATACACCTACATGCATAAAAAATATACACACAATCCCATGTATTACAAATACACACACTTGCAAACAACAATGCACACAATTCTCTCCTCTCACTCTAACATGTATGAGGTCACACATTCATACACACATAAAACCTCTCTCCAAACCCCATGCCACGAACACTCATGCACACATACATGTGTGCACATTCTCATAGACACACCTGTACTCGCCCACATGGTGGTTAAAATTAAACAATGTAGTAAATGCAATGTTAGGAAAATAAGGAAATATTTATGTTCTTCAATATTCAGAATATATAAGACAAAGAATGTTGGTGTATAGTATTATGACGATATTCTTTGTGAAACATGTGAATATATCAAGATGGGACACGTTTGAGACACTGGTGGGGGACTGTGTGTCATGTGTACATGTTATTATGTATGAATGCATATAATGCTACGTGTTATTGTGTATGGGTGTCATGTGTACTTGTTATTGTGTTGATGAATGTCATGTGTACATGCTGTTATGTATGAATAAGTATAATGTTTACATATTGTGTATGAGTGTCACATGTACATGTTAGTGTGTATGAATGAGTGTCATGTGTACGTATTATTGTGTATGGCTTAGTGAGATGTTTAGGTATTATTGTCTCACGAAATCGTAATGACACGATTGTAAACAAACCAGTGACATCACGTGTGTTTAAGACCACAGGTGACATCACGTGTGTTTAAGACCACAGGTGACATCACGTGTGTTTAAGACCACAGGTGACATCACGTGTGTTTAAGACCACAGGTGACATCACGTGTGTTTAAGACCACAGGTGACATCACGTGTGTTTGACCACAGGTGACATCACGTGTGTTGAAGACCACAGGTGACATCACGTGTGTTTAAGACCACAGGTGACATCACGTGTGTTTAAGACCACAGGTGACATCACACAACATTATCTAAGACCCAGTTTTATGTATAAATTTTTACCGTCTTTCTTGCATATTATAACTTAATTCAACACTATAGCTACCAAAACATAACCTAAGATACATTTGTAACTCTAGTATCATCTCTCATATATCTTTTCCAAACCTATAAATGCACCCAAGTGCTGCTTTCCTTTATATAAGTGTTCTTCACTTAAGTATTTAAGTGTTTACACATGATGCGCACATTCCCTTCCCTTTCTGAACTGACCCTCTTCTCTGTTACGCATATTTTGACTTTTCCATCGCTTCAACAATCATAATTCTGACATGCACTTTACCTGGTATGGTCAACAAGCTTATTCCGTTATATTTATTACATTCTTTTAAGTGCTTTTACCTTTTCATATTTTATAAACATTATGAACAAAATCATTAACTATTCAAGTATACTTTATTCCAACTGAGTCACACATTTCAATCTTAATCCATTCTAAATTTCCCATTTTTAACCTACTTATTGCTTCATTTCTTTCATACTGACTGGCTAACTCTTCTGTCAGCAGAGTGAGGCAGTCAGTACAGTGAGCCCGGCTGACAGCAGAGTCAGCCAGATTGACAGCAGAGTCAGCCAGGCTGAGAGCTGTACCACAAAACTGTGCTCTTCTTAATTGTGAATTATTATGTAGTCCATACAAGTTTTCTTCTGATGTTTACTTTTCACTTACATCTACTGACACATCACTCCAAAAACCATGCAACGAACACACACATATATAAATAATATACATACATATGTACACATTCTCAGAAGAATAAGTTTTGTAAAATAATTGGGAAAATTCTGGATTATATAATTTAAATTTTCTAAAGAAATGGAATGAGGGTTACAATATTTTAATGACACCTTTGATACCTTTGAAGAGTTTCGAGAGTTTCTCTACTCTCTGAGCCCGACCATGGGCCAGGATGTAAATATGAAAGGAAGTGACTAACTTGAGAGACTTATGGTTAAGACAAAGAATATATTCTTATAAGTCATATTGATAAATATTTGAAGAAGTGAGAGACGTTAGGTTAAGACAAAGAAGATATTATTGTAAATCATCTTAATAAACTCTTTGTTTAAGTAGAATTAATTATTAAATAATTCTCTCAGTTTTCACATATACACTTCTGTCACCTCTTCATTAATGACATAAATAAACGTTCACCAACACAGTTGCAAAGCAATAACTTTCGGGAACGAAAATAAAAACTGTCAACTTGGATGAATCGATTTCTTGACAATAAGAATTTTGGTGGTGGCTGCCACAACCTGGCCAGTACGACTGTGTGTTAATGTCTCCGATATTGATATGTATTGTGATGTATGAATGTTAACATATATTGCACATTAAATGCTGCGAAAATGAAGTTTGTTCCACATGTGAAAGTTCCTCTCTGCTATTATGTCTTTTTTCACCACCTGGGTTAATAAGATTGTATATAACCTGTTCACAACCAGATAAGAAAATTATGATCTCTATAATTGGGATTAAATTAAATTAAACATATATACGCTGTGAAACACACCTTTCGGGTTTAGATTAGGATGATATAATAATAATAATAATAATTATTTATTATTATTTATTATTATTATTAACTGTGATAATATACATAATTATTATTATTATTTGCGACCACTGTCAGCCTCAGAGTTATCTTTGAGTTACCAGACCTTGGCACGTGGAGGCCAGTGGTTCGTCTTAAAGGTCCACCCCTCCCCCTCCTCGCCTTCCCCAGGTTCATGTGTCCAGGAATTCATCTATGGGCCCCCAGATGTCTCCCTTTTCCCACTTCCCTAAGGTCAGCATCACCTCTCTGTCTTCCAGCCTCAGCCTTCCAGAGGTTCATGTATCCAGGAATCCATCCGTCCGCCTCCGGATGTTTTCCCTTCCTCACTTCCCTAATGTCAGCCTCACCAACCTGTATTCTTGCCTTCCTAAGGTTCATGTATCCAGGAATCCATCCGTCCGCCGCCGGATGTCTCCCCTTCCCAACTTACCCAAGGTCAGCCTCAACTGCTAGTATTCATACCTTCCCCAGGTTCATGTATCCAGGAATCCATCCGTCTACCGCCGGATGTCTCCCCTTCTCCACTTACCCAAGGTCAGCCTCAACAGCTGGTATTCTTGCCTTCCCCAGGTTCATGTATCCAGGAATTTATCCGTTCGCTCCCGGATGTCTTCCCTTCCTCACGTCCCCAAGGTCAGCCTCAACAACAACCTTCCCCAAGTTTGTGTATCCAGGAATCCATCCGTTCGCTCCCGGATGTTTCCCCTTCCCCACTTACCTAAGGTCGGCGGTGCCTTCCCCGAGTCAGTGTCTCCAGGAGTCCACTTGTGTCACCTGAGAGGACTCCCTTCCCCACTTCCCCAAAGTCAGCGGTTGCCACCCCCAGTGACCTTGCTGGGTGGAAACTTGGTCTTGTCTAGCTGGTCTACGGTAGAGACTGTCCAGGTGGGTGGAATTACTGGAGGTGACACACAGAAAACTGTATCCAGTAATTACACCCACCAAGACAGCCACGACCGTACACCAGCTAGATGAGACCAAGCTGCCACACAGCTCGGCCACCGAGGAGAGGCTAATTAAAGAAAATTTTGGACTTCTATTTATGTTGCATTATGTTTTTACAATAAATACATTATTCTCAATTTTGTAGTTGAATAAGTGTATTTGTGAATGTTTTTTTGAAAGTAGATGAGTGTCTGTGTGTTTATCTATTTGTCTGCCTCCGTTAAAACAGCTGTACATGTTAATCAGTTTTCTTTTTTTGTTTTTAATTGTTTGTATTTTCATCTCTTGCAAAGATCCACAGGAGTAAACACCCACATGTTTTCTACCTCATTTACGCATCTCCACATTTACAACCTACTCATACACCAACACATTCATTTATCTGTGTCACACATATGTGCATATAAATGTATATGTATATGCACAACTGTGAATAAGACAGTAAATGAAGTCTGGCATTTACTGAGGAAGCATTTCGTCTATCAGGGATTGTGACTTTATCTAATCGTCAGGGATTGTCTACTATGACTTTATCTATCCATCCCTGATAGACGAAACGTCGTCTCAATAAATGCTATAAACTGCATATTGTATCTTATTAAAATTCATACATATATCAATGTCCATAATTTACGCTGTAAAATTCAGGAAAATAAACATTTCAATATATATAAAACAATTGAATAAAGGCGATAGTTTAGAGTATTCTCAAGACATTCTTTGTGAAGAATATGAATATATGAAAAACGAAAAAGTTAAAGACTTGTAGATAAAGCAATGAAGACACTCTTGTGAATCTTGATAAGAAAGATATGGCTTAATTTTTGTGAGAAGATTGCACTGGCTTTATCAGGATTCCACCCACGTCCCATGTATAATTGAATGATAACATACGAACATCACAACACAAAATAGTTTACTATAACATTCACACATCACAGTACATCACAGTATAAAATAGTATGGGAAACATTAACAAAGATGTGTACTTACCAGACCACACGAACCATCACAAATTCTTTTGTCAAGAGACCAAGACTTCCCAGCTGATAGTTTTTATTTTCATCCACAAGAGTTTTTGTTATTATAGTAGAGAGGAGAGAAGTGTATGTGTGACATCTGAGAGAGAATTATTCAATTGCTTAATAATTATTTCTAGTTAAACTTTATCTTACACAAGATGAGTCATTAAACATCTTTGTTTTATCCTCAACCGTCTCAAATTTGTCACTTCTTCACATCCTGTCATCTTTCTCAAAGAATATCTACAATATTCTCTTAACTTGCATTCATCATTCCACTTATTCGGAGACTTTATGGATATATACTCAAGAATATGCTTAATAATTCCCAGACTTTGACTATACTTTAACAACGTTCTGGAAGACTGCATATATGCTCATGAGACTCTACACATTTGTATGGTTATTTATTTGTCTGTTCTATGAGGTTTGGCGTGAAATGTGCGTCCATGTGTATTGTCTTTATGATCGTGTCGGAATGAGAGGAGAGAATTGTGGTGTGTGTGTGTACTCACCTAGTTGTGGTTGCAGGGGTTGAGTCATAGCTCCTGGCCCCGCCTCTTCACTGGCCGCTATTAGGTCACTCGGACTGCGCCATGAGCTTTATCATACCTCTTCTTAAAGCTGTGAGTGGATCCTGCCTCCCTGTGTCCCATCTCTGAAACTTTCTGTCTCTGTCCACCTTGTCAATTCCTCTCAGTATTTTATATGTCGTTATAATGTCCCCCCTATCTCTCCTGTCCTCCAGTGTCGTCAGGTCGATTTCCCTTAACCTCTCCTCGTATGACATACCCCTAAGCTCTGGGACTAGTCTTGTTGCAAACCTTTGCACTTTCTCTAGTTTCTTTACATGCTTGGCTAGGTGTGGGTTCCAAACTGGTGCTGCATACTCCAATATGGGCCTAACGTACACAGTGTACAGGGTCCTGAACGACTGCAAAATCATGGAGAAGATTATCAGGAGAAGAGTGGTGGAGAACCTAGAAAGGAATGAGCTTATCAACGACGACCAACATGGTTTCAGGGACGGGAAATCCTGTGTCACTAACCTACTGGAGTTCTATGACAGGGTGACAGCAGTGAGACAAGAGAGAGAGGGGTGGGTAGATTGCATTTTCTTGGACTGTATTGTAACTTGTCATAATTGTGACCAGATCTAGTTCATTACCGCTGTAACTTGTTCAGCTATCAAAACTTTGGAGTCCAGTCAATGGACCAATTATGTACCTCTGTAATCTTTTGACTACCGCCCACAGGATGGGTATGGGGTGCATAATAAAGATATTAAACTAACTAACTGTAAGAAGGCGTTTGACACAGTTCCACACAAGAGATTACTGCAAAAGCTGAAGGACCAGGCAGGGATAACAGGGAAGGCACTACAATGGATCAGGGAATACCTGTCAGGAAGACAGCAGCGAGTCATGGTACGTGGCGAGGTGTCAGAGTGGGCGCCTGTGACGAGTGGGGTTCCACAGGGGTCAGTCCTAGGACCGGTGCTGTTTCTAGTATTTGTGAACAACTTGACGGAAGGAATAGACTCCGAAGTGTCCCTGTTTGTAGATGATGTGAAGTTGATGAGAAGAATTCAGTCGGACGAGGACCAGGCAGAACTACAAATGGATCTGGACAGGCTGCAAGCCTGGTCCAGCAATTGGCTCTTGGAGTTCAACCCCCAAGTGCAAAATCATGAAGATTGGGGAAGAGCAAAGAAAACTGCAGACGGAGTATAGTCTAAGGGGCCAGAGACCACAAACCTAACTCAAAAAAAAGATCTTGGGGTGAGTATAACACCAGGCACATCTCCTGAGGCGCACATCAACCAAATAATTGCTGCAGCATACGGGCGCCTAGCAAACCTAAAAACAGCGTTCCGACATCTTAATAAGGAATCGTTCAGGACCCTGTGTGTGTGTGTGTGTACTCACCTAATTACTCACCTAATTGTGGTTGCAGGGGTCGAGACTCAGCTACTGGGTCCCCTCTCTCCCTGCTCCATAAGCTTTATCATACCTCGTCTTAAAGCTATGTATGGTTCCTGCCTCCACTACATCACTTGCTAGACTATTCCACTTCCTGACTACTCTTGGCTGAAGAAATACTTCCTAACATCCCTTTGACTCATCTGAGTCTTCAACTTCCTATTATGACCAATTGTTTCTGTGTCCCCTCTATGGAACATCGTGTCTCTATCCACCTTGTCTATTCCACGCAGTATTTTGTATGTCGTTATCATGTTTTCCCTAACCCTCCTGTCCTCCAGTGTTGTCAGGCCGATTTCCCTTAACCTTTCTTTGTAGGACATTCCCCTTAGCTCCGGAACTAACCTTGTCGCAAACCTTTGCACTTCCTCTAATTTCTTGACGTGCTTGACCAGGTATGGGTTCCAAACTGGTGCTGCATACTTTAGTATGGGCCTGACGTACACGGTGTACAGTGTCTTGAACGATTCCTTACTAAGGTATCGGAACGCTATTCTCAGGTTTGCCAGGCGCCCATATGCTGCAGCAGTTATCTGGTTGATGTGTGCTTCCGGAGACGTGTTCGGTGTGTGTGTGTGTATTAGTGCAAGCATGCGCGATGGTGTATGCGTACTAAATAGTGTATGTGTAGAGATGCATAAACGTGCGTGAAAATATGCACATGCTGCTGCTGTTGCTGCTGCTGCTGCTGTTACTGTTGATCTACTGCCTGATTAATTTTTATTAGTTATCACTGAGGTGGAAAATTAAATTAACACACTGGAACTCTTGTGCAAAAGTTCACAAATTCGGTTATGCGGCCACACAACTGAAAAAAAAAATTACGTAGATAATACATTCTGGGAAGAACAGTGCTGAATGTTTCGCATAAAATGTTCAAAATGTTAACATAAATTATGTATCAGTAGAAGGAAAAAAGAAGAGGGAAAAAATATAAATAGTAATTGCTGTGTCAGGAGATCAACCTGAGTCTGCTGCTTTAGTGACAGCCGTGTTAACAACTGTACCACAGAGCAGTGTTGACCACTGCATCACAGAGCAGTGCTGACCACTGCATCATAGAGCAGTGTTAAGCACTGCATCACAGAGCAGTGTTGACCACTGCATCATAGAGCAGTGTTGACCACTGCATCACAGAGCAGTGTTGACCACTGCATCATAGAGCAGTGTTAACCACTGCATCACAGAGCAGTGTTGACCACTGCATCACAGAGCAGTGCTGACCACTGCATCATAGAGCAGTGTTAAGCACTGCATCACAGAGCAGTGTTGACCACTGCATCATAGAGCAGTGTTGACCACTGCATCACAGAGCAGTGTTAACCACTGCATCATAGAGCAGTGTTAACCACTGCATCACAGAGCAGTGTTGACCACTGCATCATAGAGCAGTGTTGACCACTGCATCACAGAGCAGTGTTAACCACTGCATCATAGAGCAGTGTTAACCACTGCATCATAGAGCAGTGTTGACCACTGCATCACAGAGCAGTGTTAACCACTGCATCATAGAGCAGTGTTAACCACTGCATCATAGAGCAGTGTTGAACCACTGCATCACAGAGCAGTGTTACCACTGCATCACAGAGCAGTGTTAACCACTCACAGTAAGCAGTGTTAACCACTGCATCACAGAGCAGTGTTAACCACTGCATCACAGAGCAGTGTTAACCACTGCATCACAGAGCAGTGTTAACCACTGCATCATCAGAGCAGTGTTGACCACTGCATCACAGAGCAGTGTTGACCACTGCATCACAGAGCAGTGTTAACCACTGCATCACAGAGCAGTGTTAACCACTGCATCACAGAGCAGTGTTACCACTGCATCACGACAGTTTAACCACTGCATCACAGAGCAGTGTTAACCACTGCATCAAGAGCAGTGTTGACCACTGCATCACAGAGCAGTGTTAACCACTGCATCACAGAGCAGTGTTAACCACTGCATCATAGAGCAGTGTTGACCACTGCATCACAGAGCAGTGTTAACCACTGCATCACAGAGCAGTGTTAACCACTGCATCACAGAGCAGTGTTGACCACTGCATCACAGAGCAGTGTTAACCACTGCATCACAGAGCAGTGTTAACCACTGCATCACAGAGCAGTGTTGACCACTGCATCACAGAGCAGTGTTAACCACTGCATCACAGAGCAGTGTTAACCACTGCATCACAGAGCAGTGTTGACCACTGCATCACAGAGCAGTGTTGACCACTGCATCATAGAGCAGTGTTAACCACTGCATCACAGAGCAGTGTTGACCACTGCATCACAGAGCAGTGTTGACCACTGCATCACAGAGCAGTGTTGACCACTGCATCACAGAGCAGTGTTAACCACTGCATCACAGAGCAGTGTTGACCACTGCATCACAGAGCAGTGTTGACCACTGCATCACAGAGCAGTGTTAACCACTGCATCATAGATCAGTGTTGACCACTGCATCACAGAGCAGTGTTGACCACTGCATCACAGAGCAGTGTTAACCACTGCATCACAGAGCAGTGTTGACCACTGCATCACAGAGCAGTGTTAACCACTGCATCACAGAGCAGTGTTGACCACTGCATCATAGAGCAGTGTTAACCACTGCATCACAGAGCAGTGTTGACCACTGCATCATAGAGCAGTGTTAACCACTGCATCACAGAGCAGTGTTAACCACTGCATCACAGAGCAGTGCTATGAGCACTGCAACGCATAGCAGAGATTCTCAGCTATTGAGTTTCAGTGCATATGTCAGTGGTAATGCTGGCACCCAGGTGAACTCTTCTAGTGACCACTGAGGTAGACAGTACTAGTAAACATACACAAACATACAAGAACAGTTCCGCGCCGTAGAACAGTTCCGCGCCGTAGAACAGTTCCGCGCCGTAGAACAGTTCCGCGCCGTAGAACAGTTCCGCGCCGAAGAACAGTTCCGCAACAGACAAGAATATTTCAGCAACATTTAGCAGGAGCTAAGTAAGGTGTAAGAACTGTGTCAAGTGTTGGAACTAAGTCAAATAAGTGCTGGAACTAAGACAGGTAGGTGCTGAAACTAAGCCAAGTGCTGAAACTAAGCCAGGTGCTGAAACTAAGCCAAGTGTAGGCTTTTGTTTCACTGATATAGCATGTTGCATCTCTCGGTGATAACTGTTGTCTATCAGCTTGCAATACGCTGCTGCTTCCCTCTCTTGTTTCTATCTATTTCACCATCTATCTTCACTTGACTCCATTTCACCATTTTTAGATTCTTTATATTATTCTGCTGAAATATATCAGCTCGTTACAGATATCCAACGATCCGAGAGCCCTTACATCAGGCTTTATGAACTGTTTAAGGGCAATATAAATCATCTATTAGGTTATGTGAAGTTTGATTACCAGGATCAAGCTGAAATATCGTCGCCTGTGACAGCACAGTGCGGATGAATCTCTCAACTCTGATTATTTTACATGTATGATTGTGAAAAGAAGTGAAAGTATGTACTTTTCTTTATTGATCGTATGTATTTCTATGAATAGTGCTGCTGTTGTTGTTTTTCTTCTTGTTTTTCGCTTTCTTCTTCTTTCTCTTCTTCTCCTCCTTTTTCTTCTTTCCTTCTCCTTCTCCTTCTCACTTTCCATGCCCCAGGTGTTGTATGCTCCACTACTGTTTATGTAGCGTTGTGGTAATGATAATTTAGTGGGTTGTGAAAGTGATAATTTAGTGGGCTGTGAAAGTGATAATTTAGTGGGTTGTGAAAGTGATAATTTAGTAGGTTGTGAAAGTGAGATGGCTCAGATGCCCGCGATAAAATCTTTCGGAAAATCGTGTCGATGTTTATCGACTTGTGAATACCTGAAGCGAAGTAGAGACCTAAGCTGTGGGCTGAGATTTCGGTGTTGGATAATGGTCTGGATGATAGAGGTCTGGATGATAGTGGTCTGGATGATAGTGGTCTGGATGATAGTGGTCTGGATGATAGTCGTCTGGATGATAGTCGTCTGGATGATAGTGGTCTGGATGATAGTGGTCTGGATGATAGTGGTCTGGATGATAGTCGTCTGGATAATAGTGATCTGGATGATAGTGGACTGGATGATAGTGCACTGGTTGATAGTGGTCTGGATGATAGTGGCCTGGATGATAGTGGTCTGGACGATAGTGGTTTAGATGATAATGGTTTGGATGATAGTGGTCTGGATGATAGTAATCTGGATGATAGTGGTCTGGATGATAGGTTGATTATACGAGGTCTGTCTTCGACTTTCCATTGTCTAAAGTGTAAAACTTAAGAGGTTTGATGGTCACTTTATGTTTCTGTAGTTTGTTGTCTCTCGCCACTGTGGAGCTTATGTATCTGGTGGATATTATGTGAATCTTATGTGTCCGGTGGATATTATGTGAATCTTATGTGTCCGGTGGATATTATGTGAATCTTATGTGTCCGGTGGATATTATGTGAATCTTATGTGTTCGGTGGATATTATGTGAATCTTATGTGTCCGAAGCTGCAGTTCCATAGTGCTTGCAGTGTGGAAGGATTCTTTAGTGTCAGCGGATTAGGTGACAGCACTTTATTATACGTCGTTATCCCTCCTATCCTCTAGTGTCATCAGGTTGAGTTACCTTAATCTCTCCTCGTAAGACATACCCTTCAGTTCCGGGACTAATCTTGTGGCAAACTTTTGCACTTTCTTCAATTTCTTGACGTGTTTCACTAACTGTGGGTTCCATACTGGTGCTGCATACTCCAGTATGAACCTGACGTACACGGTGAACAATGTCGTGAATGACTCCTTACTCAGATGTCGAAATGCTATTCTCAGGTTTGCCAAGTGCCCATATGCTGCAGCAGTTATTTGATTAATATGTGCCTCAGGGGACATGTTCGTTATAATGCTTACCCCAAGATCCTTTTCTTTAAGTGACGTTTGCAGCCTTTGATCCCCTAACCTGTACTCGCCTTTGATCCCCTAACCTGTACTCCGTCTGCGGTCTTCTTTGTCCTTCCCCAATCTTCATGACTTTGCACTTACTGGGCTTAAGCTCCAGGAGCCATTTGCCAGACCAGACTTGTAGTCTGTCCAGATCCCCTTGTAATCTTAGCTGATCCTCGTCCACTTGTATTCTCCTTATCAGTTTTACATCATCAGCGAACAGTGACGCTTCTTAATCTATTCCTTCCATCATGTCATTCACGTATACAAGAAACAGCACCGGATCTAGAACTGACCCTTGTGGAACCCCACTCGATACATGCGCCCACTCTGACACTTCATCACGTACCAACACTCGTTGTTTCCTTCCTGTCAGGTATTTCCTGATCCATTGCAGTACTTTCTCTACTATTCCTGTCTGCTCCTCTAATTTTTGTACCAGTCTCTTGTGTGGTACTGTGTCAAAAGCCTTCATGCAGTCCAAAAAGAGGCAATCTACCCATCCCTCTCTCTCCTGTCTTACTTCTGTTACCTTACTGTAGAACTCAAGTAGATTTGTGACACAGGATTTCCCATCTCTGAAGCCGTTCTGATTATCATGTATGAGTCCAATCCTTTCAATGTGTTCCACCACTCTTCTCCTGATCATCTTTTCCATGACTTAACATACTATACAAGTCAGTGATACTGATCTGTAGTTAAACGCTGCCTGTCTGTCTCCTTTCTTAAAAAATGGAACTACATTCGCTGTCTTCGACGCCTCAGGCAATTGCCCAGTTTCAATAGATTTATTGAAGATTGCTGCTAGTGGCACACATAGTTCCTCTGTTCCTTCTCTCAGGACCCATGGAGATATGTTATCTGGGCCCACCTAGCAGTTTCTTCACCTCCTCCTTGGTTATAAGTATCCATGGTTTTCTGGAAGCATTTCTGTCTCTATAGTAAATACTTCTCTAAATCATCACATACTTCCTGGTCACTCTTCGTGAGCTCCCCTCCTTATTTCCTCGGCCTGATTGACTGGTCCTTGACTGTTGTTTTTCTCCTAATGTGACTGTATAACAACTTTGGTTGAGATTTGGCTTTTCATGCATATTCGTTTCTGGTTCTTCTGCTCAACTCCAGTTAAACCATGTGCTCACTCTGGTCGTACCATTGTTTTTTTTACCGTTTGGTATGAACTTCTTTTCTGCACTTAGTTGTTACTAGTTCCATCATCGTGCGCGCGCGCGCGCGCGCGTGTGTGTGTATGTGTAATCACCTCTCCCTATCTTAGATTACTGGACTCGGCATCACAATTCAAATGATTCCGCAATTCAAACAACATGAGGCCAGTGTTCTCTACCCTCTGTACCATCAGGTCCATGTGTCCAGGAGTTCACCTGTGTCCCCATAGGTATTTTCTCTTTTCCACTTATGTTTTAGATCAAGTTTCCAGGTTTCCATCCGTTCGCTCCCGGATTTCAACACCCTTTTGGTACTTTCCGTAGTTCCGTGACTCCAGAAGTCCATCTGTGTCCCCTCAGATAAACTCTACATTTTGTTGTTTCCCCAAGGTTTGTCTAGCTGGTCTAGTGAGGTGTGGTCACAAACAGAAGTGGTCATAGTCTGGAGTGGTCATAGTCAAGGGTGGTCTTTGGCCATAGTCAAGTGTGGTCACAGTCAGGTGTGGCCATAGTTAGGTGTGGTCATAGTTTGAAGTGGTCATAGTCAGGTGAGGCCATAGTCAGAAGTGGTCATAATCATGAGTGATCATAGTTAGGTGAGGTCATAGTGCGGTGTGTGTTTTCCCTAGTTCAGTGTCTCCAGAAGTCCATCTGTGTCCCCTCAGATGAACTACCTTTTCCACTTCCCCAGGTGTGGTCATAGTTAGGTGTGGTCGTAGTTAGGTGAGGTCATAGTCATGTGTGTGTGGTTCTTCCCCTAGTTCAGTGTCTCCAGATGTCCATCTGTGTCCCCTCAGATGAATTACCTTCCTCACTTCCCCAGGTGTGGTCATAGTTAGGTGTGGTCGTAGTCAGGTGCTGTCATAGTGAGGTGTCGTCATAGATTAGCTTGGTCATAGTTAGGTGAGGTCATAGACATGTGTGTGTGTGTTTGGTTCTTCCTCTAGTTCCGTGTCTCCAGAAGTCCATCTGTGTCCCCTCAGATGAACTACCTTCCTCACTTCACCAGGTGTGGTCATAGTTAGGTGTGGTCATAGTTAGGTGTGGTCATAGTTAGGTGTGGTCATAGTTAGGTGTGGTCATAGTTAGGTGTGGTCATAGTTAGGTGTGGTCATAGTTAGGTGTGGTCATAGTTAGTGGTCATAGTTAGGTGTGGTCATGTTAGGTGTTCATAGTTAGGTGTGGTCATAGTTAGGTGTGGTCATAGTTAGGTGTGGTCATAGTTAGGTGTGGTCATAGTTAGGTGTGGTCATAGTTAGTGTGGTCATAGTTGTGGTCATAGTTAGGGGTGTGGGTCATAGTTAGGTGAGGTCATAGTTAGTGGGTCATAGTGGTGTGGTCATGTTGTGGTCATAGTTAGGTGGGTCATTTAGTGTGAGTCATAGTTCGTGAGGTCATAGTCAGATGTCATGGTGTGTGGCGCGCGTGTATTGAACTTTCCTAATTCCGGTTCCAAATCCATCTGTGGCCCATCAGATGAACCTTCCTCACTCCCCAAGTTCTGCGTTGTGGCTCCTCCCCAGTGACCTTGCTGGGTGGAAACTTAGTCTTGTCTAGCTGGTCTACTGCCGAGACTGTCCAGGTGGGTGGAATTACAGGAGGGGACACACAGAAAACTGCATCCTGTAATTCCACCCACCAAGACAGCCACGAACAGTAGACCAGCTAGACGAGACTAAGCTGCCACCCAACTCGGCCACCAAGGTGAGGTTACTAAGTATAGATTTCGGACTTATATTAATATTTCATGTGCTCAAATTAATTTTTTGTTTAATTTATGCACATCTACACACACACAGCTGGTAGACCTTGTTCATCACTCTTATACTGCAATTTTATTTACTAGCATGTTACTCTACTGCTCCAGTATATTACTGCCTTGTTCTTTTGTGTTGTTGTAGAGTTCTATGTTACTCAACTGTTCTTAAGTATTGCTATACTGCTCTTGTGTGTTAGTTTTCCTGTTCTTATTTATTTCTTTACCCTTTCATGTTACAGTTCCATTCTTGTATGGTGATGTACTGAATTTACTTGAAAAATATTTTATTATTTTATTTAACACTGTGTCCAGCAGTTTTAAACTGTACCAGGAGTAAAGGGAGGGACTGAATATAGATTTGCATAGTGTGTTGTGAATCTAGAGATGCCATTAAAACCCGAAAATTATTTTACTGCCGCAACAGTGTTTCAGTAGTTACTGCAATTTTAAAGTTTCTTTCCAACAAGACTGGAAGTTTCTTTCCAACAAGACTGGAAGTTTCTTTCCAACAAGACTGGAATCACTGTGGGTACAATAACTATGTCAGCGTTAAAGACATCTTGCACAAATCTATTTTCATTCTGAATGAGAAATAATCAAATTACAGATCATAATTTATGAGATACCTGATCATAAGCCTATCAACCTGTCTACTGTACATCAAATGTAGATAATCAAACTAAGTAAAACACCGGACTAATCACATAAAAACTACATCACACGAGTTCTTAATTAAGAAGTTATGTATCTCACCAGCACAGTACTCCAAGTCCATACTGTACATCTTTGTACAGATACTATCTAATTAAAGAGAGTCACATAAAACAGTGTGTAGACACAATCAGGGGACGGGATTCACTAGTAGAGGTATGAAGGCAGGTTACTCTGGAATCCAACCCTCTTTCACTCATAACTAATAGATAGGCGATTAAGAGTGGAAGAAGTCCGTTGTGCTGCAGTGTGTGACAGCTGAAGATTAAGACACTTACGTAACAGTAAAGATACCCAACTGTTACATATGTGTCTTAATATTCAGATAAACATAAATTAGACGACTGTTATGGGCAGCATCCTTAAAAAAAATGACCTAAGGACTATAGTAAAAGCAAAACAAACTTGAAAATTATAAATAAAATCTTCAGTTTCTACGTAGATTACAAAATCAGTTAACCGCATAAACATACACGTCTCCCAATCAAAATTATTCATTTTCTATGAAACTTGTATGTAATGCTGGATTTTCTTTGGTGTCTGATATACGGAAACTTAAAATAAATGAAACATGGTGCATAAATAGTACTATGTATCCTGCCAATAACAGGAAGCCTCTGCTTATCGAAGCCTCCCTATCCAAAGTTGAGCCTGTCTACGCGGTCACCACACGATTACTGATAGCCAAAATAAAGGTGTTTCGGCGAATATAATAATGCCTTCCTCACTGCCTGGCGGCTTATGCCATCATTTATCCACATGAGTGATGGTTAGACCCAACATTAGGAGTGGAGAAGCCCATCGTGACGAAACGTTTTATTTAATAAATGAAGCATGAGGAATATGGACATAAGAAAGAAGGAGCTCTGCAGCAGGCCTACTGGTCCATGCTAGGCAGGGCCGTGGAACCTACTGGTGCAATTCAGTCGGGTCCAACTCACACCCACCCACTCCTGTATTTGTCTAACCGATTTTTAAAACAACACAACGTTTTAGCTTCAATAACGTTACTCGGGAGTTTGTTCCACTCATCCACAACTCTACTGCCAAACCAGTGCTTTCCTATATCCTCTCTAAATCGAAATTTTTCCAACTTGAAACTTGAATTGCACAACCCAGGACAGCATGGGTTTAGAGCAGGCCGCTCCTGTCTGTCCCAACTACTGGACCACTACGACAAGGTCCTGGATGCTCTAGAAGATAAACAGAATGCAGATGTTATATACACAGATTTTGCAAAAGCCTTTGACAAGTGTGACCATGGTGTAATAACACACAAAATGCGTGATAAAGGAATAACAGGAAAAGTTGGTAGATGGATCTATAATTTCCTAACATGTAGAACACAAAGAGTAGTAGTCAACAGAGTAAAGTCTGAGGCAGCTACTGTGAAAAGCTCTGTTCCACAAGGCACAGTACTTGCTCCCATCCTATTCCTCATCCTCATATCAGACATTGACAGGGATATAAGCCACAGTGCTGTGTCTTCCTTTGCAGATGACACCCGAATCTGTATGACAGTGTCCACCGTTGAAGACACTGCAAGACTCCAAGCAGACATAAACCAAATCTTTAAATGGGCTGCAGAAAACAATATGAAGTTCAATGATGAGAAATTTCAATTACTCAGATACGGAAAACGTGAAGAAATTAAAATCTCATCGGAGTACAAAACTAATTCCAACCACACAATAGAGCGAAAAACTAATGTCAAAGACCTGGGAGTGATCATGTCAGAGGATCTCACCTTCAAGGACCATAACAAAGTAGCAATTGCATCTGCTCGAAAAATGACAGGATGGATAATGAGAACCTTCAAAACCAGGGATGCCAAGCCCATGTTGACACTTTACAGATCGCTTGTTCTATCTAGGCTGGAATATTGCTGCACACTAACTGCACCTTTCAAGGCGGGTGAAATTGCTGACCTTGAAAATGTGCAGAGAACCTTCACCGCACGCATAAGTGCGATAAACCACCTCAACTACTGGGAACGCTTGAAGTTCCTAAACCTGTACTCTCTGGAGCGCAGGCGGGAGAGATACATTATTGTATACACATGGAAAATTCTCGAGGGATTAGTACCAAACTTGCACACGGAAATCACTCCCTACGAAAGCAAAAGACTCGGCAGGCTATGTAACATCCCCCCAATGAAGAGCACGGGTGCCACTAGCACGTTGAGGGACAACACAATAAGTGTCAGGGGCCCAAGATTGTTCAACTGCCTCCCAGCATACATCAGGGGGATTACCAACAAACCCCTGGCTGTCTTCAAGCAGGCACTGGACAGGCACCTAAAGTCGGTACCTGATCAGCCAGGCTGTGGTTCGTACGTTGGACTGCGTGCGGCCAGCAGTAACAGCCTGGTTGATCAGGCTCTGGTCCAACATGAGGCCTGGTCACAGACCGGGCCGCGGGGGCGTTGACCCCTGGAATTCTCTCCAGGTAAACTCCAGGTAATTGTTGCGAGTCCTGTCTGGGTTAGTTACTGTTAGCACGTTTTTGTCGTTTTAGCACGTTTTTGTCGTTTAGCACGTTTTTGTTGTTTTAGCACGTTTTGAAGCTCTCGCTTCACACAGTAAGGGTCCGGGATCGATTCCCGGCGAAGGAGTAGAAACATTGGGCGTGTTTCCTTACACCGGTTGTCCCTGTTCACCAATCAGTAAAATTGGTACCTGGGTGTTAGTCGACTGGTGTGGGGTGGCATCTTGGGACAAAACTGACCTAATTTGCCCGAAATGCTCAGCATAACTAACGGCTTTCTATATAGTAGTATGTCATTGATGTCAGCTAGGACTGTATACCTTGTACTTGTAGTAAATAAAGATATTATTATTATTGATATTATTATTATTATTATTATTATTATTATTATTATTATTATTATTATTATTATTATTATTATTATTATTATTATCCCTTTATTTATCAGTTTTCCATTTATACACCTCAATCATATCCCTTCCTAATTCTACGCCTTTCTAGAGAGTACGGATTCAGGACTCCTCACTCTGTCCTTGTATGATAGATTTCTGATACGTGGGACGAGCTTTGTCATCCTTTTTTGTACGTTTTTCAGTGCATTTATATCCATTCTTTAATACGGTGACTAGAACTGTGCAGCATAATCTAAGTGAGGCCTAACCAACAATATATTGAGTTGAAAGAATAACCTGAGAACTCCTGTTATTTATACTTCTTGAAATGAAACCAAGAATTCTATTCGTTTTATTACGAACACTTACGCACTGATGCTTTGGTTTTAGATTATTGCTAACCAGAACTCCTAAATCATTTTCGTAATCAGTTATATTAAGATCAACATTTTTTAGTTTATAAGTATTATGGTTATTTTTCTTTCCAACGCTAAGAACTTTGCATTTGTCTATATTAATTAAACTGCACCTGCCACTTCTCCGACCATCGCATCAGTCTATTCAGATCTTCCTGCGTATTTTGGTGTCATCGGCAAACTTGCTTATGTCGCTATTTATTCCCTCATCTATATCGTTTATGTAAATTGTGAACAACAAGGGGCGCAACACTGACCCCTGTGGAACACGGCTTGTGACGCGTCCCCTCTCTGATTTTTCCCCATTTATGCAAACTCTCTGTTGCCTATCTGCCTCAATCCAGGAAAAAAAAATCTCATATTCCATGTGCCTCTACTTTCCTTAATAACTTCCGATGTGAAACTCTATCAAAAACCTTACTGAAAACTATATACACAATATCATATACATTACCATGATCTATCTCTTTGAATACCTTTGTGATTAAGGTTAATAAATTCGTAAAACCGTGCTGAGATTCATTAATCAATTTATGTCTCTAAAGGTGACTTCGAACAGCCTCGGCAATTATTTATTCCATCACTTTTTTCACAAAGGAGGTTAGGCTTATTGGTCTATAGTTCGTAGCTAAGGACCTGTCTCCTGCTTTGTAGATAGGTATCACATTTGCCATTTTCCACTTATCAGGCACTATGCCAGTTTGCAGTGATATGTTGAATATACGAGCCAAAGGTTTGCAAAGGTCCTTCTTACACTCCTTTTAAACCCTTGAGAACAGTTCATCAGGACCTGGGGATTTGCTAGGTTTTAATTTATGTATTTGTCTGAGGACCATGTCACTTGCGACTCTGATCGTGCATAACTTATTTTCGTCCTGTTTTACATGATTTATTATTACCAGAATTTCACTAGTATCCTCCTGAGTAAAAACTAAAAGGAAATAAGTGTTGAAGGTTCTACACATTTTTTTATCACTGTCAGTGAGCTGACCCAAAAAGCTTTTGAGTGGGCCTATCTTGTCCCTGATCTTACTTCTATTTACCTGAAAGAAACCTTTTCGGTTAACCTTCGAATCCCTCATAATCTCTTTTTGTTTTTCTTATTCCATTTTATATTTCTCTTTTGAATTGAATATATTGATTTTTAACTGCTCATCTCCCCGTTTTGATTCGTCTGTAAATGCGATGCTTTATTCTATTGTTTATCCTTTTAGGGTCGGTTTTGTTTGATTTAATTTCCCTATTTGGAACATAAGTTGTCTGGGCAGCTAGAACTATGGTTTGAAAAATATCATATCAGCAACCATCACTACCAACCTGACCCATAGTCAGGTCATTCCAGTTCAAACTACCCAGGTCATTTCTCAGTCCTATAAAATCAACCAAGGGGAAGTCATGGACATTGACTTAATTGTAGTTATTAGGGTAATTCCATGATATATTAAAACTGATTGATTTGTAATTGCTTTCCCAAAGCTCGTCATTAACCTCAAGATTATTAATTAGTGATTCTTTGTTGGCGAGAGCCAAGTCAAACAGGTTATTTCCTCAAGTAGATTTTGTTACAAACTGTTTTAAAAAACAATCCTGGATCGTATCAAGAAAGTCGCTAGACTCAATATTTCCTGTCAAATTGCTCCAATCAATTTGTCTAAAGTTGAAATCCACCATTAACATAACATTTCCGTATCTAGATGTCTCATGAAATTCGTTCCATAGAAGTTTACTGCATTCCCTATCAAGGTCTGGGGGCCTGTAAATCACACCCAATAATATTTTTTCACGACCCTCGAGACACTTTAGCCAAACATATTCAGTGTCCGACGCTTCTAATTTTATATCATGTCTAACGCAACAATTTAAATTATCTCTGACTTACATCGCCACTCCACCACCTTTCCTGTTGACCCTATCAGTATGGAATAATTTATAATCTTGTATGTGGCATTCGGAAAGCATTTCTCTATTTTTTCAGGTTGAACCAGGTCTCTGTTATAGCAATAATATCAATGCTTCCTGCACATGCAGTTAATCTTAACTCATCTATCTTATTTCTAACGCTCCTACTATTAGTCCCTCGCTGCCCTCTACTGTCTCTCTTTGCATGATGACCATGTCCATTGCGTTTATTAGTAACTGTATGATGAATGTATTTTAAATATATTTTTGAGGTATTCTGGCAATACCTGCTGTTTTCATCCCTCGTGCCACAACCTGGTTATTTCCCCCACACACCCATAGCTCTATCTTCTCTCAGTTGACAGTTCTAGACAATTCAGCGACAGCCCCCTCGATCGAGTTGGCTAACGCTACCACTCCTGCCTCTGAGAGATGTACCCTATCCCTTGCATACATGTCAAGTTTGGCATAGAACTTGTCCCAGTTGGAATAGGAGGGGAAATGTTTTCCTGGATAGAGGCTTGGTTGTCAACTAGGCTACAGAGAGTTTACATAAATGGGAAAAAAATCAGCGGAAACGCGTCACAAGCGGTGTTCCACAGGGGTCAGTGTTGGGCCCTTTGTTGTTCACGAAATACATAAACGACATACATGAGGGAATAAACAGCGACATAAGCAAGTTTGCCGATGACACCAAAATAGGCTGTCAGATTAATTCTGATGATGACACTAGAGAACTACAGGAAGATCTTAATGGATTGATGCAGTTGTCGTAGAAGTGGCAGATGTAGTACACTTCTCTTTATTGTATAAAGATATGATATGAAAAGTGACTTTTTCGACTGTGTAGGCTAGAGAGAGAGAGAGAGAGAGAGAGAGAGAGAGAGAGAGAGAGAGAGAGAGAGAAGTGTGTGACAGGTAGGGGTGTGGGTGAGAAGGTTGTTGTAGTTGTGGTGGACTTGTTTGTGGCGGTGTTTGTAGTTCATGGGGGTAATGGTTGTGGTTTTTGTATTGTAATGTTGATGGGGTTATAGTTGTTGCTGATTGTATTGTTACATTTTGCGGTTGTAATATAAGAGCCTGTGGTTGTAAGTGTTGGAGGTAATAGTTGTTGTTGTAGTGGTGATGGGTGTTATGGCTGTTGCTGGTTGCAGTTTGGTTGTAATGGTGATGGGGTTGTAGTGGGTGCTGGTTGTAACGTGGTTGTAATTGCAATTGTGATAGAAGACACTGTGGCTGTAAGTGTTGCAGGTTATAATGGTAGTAGGGATTGTGGTTGTTGGTGGTTGTACTGTGGTGTGGCAGTTGTAATATTGTTGTAATGGTTGTGTGAGTGTGGTGTGGTTGTGATGGGGATGACTCATGTATTGATAGTATGGTTGTGTATTAACTGCGATGCGGATGAAGAAGTAGATAGGAGGAGGAGGAGGAAGAAGAGGAGGAAAAGGAAAAAGAAGAGGAGGAGGAGGGAAGAAGGGCAATGGAATATGTGGAACTAGAGAAAGAAGAGGAAAAGGGAGGAGGAGGAGGAGGAGGAGTGGAAATACCTGGATGATTATAAGTAAAATAAGAGATCAAGAGAGAGTTTGTGTAAGGTAAATAACCCAATATAAACCAAAGGGAATCAAGCAGTGTGGCTCAGAAATCTAGTTCTTACCTGTGTATATTAATTATCTTGTATTTTTTAATCTCTGCATGTACTTATCTATGTATCATGAACTATCATTTTTCTAATAAACTTGCAAAAATAATCACGTGTTATATTTACTATCTGTATTCTAAGTCATTATGATCTTACTTTAGATTATCACAATGCTTTTACCTTTGATTCACATTTCTCACCAATTTTATTAAAAGACAGTTTTTCCCTTCAAAATATTTCCTTTTAATACTAGAAAAAAACATTTTGGGGATGTTTTTTAATTTCCTCTTTCTTAAGGCATACAAATATGTCGCTAGGGTGGTCTTTGCAATTACCTCTTTATTTAAAATATACAAAAATGTCATTTGGGTGGTGTTTGTAAGGACCTACTATAATAACTACCCATTTTATATCTTAACTTTACAAATCAATTAAGATTATTAATAAACGAAAACATGACCAGTGCTGAGACGATCATCACAGATGACTAACTCGGAGACAGCCGGTAAACATTCCCAGGAGCGCCACACAGGCGAAGAACCCTCAGGCGCTCCGGCTTCCCTCGGGCAGGCAGCGCGCCTCCTTCCCTCAGGCAGGAAGCGCGCCTCCTTCCCTCAGGCGGGAAGTGCGCCTGCTTGCTTCCCTTAGGCAGGAAGCGCGCCTGCTTCCCTTAGGCAGGAAGTGCTCCCGCTTCATTCAGACAGGATCATTGCATTTCACACCAATATCACTAACGTACATATTAAGTAATGGAGAAGAAAATTGAGCAGTGTGTGGTGGAACCCTTGGACACAAGTGGTTTCTTAATCAATAACAAGCACTGGTTTAAAGAAGATAAATCTTGTCTCACAAACCTGTTGGATGTCTATGGAAAAATAACAGAAGTGAAGAACGACAGATAGGGATGGGTGGACTATTAATTCTTGGACAATAAGAAGGCATTTGATTATCTTACAAGGGATTGGGACAAAAAATTATGGAACACGCAGAAATAAGAGGAATGCAATGCAGTGGATCAACTAGTACATTATGGGAAGGAGACAAAGAGAGATTGTCCGTGAAGAGACGCTAGAATGGCAAAGATACTGATACTTGTGAGGTTCCACAAGTATCAATAACATAACCAGTACAGTATTAGTTATATGTGAATGACTTTCCAGAAGATATAGAATCAGATGTATTTCTCTTTACCGTTGAAGACTAATAAAAGGCTACTCAAGGACCTAAACAAATTGCAGGATTGATTAGGCAAGTAGCTACTAGAATTTACTCCCAGGAAATGCATGGGTATGAAAATTAGGAAAGGCATAAGATATGAAACTGAATATTGACTCGGGTAAGAGAGGCTACAAAAGTCACTCGCCAGAAGCACATTTTGTAAAATAATCTCTATGATGAATGATAATTTGGCAAATAAACAACTAGCTTTCAGGAATCTCTGTAAGGAATAATCATTCTTGGCCCTAAATATGACATACGTCAGGCCCATCTTGTTGTATACAGCATTAGCACCAGATGCTCACCTGTTCAGGCACATCACAAAAATGGAGAAAGTGTAAAGAAATATAACGAGACTAGTTCTAGTTTTAAGACGCTAAATAAGTTGAACCTGACGACGTTACAGGATAAAAGAACCAGGGAAACATGAACACAACATTGACATTACTCAGACTCCCTGATAGAGACGATAAGGATACAATGTTTGAGAGGAGTGAAATAAATAAGTACAAGAGGGCAGTTGGAAGTTAAATAAATAAATGGGTGACAATGACTCCAGGAAGTTTGGTTCCATATATAGTTTTATGTTTTGGGTTGACTGGGCCCATGTGAGTAAAGGTACAGTAAGTGTCATACAGTAAGTGTCATATTACAGGCAAGATCAGCAACACTTAAAACACTTAAAACATCAAGTGAAACAGACTCTGCAGTATTAAAACCAACAACATAGAAAAGACAATAAAAGCACAGTAAAAGAAATAATGTCGGGTTAAGCCTCCTATCCATAAAGTGCGCAGTGTTGTCCGCCTTGTAAATGACTTTACTACAAACAAAATGGTCTAAACAAGGAGGAAAATATTCCCAAGTCGTTTAACTGAGGAAAAATTCATCAGGTTTTCTACATTAAAATCAGTACTTAAAAGGTCACTTGAAGCTTCGAAACGGATAAAGTGAAGCTTGAGCGAATGTATTACAGCACTGAGGTAGAATTGTGAGGAATCTTTAAGATGAAGAAGAGGTGAGTGAGCGAGTTAACATTCTGGAAAAAGAGTATGGGTAATCTCTTGAAGAAAACGGTGGAGAGCGTAGATGTTTTGATGCTAGTGATGCGAGATGAGTAAAGTCTTGAGGATAGAGGTAAGGGGATGAGTAAAGTCCTGAAAGGTGATTCTAAAAAAAAATGAAAATTCGTGTAGATGGTGATGAGGCGATGAGTATACTAGTGAAGATGAGGATATTAGTAAACTAATGGCGATAGAGGTGAGGGTATGAATAAACTCTCGAGGATAGAAATGACGGAAATGAACGAACTCTCATGAGGACTTAGATGAGATGATGAATAAACTTTCATTAGGAACACAAAACCATTTCCCAGCTCTACATATAAACACACTCTTCAGTGACTACCTCACTGAGCATCTTTGTACCTTTTCCCCACCACCATACAGCCGCTTGCCTGCACTTCCTGAACTCCATACATCACACTTCTTCACATCCAACATCACACAGCATCCTCCGCTCTTTTCCAAACACCACATAGTGCCATCTTTCTCTTCCCAAGCCCCACACAGGACTCTCCTTTCGCAAACCCCTTTCTTCCTTCTCACACCCCATAAAGACCCCTCTCTTCCTTCTCACACCCCACACAGACCCCTCTCTTCCTTCTTACACCCCACACAGACCCCTCTCTTTCTTCTCACACCCCACACAGACCCCTCTCTTCCTTCTTACACCCCACACAGACCCCTCTCTTTCTTCTCACACCCCACACAGACCCCTCTCTTCCTTCTCACACCCCACACAGACCACGCCCTTCCTTCTCAAACACGACACGAATCTCTCTTTTTCTTCTCAAACCCCACACTGACGATGCTCTTCTTTCTCAAACCTTGCACAACATCCCCCCTCCCTCCACATGCACCACATTGCACCCTCATCCCCTTCCCAAACCTCACTTTCCTTATACCCTCCTTTCCCAAACACCAAAAGGAAACATCCTCCATTCCCCCCCATAAAAAAAAAAACACACACACACACACACAATACGCTCCTTCCTTTTCCGAGCACAACACAGCAACATTCAAACCTTCCCGAACACCACAGAACACAGCCTCTCGCTTCCCAAAGAACATTTTCACCATCGTTAGTTGTACATCACAATACACGTCTCCACCCTCTTTAACTGTACCTTGCAGGACACGTCCTCACCCTCTTTAGTTGTATCTCACATCACACGTCAGCCTCCTTAGCTACACCTCACAGGACATTTTTCCATCTTATTAGCTGTACCACACTGGACACTTCCTTCCATCATTAGCTGCAACACACAGGACACTTCCTTCCATCATTAGCTGCACCACACAGGACACTTCCTTCCATCATTAGCTGCAACACACAGGACACTTCCTTCCATCATTAGCTGCACCACACAGGACACTTCCTTCCATCATTAGCTGCAACACACAGGCCACTTCCTTCCATCATTAGCTGCAACACACAGGACACTTCCTTCCATCATTAGCTGCAACACACAGGACACTTTCTTCCGTCATTAGCTGCAACACACAGAACACTTTTTTCTTTCATTAGCTGCAACACACAGGACACTTTTTTCTTTCATTAGCTGCTACACGCAGTAAACTTATCTATAGTCTTCAGCTGCACCACAAAACACAGCTCCATCCTGCTTACCTACATAACACAGGGCACGTTCCTATTCTCCTCAGCTCACCTCACAGGACATGCCTTTCTTCTCTCAGGTTGCAGCACATAGAACGCACCTCCATTCTTCTTACCAAGTAGCACACACGAACACAATTCAGAACGTAATTCCTCTAACTTCCTAAGCAACACAAAAAATATCTTCCCCTCAATTTAGTCTACCGGAATCTACAAAGAACACCCGCATCACTTTCAAATATCTAGCAGTATCTACTCCTCATGAGCACAATAAAGAAGACTGCTAAACTTTCTCGAACACCGTGCTAAACTCTCAGTCCCTCTACCCGCAGACCAGAGTCGTAAACAAAACAGAGATGATCTTCTCTCTCTACCGAACACACACACAGAACACTCTCTTTAACGAAACCAAGGGTAATGTTACATTTTATTTCTGGGAGCTTAATACAAAACATTATCTTTAAGACCTCCCTTCCAAACAACATAGAGCACTAAATCCCACTTTCTTCCCAAGATATTTTCACGAGATATTTTCTTCCCGAATACAGAGAAAATATATCCTAACCTCCTCCTCTCCCGAACACCATTCAGAACACCCGAACCCTTAACAGAATACCACATTAAGCTCTCTGCTCTCATTCCGATCACTTCCTATTTTTCCCCGAACACTACACAGAACACATTTCCTCTCTTCCATGAACACCAAACAGAACACAGGACTTTTGACAGAGGTAAACCTCATGTGGTCGGACGTCAGGATAACCTTTAGAGCTCCTCCAAGGATATATGCGGAGGGGAAACCCACGATAAAACAGACCAAGTTCGAGAGGGACGACAAAAGTTAGATTCATTTCGCAGCGTAAAATCCTCTGAGGACAGCACTTATACCCGCCTGACTAAGGTTTTTAAATTCCTAGCCCGTCCAGAGCGGCTGTGGTCCGAATTACTGACAAGGAAAACTAAAGCTGACTGGGAAATGCCTCTTCCATCCCTTTGCTATATATAAAGCACGAGCTTCTCTTTTCTTATCAGAAAAGTCTCATTAATGTTGGATTGTGTCAGATTTCCTAATTTAATCCATATATATGTAGTGCCGAATAGGTAAAATTGGTCAATTAGCAAGAACTCATTTAAAAATTAAGTCCTTTCTAAAATTTTATCTTATACATTTAAAGATATAATTTTTCATTTATGTTAATATAAAAAGTAATGATTTTATACCAAAAGAACCTTAGGAAACTTACTTAACCTTATTATGTTATGACAAGTAGAATATAATTTAGCTGAATTCAATTAAATATTTTTTAGATAAGTTTACAATAATTTAATAAACAAATATAAAGAAATATATATATATATATATATATATATATATATATATATATATATATATGTATATAATTTCATAGTACACCGTTTGGTGTACTATGAAATTAGCTATGATTTTCGCTCACCATGAGGCGGGCTAAAACAACACGGGTTCGAGCCCTTAGCTAGTCGCAGTGTTATTATTGATTAAATACCACTCGTTCGTGGTTACAAACATATATATATATATATATATATATATATATATATATATATATATATATATATATATATATATATATATATATATATATATATATGGGGAGAGGGATGAGGGTCTATATTATTTCTTTAGCTTTGTGACGAAGCTATTCTCGTAAATTTAAATGAGATTCTTCATTTCTTGAATGTAAAAAATATTAAATATGTAATAGAAATCGAAGCAACGTTTATGCAATTTCAATTCAACAATTGTCCCGACTTGACTACAGAGTGCAAAACAGTTAGATCTCTGTGGGTAGCTTCAGTTGATACTCAACTCACTTTTATAAAGCTATCCATACACCCGATGGGCTTCTTGGATACAATATCAGATCAATTGTTCATTACTCTTGTCCGAGATATGTGAATTTATCTATAGCGTGATAATGACAAATGATGTAAGTAGTACCGGAGACCTAGCTGATGTCTTTACAATTTCAAGTCGCCACCGATTCCATTTTTGTCACGGAGTGCAGAAAGATTTCTAACTGTCTTCCCCGTGTGTGGGATAGAGCGTCTGAAGAGAAAGTAATACCCAAGTGACAATAACAGCCTCATCCCCTTACTGAAGTTCCCCAGCCCAAGCTGACAGATTCATTAACAGAGTAAGAAACCCATCGTGTGTGCTAGAACAGACCTCGGCATCAGATAATTTTCCCTATATTTGACTGTTATTTGAAATACCCGCACAGTCCTGATATATCAAATATTACATAGATTTTTTTTTTCCAATGTCGTCCATTCAGCTAACGTTTCTGATATTACAGCAATAAATTTAGAAAAACTGATTGCCATTGCTGAGAGACATACAGATTAATTTTCAAAGAGAATGGAGAAATGAAACACCAGGATAGGCAATGAAAGCAAGGGAGAAAGAGAATTTTTTGGAAATGACAGAAGCAATGAAGACATGGAGGCAAGGGACAGTGAGAGAGGGGAGAGAGGGGAGACAGTGTACATGAATTGAATTGTTGGTGACGTGATAAATGTAGAACTTGGAGAGAGAGAGAGAGAGGGAGAGAGAGAGAGAGAGACTTTTCCATTCACAAATTATTCAGTGAAGCAGTCAAGTGGTGTATCGTTGAACATACCGCTGTGCACACATCCTAGACCGGAAGAGATAGAAGGCAAAGAAGGGAGACAAAGAGGGCGAGCCTGAGGGTGTCTCAGCACTGGGAGCGGCGATGCGGATGGTGGGATGAGCAGTGAGAGAGAGAGAGAGAGAGAGAGAGAGAGAGAGAGAGAGAGAGAGAGAGAGAGAGAGAGAGAGAGAGAGAGAGAGAGAGAGAGAGAGAGAGAGTCTTCGTACCTGGGGATGAAGTTGATATCCTTGGGGTAAAATTTGACTCCAAACTGACCATGAAGAACCACGTTGTAAATTTTGCAAACAAGGCAGCCAGGAAGCTTACAGTACTTCGATGTATCTCGCATCTGCTTGACAGTAGGGGTTGTAAGATTCTGTATGAGGCACAAGTACGCTCACACCTTGAGTATGCTCCACTTTCTTGGTTTGCCTGCCCTCCCACTCATCTGCGACTGCTTGACAGAGTAGAGAACAGAGCAAGACGTCTCATCTCTCTACTGGACCCATCCTGGATAGATCTGTCATTTCAGCACAGCCTTCAACACAGGAGGGATGTGGGTGGCCTTACTGTTATGTACAAGGCCAACATTGTCAAAGTATCACACTTGGCTCCACTTCGAGGACAGCAAGAAGCAAGCTTCTATACCACAAGACGGGCAGAAAGCAGCAACTTCACTCTGGCTGTAACCTTCTCCAGAACATCACTTCATCTGAGATAATTTATCCCCAGGATGACTCGAGTCTGGAACACATTCGTACAGCATTTTGATGTCAACGAAATAAAGTCAGTTGATCAAATGAAAATGCTGGCCCACAGATGGCTCCAACTTCATCCTGCTCCCTACTTGCATGTTTCATAACAATTATTATTATTATAATCAAATAGAAGCGCTAAACCACAGGGGTTGTTTCATAACAAAAATGCTTTCAAATGAGCTGATGTAGGTAACAGCTCTTAGCTTGTCAATAAAGTTAGGAATCCTTATCTTGTAAATAGCTTGTCAATAAAGTTAGGGATCCTTAAACCTAACCTTGTCAAACCCTGTGTAAAAGAGAGAGAGAGAGAGAGAGAGAGAGAGAGAGAGAGAGAGGCAAGAGTCTTGAGACAATAATCTCACGGCAGATGACACCGTTTATCGATAACCTCGCCTCTTTGTGATAGTCAATATGGCTTCAGAAAAGGTCACTCTGTTGCTGATCTGCTGTTAAATCTCTCCACTAAGTGGCAACAGTCACTGGAAGAATCCAAAGTCAGCACCAGGAACTCTTGGCAAAACTGGAAGCACTGGGAATCGTCGACTCTTCACTATGCCTCCTCAGTGATTACCTTCAAGGTAGATCTCTAAGCGTAGTTCTCAACTGGACAGTCAGCAAGACACTCTACTGGAGCAAGCGTACCACAGGAAAGTGTGGTTGGGCCATTGCTATGAAATGTCTACTTCAATGACCTTCTTCATCTCATCCCAGACTCCCAAGTATATGCAGACAACTGAGAAAACACCATGAGGGAAATGCTGGAGCAGTGGTAAGTGGTAGTGTTGGTACTAAGGGACGAAGTTGATATCCTTTGTAAATCTTATAAACAAAGCTGCCAGGAAGCTTACATCACTTTGACGCATCTCGAATCTGCTAGACAGTAGAGGTTGCAAGATTCTGTATGAGGCACAAGTGCGCTCACACCTTTGATTGCCTGCCCTCCGTCTGCTACTTCTTGACAGAACAGAGAAGAGAGCAAGACGGCTCATCTCCCACCTGGGCCCAGCCTGGACGGATCTGTCATTTCAGCAGAACCTTCAACACAGGAAGGGCATGGGTGGCCTTACTGTTATGTAAAAGGTCAATATTGTCAAAGTACCACACGTGGCTCCACTCCGAGGACAGCAAGAAGTGAAATTCTATACCACAAGACGGACAGCCAACAGCAAAAAACACTCTTGACTGTACCCTTCTCTAGATCATCGCTTCATCTAAGATCATCTATTCATAGGATGACGCGGGTCTGGAACATGTTCATAGAGCATAATAACATCAGAGAAATAAAGTCAGTTAACAAAATGAAATCGTTGGCCCAACAGATGAATCCAACCTCATCGTGTTCCTTATTTGTATATTTTATAACAATAAAAAGGTTTTCAAATGAGCTGATGTAGGTAACTTTGTAAATAAAGTTAGGAACCTTAACCTAAACTTGTAAAACCCTCTGAAAAGAGAGAGAGAGAGAGAGAGAGAGAGAGAGAGAGAGAGAGAGAGAGAGAGAGAGAGAGAGAGAGAGAGAGAGAGAGAGAGAGAGAGAAATACAGACAGATTCGGTGAACGTGGAAGAGGAAAGAGGATGAAAGACTGACGCCACTGAAAGTGTGTTATTTGGTGAATGAGAGGAGGGAGAGGGAAAAAGTGAGGAGGGCAAGGGGAAGAGTAGAAAGTGTGAGGGGAAGAGTAGAAAGTGTGAGGGGAAGAGTAGAAAGTGTGAGGGGAAGAGTAGAAAGTGTGAGGGGAAGAGTGAGGAGGAATGCTAGGAAGGTGAGAGACGATAGTAAAGAATGTGATGAAAATGAGGGGTGGAGAGTGAGGAATGTGAAAAAGGTGAGGGGATAGATAGGAATGTGACAGAGGTGAGGAGGGGAGTATAGTGAGGAATGTGACGAGGAACGTGATGGGGAGGAAGAGTGAGAGCGTCACCTCTCCTCAACACAACTAAACTGTTTGTTAAACATCTCCCTACAACATAAGCACTTCAAGAAACTATATATGTTTATATAGAAGTTAAATATTAGAAATAATTTGGCAGACAAGATGTTTTCAGCAAGGAAAATCACACCCAAAAAAAATCTATTTATATAGAAAACAATTTTTTCCCCTGACGGTGAGAATTTTTCTTGCTCAAACGCTGTTATCTTCAGCTTGACTTTGTAACCTCCAGAAAAGAATATTTTTTTCCTTACACCATGTGCGTCATGATCTTTTATAATGCAGGGCTGCCAAGGGATTGTATCTTCAGCAGCCTTCACTTAACGTCTCGGCGCTCCGAATAAATCCTTTTCTACATGTTTATGAGATGATAATTCCAGAGCCCGTGAGAAAATGTTCTGGGGCAAGGAAATATTGACTTCCTGGGAGCCTATTAGGACGTGAAGGGAGAGACCCTTGCAGGGGGGTTGCTCTTATGTTATTCTGATATTCCTTGATGATAAACTATCTGGTATTTGTCAGACTATTTACAAGGGGTAAAAAATAGTATATATATATATATATATATATGTGTGTGTGTGTGTGTGTGTGTGTGTGTGTGTGTGTGTGTGTGTGTGTGTGTGTGTGTGTTACTCACCTATTTGTGGTTGCAGGGGTCGTCGAGTCATAGCTCCTGGCCCCGCCTCTTCACTGATTGCTACTAGGTCCTCTCTCTCCCTGCTCCATGAGCTTTATCACACCTAGTCTTAAAACTATGATGTATGGTTCCTGCCTCCACTACGTCACTTTCTAGGCTATTCCACTTCCTGAGGTGTGTGTGTACTCACCTAATTGTACTCACCTAATTGTGGTTGCAGGGGTCGAGTCACAACTCCTGCCCCCGCCTTTTCACTGGTCGCTGCTAGGTCACTCTTCCTGTTCCATGAACTTTATCATACCTCTTCTTAAACCTATTTATGGATCCTGCCTCCACTACATCACTTCCAAGACTATTCCACTTCCTGACCAGGCCTGCAACCTATCCAGATCTCTATGTAGTTCTGCCTGGTCCTCGTCCGAATGTATTCTTCTCATCAACTTCACATCATCTGGAAACAGGGACACCTCTGAATCTATTCTTTTCGTCATGTCGTTCACAAATACCAGGAATAGCACCGGTCCTAGTACTGACCCCTGTGGAACCCCGCTCGTCACAGGTGCCCACTCTGACACTTCGCCACGTACCATGACTCGTTGTTGTCTTCCTGACAGGTATTCCCTGATCCATTGCGTTGCCTTCCCTGTTATCCCTGCCTGGTCCTCCAGCTTTTGCACTAATCTTTTGTGTGGAACTGTGTCAAACGCCTTCTTACAGTCCAAGAAAAATGCAATCTACCCACCTCTCTCTCTCTTGTCGTACTGCTGTCACCCTGTTATAGAACTCAAGTAGGTTTGTGACACAGGATTTCCCGTCCCTGAAACCGTACTGGCTGTCGTTGATAAGCTCATTCCTTTCTAGGTGCTCCACCACTCTCCTCCTGATAATCCTTTCCATGACTTTGCACACTATACATGTCAGTGACACTGGTCTGTAGTTTAATTCTTCGTGTCTGTCTCTTTTTTTTTAAAATTGGGACTACATTTGCTGTCTTCCATACCTCAGGTAGTCACCCTGTTTCGATAGATGTGTTGAAGATTGTTGTTAGTGGTACACATAGCGCCTCTGCTCCCTCTCTCAGGATCCATGGAGAGATGTTGTCCGGCCTCATCTCCTTTGAGGTATCTAGTTCGCTTAGTAGCCTCTTCACCTCTTCCTCGGTTGTATTTATTGTGTCCAAAACTTGGTGGTGCACCCCACCTCTCTGTCGTTCTGGAGTCCCTTCTGTCTCCTCTGTGAACACTTCTTTGAATCTCATGTTGAGCTTCTCACACACTTCACGGTCATTTCTTGTGATCTCCCCTCCTTCCTTCCTCAGCCTGATTACCTGGTCCTTGACTGTTGTTCTCCTCCTGATGTGGCTGTACAACAGCTTCGGGTCAGATTTGGCTTTCGCTGCTATGTCATTTTCGTATTGTTGTTGGGCCTCCCTTCTTACCTGTGCATACTCATTTCTGGCTCTACGACTGCTCTCCTTATTCTCCTTTGCCCTTTGCCTTCTATACCTCTTCCATTCTCTAGCACACTTGATTTTGCCCTCTCTACACCTTTGGGTGAACCATGGGCTCATCCTGGCTTTCTCATTGTTTCTGTAACCCTTGGGCACAAACCTCTCCTCAGCTTTCTTGCATATCGTTGTCACACATTCCATCATCTCCTTTACTGACTTCCCTGCCAGCTCTCTGTCCCACTGAATCCCGAGCAGGAAATTGTTCATGCCTGTGTAGTCCCCTATATTGTAGTTTAGCTTCCTTCGTCCTGCCCTCCCTGGTTCCCTCTCCACTTATAACTCTACTATATATTCGAAGCTCAGAACCATGTGATCACTGGCCCCGAGGGGTCTTCCATATGTGATGTCCTCAATATCTGCACTACTCAAGGTGAATATTAGGTCCAGTCTTGCTGGCTCATCCTCTCCTCTCTCTCTGGTAGTGTCCCGTACGTGTTGCTACATGAGGTTTTCCAGTACCACCTCCATCATCGTAGCCCTCCACGTTTCTGGGCCTCCATGTGGCTCCAGGTTATCCCAGTCGATTTCCCTGTGGTTGAAGTCACCCACAATCAGCAGTTTTGCCCTGCTCGCATGAGCCCTTCTGGCCACTTCAGCCAGTGTATCAGCCATCGCTCTATTGCTCTCATCATACTCCTGCCTTGGCCTCCTGCTGTTCTGTGGAGGGTTATGCATCACTGCAATTACCACCTTGGGACCTCCAGACTGAACTGTTCCTATTATGTAGTCTCTTTCTTCTCCTCTGTCTCCTCTCTCCAGCTCATCAAAATCCCATTGGTTTTTGATGAGCAGTGCCACTCCTCCACTCCCTCTGTTCCCTCTGTCTTTCCTCAAGATCTGATATCCCGATGGAAAGATGGCATCTGTTATCATTCCTGTGAGCTTGGTTTCTGTGAGAGCTATGATGTCCGGTGATGCCTCTTTGCCTCTTTCGTGCCATCCTCCCACTTATTCGTTATTCCATCAGAATTGGTGTACCATACCTTCAGTTTCCTCTCCAACACTGTGTTCTGGGGGGGGTCTGTGAGGGTGGGGGACCTGTTAGTGTGCTGTGGTATTCAACAACGTAGTGTGGGGTGGGGGCTGTAAGTGTGGAGTGTGGTTTATGTTGGGATAGGGTGCTTGGTTGAGGGGATCTGGGGGTGGTTCTGTGTGTGCTTGTGCTTGTTGCTCTGCCCTGCTCTGGTTGTCCTCTGCTGAATTTGCCCTTGTCTCTTTTCCTACCTCCTTTCGCTGTGTGTACTCACCTATTTGTACTCACCTATTTGTGGTTGCAGGGGTCGATTCATAGCTCCTGGCCCCGCATCTTCACTGATTGCTACTAGGTCCTCTCTCTCCCTGCTCCATGAGCTTTATCAAACCTCGTCTTAAAACTATGTATGGTTCCTGCCTCCACTATGTCGCTTTCTAGGCTATTCCACTTCCTGACAACTCTATGACTGAATAAATACTTCCTAACATCCCTTTGACTCCTTGCTTCTGTGTCCCCTCTCTGGAACATCTTGTCTCTGTCCACCTTATCTATTCCTCGCAGTATTTTATATGTCGTTATCATGTCTCCCCTAACCCTCCTGTCCTCTAGTGTCTTCAGGCCGATTTCCCTTAACCTTTCTTCGTAGGACAATCCCCTTAGCTCTGGGACTAGTCTTGTTGCAAACCTTTGCACTTTCTCTAATTTCTTGACGTGCTTGACCAGGTGTAGGTTCCAAATTGGTGCTGCATACTCCAGTATGGGCCTGACGTATATGGTGTACAGAGCCTTGAACGATTCCTTAGTGAGGTATTGGAACGCTATTCTTAGGTTTGCCAGCCGCCCGTATGCTGCAGCAGTTATCTGATTGATGTGTGCCTCAGGAGATGTGCTCGGTATTATACTCACCCCAAGATCTTTTCCTTGAGTGAGGTTTGCAGTCTTTGGCCACCTAGACTATACTCTGTCTGGGGTCTTCTTTGCCCTTCCCCGATCTTCATGACTTTACATTTGGCAGGGTTAAATTCAAGGAGCCAGTTACTGGACCAGGCTTGTAGCCTGTCCAGGTCTCTTTGTAGTCCTGCCTGATCCTCGACTGATTTAATTCTTCTCATTAACTTCACATCATCTGCAAACAGGGACACTTCTGAGTCTATCCCTTCCGTTATGTCATTCACATATACCAAAAACAGTATGTGTGTGTGTGTGTGTGTGTGTGTGTGTGTGTGTGTGTGTGTGTGTGTGTGTGTGTGTGTTTACGTATTTTATAAGTCCACATACTGAAGATGCATAAATGCAGGCCTTTCAAAACACAGACTTAGATAGCGAGTTTTTAGTAGAACGCTAATCTTATTTATATCCCAAAATTATTAGAACGCGGCTCTGGCCTGTGCTGAACGCTTCTTAAATTGGAAAAAAATTGCATTTAGGTTGGTCACCACTCGGAAAATTTACCTCTGCACTATAAAGATGAGAAAATTTTTAAATCGTTTGTGATAGATGGTGATAAATGACGTCGGATGGTGAAAATGGAGATAATGCTGGTGGATGATTGTAAATGTTTGGGCTGGTAGGTTGTGGAGGTGGTAAGTGTTGAAAGGTGGTTAGGTGGTGGTAGGTGGTAATATCACAGGACTGATAGGTTGTGGAGGTGGCAGCTACAATTCGAAATATTATAGGCCATAAATGATTGTGGAGGGGGTGTTAGGTGGTGATAGTGCTGGTAGATGATAATAGACGGTGGTTTTAGTTTAAGAAGCAACCACACCTACACTATGGCTTTCATGTGGATGCAATATACCTAACCCAGTCTTTGACACATATACATATTACATGCTGTTGGAGTGTAAGCAAGGCAATATTTATGAAGGGATTCAGGGAAACCGGCAGGCCGGACTTGATTCCTGGAGATGGTGTCTGCACTCTGAAGGAGGGGTGTTAATGTTGCAGTTTTATAACTGTAGTGTAAGCATGCCTCTGGCAAGACAGTGATGGAGTGAATGATGATGAAAGTTTTTCTTTTTCTTTATATATCTCTCTCTCAACACGTCAGCCGTTTCCCACCGAGGCAGGGTGGCCCAAAAGGAAAAACGAAAGTTTCTCCTTTTACATTTAGTAATTTATTCAGGAGAAGGGGTTACTAGCCCCTTGCTCCCGGCATTTTAGTCGACTCTTACGACACGCATGGCTTACGGAGGAAGAATTCTGTTCCACTTCCCCATGGAGATAAGAGGAAATAAGAACAAAAACTAGTAAGAAAATAGAAGAAAACCCAGAGGGTGTGTATATATATGCTTGTACATGAATGTGTAATGTGACCTAAGTGTAAGTAGAAGTATATATATATATATATATATATATATATATATATATATATATATATATATATATATATATATATATATATATATATATATACACAGAGGAGAAACAATGACAGAACAAGAATTAGTAATAAAGTTAATGTCCATGGGTAATATTTAATTCTACGGTAAATGCGAAGTACCAAGTGATATTCATGTATATAGGAAGAAAATCAGTTAAAGCAGCAGCAGTTTACTAAAATCACGTTTACTAAGAGCATTCACCACTTTTTTTGAGGGACTTCCCTATTGCTCATCTTTGAAGTGGAGATGTGTAGACCAAGGTTTTACGTTGAAGAATGAAAGTGAACAATATTTAAATTAAGATAAGGAGGTTTTCATTGCATTTAGGAATTAGACAAGGCATATGATAGGGTGAATAGGGGAGTAACGCGGCAAATGTTGCAAGTATATTTAATAGGTGGTAGGTTATTTAATAAAGTTTTAAGAATTTTTATGAGGACAATGAGGCCCAGATTAGGGTTAGCACGACAGAGGGAAATTATTTTCTAGTGAAAGTAAGCCATAGATAGTGTTCCTTGACTTCTTCATGGTTGTTTAACTTATATATATAGATGGGAATTAAAAGATAAAGAATCAAACACAAAGTGGGAGTTGTCACAGTTGTTTTTTTGCGGTGACTTGGTGCTTTTGAGAGATTCTGAATTGAAATTCCAAAGGTTGATGGACGAATTTGGAAGGTTATGTAAAGAAGGAAATTAAAAGTGAACTTACGAAAGAGGAAGGTGATGAGAGTAACAAAAAAAATATGTAATGAATGATGGAATATAAGATTGGAGAATGTGTTCAGATATTTGGGATTGGACTTGCAGGCGGATGGCCCCATGAAAGATAAGGTGAACCCTAGAAGTAACGAGAAGAAAAAGGTGGGTGGTGCACTGAGGCATCTGTGGAGATAAAGAACATTTACATGAAGGCAAAAAGTGGGAATGTATCAGAGTATAGTGGTACCAACATTCTTATATGGATGTGAAGCATTTTTGTTTTAATGTTGTAGCGATGAGGAGGTTAGAGGTAGTGGAGACGTCCTCCCTGAAGGCAATGTGTGTTGTGAATATCATGTAGAGAATTCGTGGTTTGGAAAATAGGGGTAGGTGCGGGGTTACTACAAGTATTATCCAGAATGCCAAGGAGGGGTTATTGAGTTGGTTTGGACATTTAGAGAGGATGAAGAAAAGTAAGATGAGTGTACTGGAAGAAAGCTGGTATAGGGTTCGTCGAGGTTAAGGTTGGAGAGTCTGAAGGCGGGGTGGGGATATTACAGTTTGGAGGAACATCTGAGCTGTGATGTAGGCACTCCTCTATCATGACAGTGATGGAGTAAGTGATGATGAAAATGTTTCTACTTTTTCGGGTTCCCTTTTGTCGATCGGCAGCTCTCAACGGGTATAGCTATCTGCTCGACATACGCCTTCAACCAATCAGATACAGATGCCTCACAACTTAAGATAGCGTGCAGGACAGCAAGCACTGTTTCTCGTAACGCTGAGCACATTAGTGAGCCTCGGTTACGATCACCAGCTATTTCGTTCTCCTTCAGTATGATCTGACCACACAAGCGATACTATACTTAATGTCCGTCGCAGGAACAAGCGAACGTATATGCAAAGAAATATTGCAGCCAGCAGGACTCGAACCCAGATGGGCAGCTCTCTACGTGTGTAGTTAGTTATTGGTCGTCATCTGACTAAGATCCACGTCAGATAACACGTTAATGTTTTTTGGTGAACAAAACACCCCTAGGGCCCATGTCCCACAAGGTGTGGAAAGGCAAGCACCGACTGTAAACAAATCCAAGACTTAGGTTCATATTACAAATATTGTTTATAAGAGCAGATTCAAGAATGAGTCTGTTAAGACTAGAAAAAGATAAATAATTTGGTCTCCAACGTAGCCTAAAAAATGGAGCAATTTTCATCCGATAGGATAATAGATGTTAAAATGGATCAATTTGTTTTCAAAATCATTTTAATTAAGAGGAAGCAGACATAATTCAAGGTCTCAAAGCTGCCCTTCCCTTCTTTGCATCAAACCTGTTTGCCTCAGATTCCATTACTAGTTAATCGCGCTCCCATGAATATAATATTAAAAAGAAAGAGTGGGCAAAATACTCCTGAATTTGTAACCTGGAAGAAAGTGAACTCCTTTCCCTGATTTCCTAGTAATCAGCAAGGCTTCTCCACTACTGTTATTAACTAGATTGCCTCTTCTCTTCACTCAGTACACATCAGTGGAATTGCTTCTTTCATCAATGCTCGAATTTCCAGTCCTTGGTCACTCTAAATTTATCTTGTGCAAAATAAACTTGTCTCATTCTATTTAAATCTTGGAGATGCAAAAAATAATAATGAATTCGAGTTGTTAATTGAATTATGAAATAAACTGAGCAAGTAATATTGCCTCACTACTTAAAATTATAATAGAGTTATACATTCAATCACGTTAGAGAAGACATATATTTCAAAGTCATCCTCTAAACTGGTCTAGGCTCTTTTTGCCCTAAAATAAAAAAAAAACACTTATGGGAATAACAATAACGATATTTCACAAGAATAACAGGGCACATAACTGGTATAACATAAACGTAGCATCCCCTAGGAATAACAAAAACACAGTACCTGGAATAACAAAAAAAAAATCTGGACCTTCTGAAATAATAACTGCTACTCACAGCAGTAATGAAATTAGCACCTCCTTGAAGAACAAAAACACTGCAATAATAAACACATTCCGCCTGGAAACAATAATGGAAACATGGCTTCCAGAAAATAACACAAACATCACTTCCTGAAGTAAGAAGATGATTGCGCTTGCTGGAATTACAATAACAAACACCTGCAATAACACAGCATTTACAATAAAAAAGCAGCACGTAGAATAACAAAAAAAAAAACAGCACCTGGATTAACAAAAACACAGTATCTGGAATAACAAAAATACAGCACCTGGAACAACAAAAGCTCATAACTTTCTATTATAAAAATAAATCACTACCTGACAAAGACAAATCTCCTACGAAGACAAATCTCTTGGCAAACAAAAGCATATCACATTCTATTATCACTGTCACACATTCTCCTGGAATAATATAAACACAGCGTCTTCTTGAATAATATAAACACAGCGTATCCTTGAATAATATAAACAGAGTCTCCTGGAATAATATAAACACAACGTCTCCTTGAATAATATAAACACAGAGTCTTTTGGAATAATATAAACACAGAGTCTTCTGGAATAATATAAACACAGAGTCTCCTGGAATAATATAAACACAGAATCTCCTGGAATAATATAAATAAAGCGAATATAAAATAAAAATAAAAAACCTAGGACAACCCATGCTAGCTGGAGATTCGTCGGTAAAAACTTGCATTTGTGGACACAGTGGTGCCTATGCTAACCTTCCTATGGTGTAGAAATATACCTAATTGGATGAATCTTATTGAAGCTAGCTGGCCCAGTGGCTTAAGCGACGATCTGGAGTTTTGAGACTCTGAGACCGCGGGTTCGAACCCCACCCATGGTATGGTAAGATCTGTGACAGAGGGCACCCCTGCCGCAGACTCTTTCCCATGCACACTTCCCTGCCCACTCTACCATTCATCTGCACTCTGACCATTGCATCCCTATATAAATTCCTTGCCCATCCCACAGTCTCATTTCCAAATCCCTGCTTACTCATTATCTTCTATAACATTTCTCGGTCAACACAATCATATGCTGCCTTCCAATCTAAACCCAATACCCCACCTCTCGTACCACATTCTATAAAATCTTTTATTCTTCCATGCCCTCGTTGCATGCTCCTACTCGGGATGCCATACTGCCCTTTCTATATCATGCGTTCAAGCACTCGTTTCATCCTGTTACCTAATACCTTAGATAAAATCTTATAATCTGCACACATCAATGCAAGCGCCCTATAGTCTATAATCGTCTTACCCTCCTCCCTTTTTTTTAACAGTACCACCATTCCCTTGCGCTGCAATGCCCCCATACGTTCTTGCACTTTCATCTGATTCAATAATTTCACTATGCATTCCTTAATGGCCCCCCAATTGTTTACATAAAAATCATTAGAAATCCCATCTAACCCAGGCGTTTTCCTCCTACTCATGCCACTCACAGGCGTCCACACTTCCTCTTCCCTGATCACTCCTTCTAACTCCGCCCAATCTTCATCATCGAAAACCGTTGATATTCCTACCAACAGAATCTGCCCCTCCCTTTCTCCTCCCCTACTCCACTCCAATACTCATCAAACCATGTATCCAAATAGATACTCACTGCCTCAGTCGTAAGCAGCATTTGCCCTCTTTCATACCCTGCCATATCCTCACATACTTCCATCCCCATCACAGTCATCCCCCTCTTCCTACTTCTAAACCTCAGTAATACACTCGCTGACGGCTTGTTCCCCCCATAGCACAACTTCCATACCGCCATGCAACTTTATAGCATCAAATCTTTCATTCTGAATTTCACGCAATTTACCTTTCAATACCTTAATCTCTGCCACCGGGTATGATCCCCCTCCCTCATAACAACCTCCCAACTGCCCCTCGATGTATTTTTGCAGTCCATACCTCCATTGCTTTTCCTCCCTTCCTTTTCCCTTATAATACTCCCTAATACCCGGTTTGGCTATCTCCTCCCACCACCCCACTATATTCTCCACCCCATTTCCACTCATCCACATGCTCCCCCACCATTCAGCAAAGTCACAACACCTATCAGTCCCCTCTAATAAACACACATTCAATTTCTAGTAACCCCTGAACCATTTTTCTACTCCATCCCAACCTACATCGACCAAAATCCCCCTGTAGTCTGAGAACCCCACGTCCAAAGTCTGCACACTTCCCACCACCATTCCTCCCATGACATATACCCTATCTAACCTTGCAGCATACCCTTTGCGTATGTAAAGGGTATGCTCGAGTTGACCACCATACTAATATCTTGATATTTGTCCACCACTCTGTCGTACGCACTCGCCGTCACCAGCTTGACGAAAATGCGGGAGGCACCATTAAGTGCTACGTCGTAAAATTCTTCATTACCAATACCATATGTCTCTCTTATTATTGCCGGAAGTACAACAGCTGCAGTAGATGGATATACTGCACCTCAAACGACCTCAATGTAGACGGTGTTTATTCTTCGACGACTTGCCGACGCCATTTGGTGAAAATGAGTCACGACTGCGCCACCAGAGGAGCTGCTAACAACCGACCAGTATGACGGCTGGAAGGTGAATGATTTTGGAATTAGCAATTAACGGTGTTTGTAAAAAATGATGCCTATGCCTGTTGGGTTCTTGGTAGATAATTTATGCATAGTTCCAATGCATGGGATGACCCTATTTAGGCCTATGTACGACACAAGCGTTGCTGGTGTCATACACATTACTCAGCCACACACATTACTAATAATATTTTTGTGAGTTGTTTTTATCAGTGGCTTTGAAGAACACAATACTACAACCTGTCCTTCCAGCTTCTAGGTAAATTCGCCATATATTTTTTGCAGCAAATTTTTCAATTATATTAATTAGGTTATCCTATATTTTTTCAAAATAACAAATTATAACATATCACAGCACATAAAAATGTAAACATGAGATAAAAGGCGCTGAAGAGTATTACAGCTGGTTCCATCATCATTCTTCCATATGACTGTCTACAATTGTGAAATTACGTTTGTTAGTTACCATTTTGTCCTAGGCACATGTCGATTAGACACTAGGCCTGTTGTATGTGTGTGTGTGTGTGTGTGTAAGGAAACACTTCGAAATGTTTCCGCCCCGCCGGGAATTGAACCCGGGCCCTCCGTGCGTGAAGCGAGAGCTTTAGCCACCAGGCCACCGGGGCTGTGTTTGTGATTAAGAGGACGGGCTGGACACTAGGGTTGCAGCTGGTGCCGTTGATACGAACATGTCACAACATTCAAAGTCCTAGTCCAGTCTTCTCTTAATTCTTTGATAGTAGTTTAATAAAATTTTACTTGGGTTTATAGGCAAAACGGCTTGAGAGGGGTGATAGTAGATTTTCAATGAAAGATTCTCTAGCTATGGAAAGAAACAGTAGGTTCACAGTTGGTGACACTGACATGAAGATGTTACAAGCGCTGATTGTAATACCATCCTATTGTTAGTTGGGTGCTAGAACAGGGGACCAGGAGCCTAATCTACCTGGAGGGTATTCCGGGGATCAATGCCCCCGCGGCCTGGTCCACGACCAGGCCTCACGGTGGATCAGGGCCTGATCAACCAGGATGCAACTACTGGCCGCACGTAGTCCAACGTACGAACCACAGCCCGGCTGATCCGGCACTGACTTTAGGTATCTATCCAGCTCCCTCTTGAAGACAACCAGGGGTCTATTGGTAATTTCCCTTATGGCTAGTGGGAAGCTGTTGAACAGTCTTGGGCCCCGTACACTTATTGTGTTTTCTCTTAGGGGTATGTTGCTCCGCCTGCTTTCGTAGAGAGTGATTTCTGTGTGCAGATTAGGGACCAGTCCCTCTAGGATTTTCAGGTGTAGATTATGATGTATCTCTCTCGTCTGCGCTCCAATTGGGTGGACCCAATTGTTTACATGGCTTTCTTATTCCGTTCCAGCAGTTGTATGTATTTTACAGCATTAATATATCACCTGTTTTAAAAGGAGATATAAGCAAATAATAATGTTCTGAAGGAAAGAACTCCAAAACCTAATACAAATGAAAAGCTACAAATGATTAATATTAACATAGTCTAAATATTCGGTGATTAATATCAGATGACCAGACCTTCAACTTGGTGACCATATGGTCTGGAGGTGGACACCCAAGCTATAAATTTTCTAAATGAGAACATTTCGGTAATTTAGATGCCAATTCCAACACGCTGCTTGATGTTTCCTGAAATGCTTGTTGTTGAACATAAATCGCAAATAGTTGTCTAAAACTCTGATCATATATTACAGTTTTCTGATTCAGGCATAGGAGAATTTCGTTATGTATGAACTCTTTGAAATGCTAAGAGATTAATGGAATAATGGTGTTACAACTTATATGATGGTGTGGCGGTGCTTCAACTGTTAAGTGGTTTGCAGAGTCATTCAGCATACGTTAGTGAAAAAAATGAAGTTTTCATCTTCACATATGGCTGATTTATAGCCAATTTCAGTGTTTCACTCAATTGCATTTGTTAATTTACAGTGAAACATAATAATTCAATGAATTATTGTGATAAGAAGAACATAAGAACATAAGAAAAAAGGAACACTGCAGCAGGCTTACTGACCCATGCAAGGCAGGTCCATCACTTCCCTACTTAGCCCCGACCACCTGGAGTTAACCCTTTCCAGGTAAACTCCAGGGAGTCAGGTCACTTCCACTTAAGGAATTAGTACGGCATCTGACCTAGTAGCACAAGCTAGTCAGGTCCAACTCACACCCATCCACACCCACTCATGTCTTTATCTAACTTATTTTTAAAACTACACATCGTCTTAGTTTCTATGACAGTACTCACTCATCCACAACTCTATTACCAAACCAATGCTTTCCCATATTCTTCCTGAATCTGAACTTTTCCAACTTGAAACTATTGCTGCGAGTCCTGTCTTGGCTGGATATTTTCAGCACGCTATTTACATCCCCTTTATTTATTCCTGTTTTTCATTTATACACCTCAATCATATCTTCCCTAATTCTACGCCTTTCTAGAGAGTGCAGATTCAGGGCCCACAATCTATCCTCATAGGTAAGTAACTTCCATTGACTTTGGAAAACGCCTTTCAAACCAAATAACTGGGCCATCTGCACTGAGCTTCAGTCGAAAAAAATTCTTGCATAGCAGCAAAATAACGAAAATTTAATTTGTTATTTGATGCGACAATGAGGACTGTACCCTTGTCTTGCAATGTTCCCCATTCTTATGTTATGCTCTTAAACATAAATTTATAATATATATATATATATATATATATATATATATATATATATATATATATATATATATATATATTTATATATATATATATATATATATATATATATATATATATATATATATATATATATATATATAGTTAGGGTAAGGTATAAACAACTATTGGAGAATAGATGGGCTAATGAATAGGCAATGGGTTCGAAGATGAATGGGGTAGGGTTAAGAATGTTGTGTTAGTGTTCAGCAGAAGTTTGTGGTTACAGGAAAGTGGGTGCGGGAGGGAAGAGAGAGCGATTGGTGGAATGATGATATAAAGAGAGTAGTAAGGGAGAAAAGGTTAGCATATGAGAGGTTTTTACAAAGTAGAAGTGATGCAAGGAGGGAAGAGTATATTGAGAGAAAAAGAGAGGTTAAGAGAGTGGTGAAGCAATGTAAAAAGAGAGCAAATGAGAGAGTGGGTGAGATGTTATCAACAAATTTTGTTGAAAATAAGAAAAGTTTTTTAATGAGATTAATAAGCTGAGGAAGCCTAGGGAACAAATGGATTTGACAATTAAAAATAGGAGAGGAGAGTTTTTAAATGGGGAGTTAGAGGTATCGAGAAGATGGAGAGAATATTTTGAGGAATTGCTAAATGTTGATGAAGATAGGGAAGCTGTGATTTCGTATATAGGGCAAGGAGGAATAACATCTTGTAGGATTGAGGAAGAGCCAGTTGTAAGTGTGGGGAAAGTTCGTGAGGCAGTGGGTAGAATGAAAGGGGGTAAGGCAGCTGGGATTGATGGGATAAAGATAGAAACGGAAAAAGCAGGTGGTTGGTGCTAATATTAATAAATGTATGGAAAAAGGTAAAGTACCTAGGGATTGGCAAAGAGCATGCATAGTTCCTTTGTATAAAGGCAAAGGGGACAAAAAAGAGTTCAAAAATTATAGAGGAATAAGTCTGTTGAGTATACCAGGTAAAGTGTATGGTAGAGTTATTATTGAAAGAATTAAGAGTAAGACGGAGAGCAGGATAGCAGATGAACAAGGGGGCTTTAGGACGGGTAGGGGGTGTGTAGACCAAGTGTTTACAGTGAAACATATAGGTGAACAGTATTTAGATAAGGGTAAAGAGATTTTTGTGGCATTTATGGATTTGGAAGAGGAGTATGACAGGGTGGATAGAGGGGCAATGTTGCAGATGTTGCTCAGGCTAGAGTATGTAGGAGAGAGGGAGATTATTTCCCAGTAAAAGTAGACCTTAGATAGTTATGTGTGACGTCACCGTGGTTGTTCAATATATTTATTGATGGGGTTGTAAGAGAAGTGAATGCTCGGGTGTTGGCAAAAGGTGTGGGATTAAAATATAAAGAATCTAACACAAAGTGGGAGTTGTCACAGTTGCTCTTTGCTGATGACACTGTGCTTTTGGGAGATTCTTATGAGAAGTTGCAGAGGTTGGTGGATGAATTTGGTAGGGTATGTAAAAGAAGAAAATTAAAAGTGAATATAGAAAAGAGTATGGTGATGAGGATAACTAAAAATTAAGAGACGAAAGATTGGATATCAGATTGGAGGGAGAGAGTATGTAGGAGGTGAATGTATTCAGATATTTGGAAGTAGACGTGTCAGCGGATGGGCCTATGAAAGATGAGGTAAATCATAGAATTGACGAAGGAAAAAATGTGAGTGGTGCACTGAGGAGTTTGTGGAGACAAAGAACTTTATCCATGAAAGCAAAGAGTGTAATGTATGAGAGTATAGTTATACCAACACTCTTGTATGGGTGTGAGACATGGGTTGTGAATGTTGCAACAAAGAGAAGGCTGGAGGCAGTGGAGATGTCATGTCTGAGGGCAATGTGTGGTGTGAATATAATGCAGAGAATTAGTAGTTTGAAAATTAGGAGGAGGTGCGGGATTACCAAAACTATTATCCAGAGGGCTGAGGATGGGTTGTTGAGGTGGTTCGGACATGTAGAGAGAATGGAACAAAATAAAATGACTTAGAGAGTGTGTAAATCTGTAGTGGGGGGAAGGCCTAGAAAAGGTTGGAGGGAGGGGTAAAGTAGGCTTTGTGTGCGAGGGGCTTGGACTTCCAGCAAGAGTGCGTGAGCATATTTGATAGGAGTGAATGGAGCCAAATGATTTTTAGTCCTTGACGTGCTGTTGGAGTGTGAGCAAGGTAACATTTATGAAGGGATTCAGGGAAACCGACAGGCCAGACTTGAGTCTTGGAGATGGGAAGTAGAGTGTCTGTACTCTGAAGGAGGGGTGTTAATGTTGCAGTTTTATAACTGTTGTGTAAGCACGCCTCTAGCAAGACAATGATTGAGTGAATGACGATGAAAGTTTTTCTTTTTCGGGCCACCCTGCCTTGGTGGAAAACGGCCGATGTGTTAATAAAAAAATTATAATAATAAAAATAATATATATAAATATATATATATATATATATATATATATATATATTTACACATAATTGTAACCACGAACGAGTGGTATTGCCTCAATAACAACACTGCAACTAGCAGTGGATTCGAACCCATGTCGTTTTGGCCCGCCTCATGCTGAACGAAAATCACACATGACGCTCTAGGAAACAGGACCTCGCAATCCTACAAGTAACAAGCAGAGCTAGGTGTTTTATCTTGATCTGAGGACATACAGTTGTGTGGGTGCCTCTGAGCTAATTTCTTTCTACTCCCCGTTTGGTGTACTAGCCTCCAGTAGCAGTATTTTATATTATTGTAACCACGAATCACTGTGGGTTAGAGCGTCATGTGTGATTTTCGCTCATCATGAGGCGGGCCAGAACGACATGGGTTCGAATCCTCGGCTAGTCGCAATGTTCTTATATATATATATATATATATATATATATATATATATATATATATATATATATAATATATATAGTGTGTGTGTGTGTTAGTAGTAGTGTAATAGATAGTGTGTAGTGTGTGTGTGTGTGTGTGTGTGTGGTGTGTGGTTATGTGTGTGTGTGTGTGTGTGTGTGTGTTTGTGTGTGTGTGTGTGTGTATGTGTGTGTGTTGTGTGTTTGTGTATGTATGTATATATGGCGTACCGAATAGGTAAAACTTGCGATTTTTGCTTAAATAGCAACGCTCTTCTTGCCTAATAAGGCAAGCGAAAATTTGTGTATTCAATAATTTCACAAAAATCATTCTGAACGTAACGATAAAAATATTTTTCATTGTGTTTGTTTATTATTAAATTATCGTAAACTTATCTAAAATATATTTAGTTGGATTAGGCTAAATTAAATTGCGCTTGTTGTAATAAGGTTAGGTAAGTTTTCTAAGGTTCTTTTGGTACAAAATTATTAAATTTTACATTAACATAAATTAAAAAATACATCTTTAAACGTATTAGAAATTACTTAATTTTAAATGAGTTCTTGCTTATTGACCAATTTTACCTATTCGGCACGATATATATATGTCGTGTCATAGTATGCTCTACAAGAGCATATTATGGCACTGCTTTCTCACTGTTTCTAGAACACACTGCCGCAAGTGATGGAGAATGCAGGATTCTCTGTTTCTAAAATTGACAATGAGAACGAGTCATTATCCCTCCACTGAACTGTTAACAGTAACACTCGACGTTAGAGAAATCATTTATTGAACGGTCTGTGATTTGTTAATAGATGTTTCACTAAATATATCAAATGCAATGTTATCACTTCATTGATTATAATATTTTGCAATTCTCGTGCAAAAGGATGCAGAGTTAATCAACGGATACAGTATTTTGTTAATCTACATCTCTTTGTGGTAAGGTTCACTGCAGGTACACTTGCAAGAGGCTTCATTATATATGATAATTTCTTTATCTATTCACGATGGGGAGGGGGGGGGATGAACCTCTCAAGAGGGCCACATCGGAGTCGCCCTGCACAAGGAAATGGTAGATTAAAATATCTATTCATAGAGGTTTGGATCATATAAATCCAAGAATAAATAGGATAGAGATTTAGAAAAGGCGTTTGACTAATGCGATCATGGAGTGATAGCGCACAAAATGGGGCTATGGGCATTACGGGGAAGGTAGGCAGATGGATTTTCGGGTTCCTAACACACAGAACACAAAAAGTAGTAGTGAACAGGGCAAAATCCAGCATCAGTGAGGTCAAAAGCTCAGTGCCCCCAACCCGGCACACTTTTGTATCATCATTGTTCAGATGACACTAAAATAAGCATGAAAGTCACTACGGTAGAGGACACTGAAAAATTACAGGAAGACATAAGCAGGGTCTTCCAGTGGGCAGTGGAGAACAACATAACGTTCAATGGTGATAAGTTCCAGCTGCTGAGGTATGGAAAGAATGAAGAACTCAAAAGGAACACTATATACAAAACTCAAAAGGGTCACCAAATAGAACGAAATGAACACGTAAAAGACCTGGGAATAATTATGTCAGCTGACCTTTCTTTTAAAGACCATAACAAGACAAAGATCACGACAGCCAGGAAGATGACGGGGTGGGTATTGAGAACTTTCAAAACAAGAGAAATAATGCCGATGGTGACATCTCTTCAAATCGCTAGCGCTCCCTCACTTAGAATATTCCTCAGTGCTGACGGCCCCATTCAAAGCAGGAGAAATATTAGACCTGGAACAAATACAAAGATCGTTTACGGCTCACATTGAGCCAGTAAAGCACCTAAATTACTGGGAACGCCTTCAAGTCTTGAACATGTACTCATTGGAGCGGAGGATAGAGAGATACATGATAATATATACTTGGAAAGTACTCGAGGGCCTGGTCCCAAATCTGCACACGGCCATAACAACATACTGGAGTGAGAGATATGGGAGGAAGTGTAAAATAAACCAAGTGAGGAGAAGGGGTGCGGTGTATCAACATCCGGGGTCCCAGACTATTCAAGAGTTTACCAGAAGATATCAGAAACACGGCTGGAACAAGTATAGAAGCCTTCAAGAGGAAACTGGACAAGTATTTTCACCAGGTGTCAGATCAACCAGGCTGTGACGGATATGTAGGGCAGCGGACCTCCAGCAGCAACAGCCTGGTTGACCAGGCAAGCACCGACCCAGAGAGTAGAGAAACTCTCGAAACTCTTCAAAGGTATATCAAAGGTATATGACTCCGTCCCCCTCCTCCTCGGGATATGAAGCGTACCCAAGGAGGGGGACAGTTGAGATACTTCGGCCACCATTGATAAACGAGAGGAGGGTTCCCGAGAAACAACGGAATCCCCCCTAGCTAAACTTTTGCAATCATGTTAAATCACCGCAAAAATACGCCCCAATCAGTTTCACCTACTAAGAAGAGATGTGTATTTTCATTACTTCCGACGACATTGACACTTTTTCTCGGAATGTCATGAAGGCTTTCTTCCTGGGTTCTTGATTTTCATCTGGTGAATCAACCCCTTTTTTGGTGTTGTTAACCACCGTCATGTTCAATTGACATAAAGGTAAAATTATTTTATATAGAATATCCCAGTTAATCTTGAATCAAGGACCAGCAGGTTTGGAGTTTATTCTTCCTGGTGCAAGTTTTTTTTCATGTTTGATTCTAAAGGAAAAAAACAATTAACCTTCATATATTCGCAGAGAGAGTTGTCTGAAAAAGGCTTCCCTTGTGGGTCGAGTTTTTGAGCCTTTTACAACCCATATACTTAGCGCGTACACTTTCATATTACTGAAGGCCCATCCAAGGCTGATCTGATGGTTTGCTTGCATATTAGCAAAGAAAAATGAACGAATAGTTAAAAATTTAAGATGTGATCAGCCAGATTACTGTCATACAGAAGGAAGGCGTTATGTTCAGTGTCGTTAAGTTCCTGGAGAAGAGGTGATCATGAATGACAACACACACACACACACACACACACACACACACACACACACACACACACACACAGGTTCGACACAGTTCCCCACGGGAGATTAGTGCAGAAGCTAGAGGATCAGGCATACCTGATAGTAAGGCAACAATGAGTCATGGTACGAGATGAGGTATCACAATGGGTGCCTGTGACGAGCGGGATTCCACAGGGGTCAGTCCTAGGACCAGTGCTGTTCTTGGTATATGTGAATGACATGATTGAAGGGATAGACTCAGAAGCGTCCCTGTTTGCAGACGATGTGAAGTTAATGAGAAGAATCAAATCAGATGTGGATCAGGCAAAGCTACAAAGCGACCTGGACAGGCTGGACACGTGGTCCACCAACTGGCTACTCGAATTTAACCCCGCCAAGTACAAAGTCATGAAGATCGGGAAGGGCAAAGAAGACCGCAGACTGAGTATATGCTAGGTGGCCAAAAACTGCAAACTTCACTCAAGGAGAAAGATCTTGTGGTGAGTATAACACCGAGCACGTCTCCGGAAGCTCACATCAACCAGATAACTGCTGCAGCATATGGGCGCCTGGCAAACCTGAAAAAAGCGTTCCGATACCTCAGTAAGGAATCGTTCAAGACACTGTACACCGTGTATGTTAGGCCCATACTGAAGTATGCAGCACCAGTTTGGAACCCACACCTGGTCAACCACGTCAAAAAATTAGAGAAAGTGCAAAGGTTTGCAACAAGGTTAGTTCCCGAACTAAAGAGAATGTCCTACGAAGAAAGGTTAAGGGAAATCGGCCTGACAACACTGGAGGACAGGAGGGTAAGGGAAGACATGATGACGACATACAAAATACTGCGAGGAATAGATAAGGTGGACAGAGACAGAATGTTCCAGAGATGGGACACACGGGGAGAGCAAAGTTACTAGTTATGGGTGATTTCAATCACAAGGAGATTGATTGGGAAAACCTGGAGCCTCATTGTGGTCCTGAATCATGGAGAGCCAAGATGATGGATGTGGTACTGGAAAACCTCATGCATCAACATGTTAGAGACACTACCAGAGAGAGAGGTGGGGATGATCCAGCAAGACTGGACCTAGTATTCACCTTGAGTAGTTCAGACATCGAGGATATCACGTATGAAAGGCCCCTTGGAGCTAGTGATCATTTGGTTCTGTGTTTTGATTATATAGTTGAGCTACAAGTGGAGAGGGGAGCAGGAATAGGAAGGAAAAAACGAAACTACAAAAAAGGGGACTACACAGGCATGAGGAACTTTCTACAAGACGTTCAGTGGGAGAGACAATTGGCAGGAAAACCAGTAAAAGAAATGATGGAATATGTGACAACAAAAGGCAAATAGGCAGAGGAGAGGTTTGTTCCCAAGGGAAACAGAAGTAATGGGAAGACCAGAACGAGTTCTTGGTTCACCCAAAGGTGTAAGGAGGCAAAAACTAAGTGCACTAGAGAATGGAAAAAGTACAGAAGACAAAGGACCCAGGAAAATAAAGAGATCAACCGAAGAGCCAGAAACGAATATGCACAGGTAAGAAGGGAGGCTCAGCGACAAAACGAAAATGACATAGCATCAAGAGTCAAGTCTGATCCGAAGCTGTTGTATAGCCATATCAGGAGGAAAACGACAGTCAAGGACCAGGTAATCAGGCTGATGAAGGAAGGTGGGGAGTTCACAAGAAACGACCAAGAGGTATGTGAGGAGCTCAACATGAGATTTAAAGAAGTATTTACAGAGGAGACAGGAAGGACTCCAGGATTTCAGAATAGGGAGGTATACCAACAAGTGCTGGATGAAATACACACAACTGAGGAGGAGGTGAAGAAGCTGCTATGTGAACTCGATACCTCAAAAGCGGTGGGACCTGACAACATTTATCCGTGGGTCCTTAGAGAGGGAGCAGAGATGTTGAGTGGGCCACTAACAAAAATCTTCAACACATCCATTGAAACTGGGTAACTACCTGAGGTGTGGAAGATGGCAAATGTAGTCCCAATTTTTAAGAAAGAAGACAGACACGAGACATTAAAGTACAGACCTGTGTCACTGACGTGTATAGTATGCAAAGTCATGGAGAAGATCATCAGGAGAGTGTTGGAGCACCTAGAAAGAAACAAGCTTATAAACGACAACCAGCACGGTTTCAGGGAAGGAAAATCCTGTGTCACAAACCAACTGGAGTTTTATGACAAGGTAACAGAAGAAAGGAACGAGAGAGAGGGGTGGATAGACTGCATTTTCTTGGACTGCAAGAAGGCGTTCGACACAGTTCCTCACAAGAGGTTAATGCAAAAGCTAGAGGATCAGGCACACATAACAGGAAAGGCACTGCAATGGATCAGAGAATATCTGACAGGGAGGCAACAACGAGTCATGGTACGTGACGAGGTGTCAGAGTGGGCACCTGTGGGGTTCCACAGGGGTCAGTTCTAGGACCTGTGCTGTTTTTGGAATATGTGAATGACATAACGGAAGGGATAGACACAGAAGTGTCCCTGTTTGCAGATGATGTGAAGTTAATGAGAAGAATTAAATCAGTCGAGGATCAGGCAGAACTACAAAGAGACCTGGACAGGCTACAAGCCTGGTCCAGAAACTGGCTCCTTGAATTTAACCCTGCCAAATGTAAAGTCATGAAGATCGGGGAAGGGCAAAGAAGACCGCAGACAGAGTATAGTCTAGGTGGCCAAAAACTGCAAACCTCATTCAAGGAAAAAGATCTTGGGGTGAGCATAATACCGAACACATCTCCTGAGACACACATCAATCAGATAACTGCTGCAACATACGGGCGGCTGGCAAACCTAAGAATAGCGTTCCAATACCTCACTAAGGAATCGTTCAAGACTCTGTACACCATATACGTCAGGTCCATACTGGAGTATGCAGCACCAGTTTGGAACCCACACCTGGTCAAGCACGTCAAGAAATTAGAGAAAGTGCAAAGGTTTGCAACAAGACTAGTCCCAGAGCTAAGGGGATTGTCCTACGAAGAAATGTTAAGGGAAATCGGCCTGACGACACTAGAGGACAGGAGGGTTAGGGAAGACATGATAACGACATATAAAATACTGCGAGGAATAGACAAGGTGGACAGAGATAAGATGTTCCAGAGAGTGGACACAGAAACAAGGGGTCACAATTGGAAGTTGAAGACTCCTATGGGTCAAAGGGATGTTAGGAAGTATTTCTTCAGTCATAGAGTTGTCAGGAAGTGGAATAGCCTAGAAAGTGACGTAGTGGAGGCAGGAACCATACATAGTTTTAAGACGAGGTTTGATAAAGCTCATGGAGCAGGGAGAGAGGGGACCTAGTAGCAATCAGTGAAGAGGCGGGGCCAGGAGATATGACTCGACCCCTGCAACCACAAATAGGTGAGAACACACACACACACACACACACAGACACACACACACACAGTCACACATTGGGATCAAAGTGAAAGGCAGACAACATGAAATTAAATACAAGTTTAAGGCACAAGCGAAAAACAAGAGTCGCAGTGGTGTTTACTCAAGGGAGACCCGAGTATGAGCACACAGGAAGAGGGGAGAAGACCCACAACTATTTACATATTTGCACAAACACACACACACACACACACATATTTTTCGTCTCTGTCTTTCTCTCTCTCTCTATCCTTTCCCTCTCTCTCCTTCTCCTCCTCCTCCTTCTCCACTTATTCCATTCATAACAAAGTCATTTCATTCCTCACTATGGTCCACGCTTCCACATTCAGAGTCTGACCTCGACAACACAAGTCTTGCGCCCTTAGGAGAATTTCCTTCCTCTTGTTTCCATTGCACTTTGTTCCATTTCCTCTTGCTGAAAGCTTTTGCATCTTACTCTCTCTAATCTAATTACATTTTTTAAAGCTTCTGTTTTTATTTCTGTTCTCATTTCCATTTCAATTTTGTCTCCCTCTCTCAGGACTTTTTTTTCTATCCATTTCTTTTCATTATTCATTTTTTTAGTATGACATCATTCCTGCCATTCTTGCTTATAACCGATTTTTATGGTTCAAGTTGGAAAAATTTAGTTTTAGAAAGGCTATATAAAAAGCATTGGCTTGGTAATAGAGTTGTGGATGATTGGAACGAACTCAAGAGTTGGTAAAACCTCGCAAAGGCGATAAGGCCGGATAACATCTCTCCATGGGTCATGAGAGAGGGAGCAGAGCCGCTTTGTGTTCCACTAACAACTATCTTCAACACATCTAGGCTAGACAAGTACATGAGGGTGGGTGTGAGTTGGACATTCCTAGCATGGGCCAGTATGCCTGCTGCTGATATGACTGGGACTTGCCTTGCATGGGCCAGAAGGCTTCTGCAGTGCTCTTTGTTTCTTGTTTATAAGTACCACAACTTCCTTTTCACTATCTCCTTTTTACATTCAATTCCACACATCTGGTTATTGAAGAAGTACTGTCCACAGTAGTGAACAGAATACATACTTGGCAAAGGAAGCTTTATACGAACTAAGTCTCTGTGTCGACTATTATAAATTCATGACTTAATGAAGAACACAAATCGAAAAGTTGTCTCAGTTTAAGGTTGTTCTACAACCTATAGGTGATAAATTAGACACATTTATTGGTATGTTTGTCGTGGAAGCGTTTAGCCACACAGTGGCTTCATCAGTCCAATACAAGGAAGAATGGTGACCAAAAGGAGTTTGACGTAATTGGTCCCTCAGCCTCAAAACTCAAACTTCTTCTGATCTTCACCATTCTTCTTTGTACTGGACTGGTTCTCTCAACCATTCATCTACTACATTCAGTAGTCGTGGTGTAAGGCGAAATACAAATTAAATAAAAAACGCTAATGAAAACTTTTTTGGATAATATAATATTACAGAAATGAAGCAGACACATGAGAAACAGTTTGCTATCTTAACTGAAGAAACGATTAGCCTACACAGCAGGATTCTTCACTCGAAATACAGAAGTGTAGAATTGAGGTGAACAGTCCCCCAGTTTGCAGATGAAATAATTTTGAGTTGGTCATTCCCTCAGCCTTGGAACGTTCAAGTCCATAGCTTCGATGAATGTGGGATTCAAGTTTGAGAATGCAGTCTTTTATAGTCCCTGAAGTGACATGTAAAAGTCTGTAAAATGGTTTAGAAAAGTGTGGATGGTATTTTAGGAGACGGGAGTAGAAGTATGGACATATGAAATAAGGAGAAATGCTGCAACCCAACTGGCCAATGCTAGGGAGATCCTAAAACAAAATATTACTCATAACTAGTGGCAGAGCAACGAAACTGTAGATGCCCTTTGGACCAAGAGGACAATGCTGTGTCTGACACTTTGCTGAGTCGGACAAGTATCATTAAATTAATGGCATACAATACTAACAAGTAGATGATTAAGAGACAAGTTGATAAGTAAGGCACATCTGCAACAGTTAAGTTTATTCAGCCGAATACAAGAGAGGCAGCAGGAGCAGAAGATATGTAAACACGATGTAATCAGCGCATTACCCTGGAAGTTTTGAGGAGGTCAGTCTCTCAGCCTTTAGAAGAGTTCTGCTCCATAGTCGTCTGAAACAATGTGAAGGTGAAGCAACAAAATGGAGACGTATACTGTCAAGGTGAGGCTACTTCGTGGTAGTCCCACGAAGTGACGTAATCTTCACACGATGCGCCTGCATATATGAAGAGCACAGTAGATACGTGCTGACGGGTGATGACTGGCTAGTGGCAAGGAGAATATAAGAGAAGAAGAGAGAGATAAAGAGAGAGAAGAAAGAGCATAGAGAAGAATGAGAAAGAGAGAAGAGAGAAGAGAAAGAGAGAAGAAGAGAGACCTGTCATTTCAGCAGAGCCTTCAACACAGGAGGGATGTGGGCGGCCTTACTGTTATGTACAAGGCCAACATTGTCAAAGTAACACACTTGGCTCTACTTCGAGGACAGCGAGAAGCAAGCTTTTATACCACAAGACGGGCAGAAAGCAGACACTTCACTCTTCCTATTCAGAACATTACTTCATCTGATATCATTCATCCCCAGGATGACTCGAGTCTGGAACACATTCGTACAACATTATGAAGTCAACGAGATAAAGTCAGTTGATCAAATGAAAATGCTGGCCCACAGATGGCTCCAACTTCATCCTGTTCGCTACTTGTATGTTTCATAACAATAAAAATGCTTTCAAATTAGCTTGTCAATAAAGTTAGGAATCCTTAAGTTGTAAATAGGTATCAATAAAGTTAGAGATCATTAACCTAACCTTGTCAAACCCTGAGTAAAAAACAAAAACAAAACAAAACAAAAAAAGAGGGAGAGAGAGACACAGACAGACAGGACGGATAGGAACAGCCCTGGAGAGAAATGTCTTCGGTCGTAGAAACTTTGCCAGGACTTAACCCAGCAACGAAACGTCGATGGCAAGAGACGAGAGCGGCACAGACGAAGGCAACGCAGCAGTAGGTAGCCGGTGACAGTGATGACTAACAGGCACTGTATCTAGGGAGGGTGATGACTGGCAGGCACTGTAGCTAAGGAGGGTGATGACTGGCAGGCACTGTAAGCTAGGGAGGGTGATGACTAGCAGGCACTGTAAACAAAGGAGGGTGATGACTGGCAGACACTGTAGCTCGGGAGGGTGATGACTGGCATGCACTGTAGCTAGGGAAGGTAATGACTGGCAGGCACTGTAGCTAGGGAGGGTGATGACTGGCAGGCATTGTAAATAGGTAGGGTGATGACTGGCAGGCAATGAAGCTAGGGAGGGTGATGACTGGCAGGCACTGCAGCTAGGGAAGGTGATGAGTGGTAGGCGCTGTAGCTAGGAAGGGTGATGACAGGCAAGCACTGTAACTAGGTAGGGTGATGACTGGCAGGCACTATAGCTAGGGAGGATGATGATTGGCAGGCACTGTAGCTAGGGAGAGTGATGACTGGCAGGCACTGTAGATAAGCAAGGTGATGACTTGTTGGCACTGTAGCTAGGAAGAGTGATGACTGGCAGGCACTTTAGCTAGGGAGGGAGATAACTGGCAGGCACTGTAGCTAGGGAAGGTGATGACTGGCAGGCACTGTAGCTAGGCAGGGTGATGACTTGTTGGCACAGTAGCTAGGAAGAGTGATGACTGGCAGGCACTGTAGCTAGGAAGGGTGATGACTGGCAGGCACTGTAGCTTGGGAGGGGGATGACTGGCAAGTACGGTAGCTAGGGAGGGTGTTGATTGGCAGGCACTGTAGCTAGGGAGGGTGATGACTGGCAGGCACCGTAGCTAGAGATGGTGATGATTGGCAGGCACTGTAGCTAGGGAGGGTGATGACTGGCAGGCACTATAGCTAGGGATGTTGATGACTGGCAGGCACTGTAGCTTGGGAAGGTGATGACTGGCAGACACTGTAGCTAGGGAGGGTGATGACTGGCAGGCATTATATCTAAGGGGTGATGACTGGCAGGCACTGTAGCTAGGGAAGGTAATGACTGGCAGGCACTGTAGCAAGGAAAGGTGATGACTGGCAGGCGCGGTAGCTAGGGAAGGTGATGACTGGCAGGCACTGTAGCTAGGGAGGGTGATGACTGGCAGGCACTTTAGCTAGGAAGGGTGATGACTGGCAGGCACTGTAGCTAGGGAGGGTGATGACTGGCAGGCACTGTAGCTAGGTAGTGTGATAACTGGCAGGCAATGTAGCTAAAGAGGGTAATGATTATCAAACACTGTAGATAGGTAGGGTGAAGACTGGGAGGCACTGTAGCTAGGGATGGTGATGACTGGCAGGCACTGTAGTTAGGGATGGTGATGACTGGCAGGCACAGTAGACAGGTAGGGTGATGACTGGCAAGCACTGTAGCTAGGGATGGTGATGACTGGCAGACACTGTAGCTAAGGAGGGTGATGACTGGCGGGCATTGTAGCTATGTAGGGTGATGACTGGCAGGCACTATAGCTAGGTAGGGTGATGACTGGCGAGCACTGTAGCTAGGTAGGGTGATGACTGGCAGGCACTTCAGCTAAAGAGGGTCTTGACTGGCGGGCATTGTAGCTAGGTAGGGTGATGACTGGCGAGCACTGTAGCTAGGTAGGGTAATGACTGTTAGGCACTGTAGCTTGGTAAGGTGATGACTGGCAGGCACTGTAGCTAGGTAGGGTAATGACTGTTAGGCACTGTAGCTTGGTAAGGTGATGACTGGCAGGCACTGTAGCTAAGTAGGGTGATGAATGGAAGGCACTCTTGCTAGGGAGAGTGATGACTAAAGAACACTGTAGCTAGGTAGGGAAATTATTAATAAGAAATAACTCGAGGACCAAATGAAAAGAACTTGGCCAAGACCTTTGCTCACGTTGCAAAGGTCCTGACACTCAAAGACCTTTCCATGTTTCCCAACAGCTTACTTCTGTAACTAACTTTATTCCAACACTCCCATGCGGAGCCCAAACCAATATCATGTATTGCATAATGTATACCCACATGAAGAAAGCCAACTTCCCTGGAACCTTCAACTCCACAACCAATGAACTCTTCCGCCTCAACAACCTGCCCAGCTTCAAGTTTCCTGACACCAAACCATCAGCATAAATAATAAAAATATTCTCCAACGTTGGAAGCATCAGTGTTCCACCAAGCTCTTCAACCACGGCCGCCCAATTACTCCTGATCCACCAACTTCCCAAGCCAATTAGCATGCTCAGCCAGCCACAACCTCCATATCCACTGCTATTCTATTTGATGATGAAGACTCCACCTCTAATGAAGAGGTTGAACCTAGAAAAATCTACGCCCCTTCAATACACCTACGAACGCGAACAACATATTCACCAAAGAACTCCCCCCTCGACTCTGGAATGGAACTCCCAGATACGTCTCTGTTACCCCCACACATGTTCATACAATGCCAAGTCCAAGATTTTGTGAAACAATTCATCGATGATTTCGACAACTGCGTAACAATCACGTACCTACCAGTGTTACTTGGAATGACCCATTCAAGAATGGGTCATTCCAATTAGCACTGTGGACAGAACAACACTTAAACTCCTGTGTTAGTCTTGTTATCTCCAGCCTGACTGCTACCACTTTCATCTTGGCCACCAAGCACTCCGCTGTTGGGTTAAGCCCTGGCTTTGTTTCTGCGATTGTATACACTCCTCTCCAGTGCTATTCTTCGCTCTCTCTCCTTTCCTGAGTGTTATCTAATCTACTTTTGAGCTTCACATTAATCGAAGCAATGGAGCTGAAGAAACCATGGCTTAGAAACTATCTCAAACTTACTTCTTTTCCAGGGTAGAGGGACTGATTATCTCATATCTTCTTCTCCATGACTTCCGCTGTCTCATCCGTACTTCGACTGTAAAAACACTGCTGAGCTAAGAAAACGTCTCGTCAAAAGTTACCAAACTGATGCACATCTGTCTTACTCATCTAGCATAATTATATTATTGGTGAATTATTTGTTGCTAGAAAGAAATGGTTTGTGTAATAATATGTACGAGTTAAATATTATGCAGGTTATTCTCAGTTTATTTTCGATTCAATCGTCAAGTTTAAAAGCTCTCTAGCCCAATTTTCTTGTAAGCTAATGGAAAGTCAAGAATAAATGTATTTGCTACTGAGTCGCAATTTGTTAAGTAAAAGGACACAAATGCAACTAATATGACGTTTTATTGTGGCAACTTATATCACTATGAGGTGTATTACACCTCATTCTGAGCCTATATATACCCTCTGTGTCATTGTATTGTTTGACAAAGCTCCTGGAGAGCGAAACGTTGCCACAATAAAATGTCACATTAGTTGCATTTGTGTCCTTTTACTTAACATATTGTCGGTAATTCTACCAATATTAATTTTTACAGTCCTAGCTGTCATCAATGACATACTACTATATAGAAAGCCCCTTGTTATGCTGAGCATTTCGGGCAAATTAGTTCAGTTTTGTCCCAGGATGCGACACACACCAGTCGACTAACACCCAGGTACCCATTATTACTGATGGGTGAACATGGACAGCCGGTGTAAGGAAACACACCCAATGTTTCCACCCTCGCCGGGAATCGAACCCGGACAATCACCGTGTGAAGCGAGAGCTTTTGCCACCAGGCCACGGGTCTCAATTCACAATTCACAATTCGAGTTATAGCAAAATCCTCTTTGTGTTCTTGCCTTTCTTTCCTCCTCCCATTATATTTTGCCCCTTCTGCTTTCTTACTTCATTCTTCATCTTCAGTTTCTTAATTAGGTATCCTCCGATTGGGGATATCTATAGTGGTTGCTATTTTTGTCTGTTTTGTTTTTCCCCCACAAACGTTTCAGTGACAATACCTCTTTTAATAGTCTTTATAGCTGGTATGTTGATGAGTAAGACACATGTGCAACAGCTGGGTGTCTTAAATGTTGAAAAGATGATGTAATTAGTCATGAACTGATTTCATCGCCTTTACCTAGTCACTTCCACTGCCTTCAATCCATTCTCTGTATTTGATGAAGAAGCCTACCGCTTAGGTTAAACGTTGCAACAATAATGATACCCAACTGTTGCATGTGTGTCTTACTCATTAACTTGTCGGTACTTTATGCCATTTTCAACATGCTGGTATGTTCTAATTAGAGGAATCATCGCAGTTGCAGGACAAAGCCTGTCGTCTAGACCATCCAACAATTAAACTAATACAACGTCACCTGACCTTTCCTCCCACCTGAAGTTTCCTCCCACCTGCAAGTATAATCTCCTTTCCCCAGGTATATTCTGTTGACTTGAAAAAATCTGGTGTACAGGCGAAACACTGAATACAGTTTCCAGTTAGTACTTCAATTCATCTACTGTTTCAATTCTCTGCTTTTGCTTTCATTTTACCCGTTTTCCACTTCTCCCTTTTTACCCTTTAACCTTTATTCTTCGGGTGTCTGACACTTTCGAGGTAACGTCGCTTAATTACTTCCTTTGTAGCAGCCTCAGCCTCATGTCTCTCTCTGTCTGCCTGTCTGTCTGTCACTCTCTCTCTCTCTCTTTACACATAGTTTGACAAGGTTGGGTTTAGGGTTCCTAATTTCATTTACAAGCTAAGAGAGGTTACCTACAACATCTCATTTGAAAATCTTTTTATTGTTATGAGATATACAAATAGGGAACAGTATGAAGATAGAGCCATCTGTGGGTCAGCGATTTCACTTGGTCAACTGACTTTGTTTAGTTGATGTTCCAGACTAGAGTCATCCTCGGAATAAATGATCTCAGATGAAGTAATGTTCTGGAGAAGGGTACAGTTAGAGTGTAGTTGCTGTTTGCTCTCCATCTTCTGGTGTAGAAGTTCACTTTTCTCTGTCCTCGGAGTGGAGCCAAGTGTGGTCTTGTACATAACTGTAAGGCCAACCATATCCCTCCGACGTTGAAGGCTCTGCTGAAAAGACAGATCCGTCCAAACTGGGTCCAGGTTAGAAATGAAGAGACTTGTATTAATGTTGGTAGAATTACTGACAATATGTTAGGTGAAAGGACACAAGTGCAACTAATGCGACATTTTACTGTGGCAACGTTTCGCTCCCCAGGAGCTTTATCAAGCCGTTATCAAGCCGTAACGGCATGATAAAGCTCCTGGGGAGCAATAAAATGTCACATTAGTTGGACATGTGTTCTTTTACTTAACATGAAGCGTGTTGCTCTGTTTTCTTTTCTGTCAAGAAGTCGCCGATGAGATAGAGGGCAGGCAATCCAAGAAATTGGAGTATACTCAAGGTGTGAGCGCACCTGTGCCTCATACAAAATTTTGCAACCTCTACTGTCAAGCAGATGCGAGATACGTCTAAGTGCTGTAAGCTTCCTGGTCGCTTTGTTTGCAAGATTTACAACGTGGTTCTTCATAGTAAGTTTGGAGTCAAATTTCACCCCAAGGATATCAACTTCATCCCAGGGTACCAACACTCTCCCATTTATTCTTACCAATGCTCTACCATTACCATCAGGGTGCCTAGAGACCATCATAATTTGTTTTCTCAGGAGCAAATGTGACCTACCATCGTTTTCCCCCGGCTGATTGATATTACTGGCATTTGCCCTCTTGGATGTGTGAATGTCAGAGTACCGTCGTCTGCATATGCTTGGGATTTTGGGATGAGATGAAGGTCATTGAAATAGACATTCCATAGCAGTGGCCCAAGCACACTTTCCTGTGGAATGCTTTCACAAGTAGAGTGTCTTGCTGACTCTGTCCCGTTGAGAACTACTCTTAGAGATGTACCTTGAAGGTAATCACTGAGGAGCCATAGTGTATAGACGGGGATTCCCAGTGCTTGCAGTTTTGCCAAGAGTCCCTGGTGCCATACTCGGTCGAAAGCACCAACAATGTCTAGAGCTACTACGCAGCTGACTTTGGCTAAGTGACTGGTGCCACTTAGTGGAAAGGTTTAACAGTGGATCAGCAGCAGAGTTATTTTTTTCTGAAGCCATATTGAAGGTCACAAAGAAGCAAGTGGTAGTTGAAAAACGCTGTCATCTGCCGTGAGCTTCTCTCAAAAATCTTGCTAATGACTGACAGGAGTGACACTGGTTTGTAGTTGCTGATTTCAGCTCTGTTTTTGTTTGTGAATTGGGACTACATTTGCCTCTTTCCACAGAGAAGACCATTTACACTGTGCTCGGCAATGCTGACAGATGCGAGTAATAGATGCTGCTAGCTGGTCTGCACATCTACTCTGTTATATTGGGCTGAACTTATCTTGGCCCACAGCCTTTTCTTGGTCCAGTGATTTAAAGAGAACATACACTTCATCTTGCCTTATCGATCTTTGACACAGTTCATGCGGCAAGCCTATGAGGTTTTCGTTGGATCAGGAACTTGCATCTTGGTAGCAGAGTGTTCGGCAAAGAGGTCAGATAGTAGAGATGGTCCCATCCTGAGGTCAGATAGTAGAGATGGTCCCATCATGAGGTCAGCTAGTAGAGATGGTCCCATCCTGAGGTCAGCTAGTAGAGATGGTCCCATCCTGAGGTCAGCTAGTAGAGATGGTCCCATCCTTAGGTCAGCTAGTAGAGATGGTCCCATCCTGAGGTCAGCTAGTAGAGATGGTCCCATCCTGATGGCAGCTAGTAGAGATGGTCCCATCCTGCCGATTTAGAAGTGTAATAACTAATTACCACCAGCTTTTGGAGCCCATGCTACCTGACGTCAGCTTTTTTTTTGTCAGCCTCCTATTTAGAGAAGAATCATTTTTAGACTTCTCCCATTTGCTAACAGGCTTGCGTGTGGGATGCCCCTAAGCCTTGTATCTAGCAGCAGCAGCCTCTCGACAACGAAAGCCGAACCAAGACTAATTCATCACTGTGGCACGCTAAGAGTATGTTACATTTTATTAGGCGTATGTCACAAACCCATATAGGGATGCCTTCCCGACCAGTGCACAAGGTGCTAAGGGTATAACGAGTAGGGGCCCCATCTTATAATAGTATCCTGGTTCAACCTACCAATGACAAGGAAGCCCACAAAAGTTGTAAAGAGATGTGGTACACTACTGAAGCAACCTTGGAAGACTTAAATCCCAGTTTGGTCGTAACAGTTCTCATCGTGTCTCTTGCTTTCATTTACTATATTGTACATATCCGCTGCATATATTCTACATTCCTGATTATTATTTGATGAAGGAAATTTAAGTGTTTACTCTGCTGCCTTTTTGCTCGTTCCAACATGGTTATCGTGCTACAGCCAGGTGTGCAGGCCACCTGTGTTTGTAATAGTCACATACTGCCGGTGAGGGATGTGATCTTGACGGAGATTAATGATGTGTTCAGTGAAGGCATTCACATGGTTGCCGACATCACCTTGGAGAAGAGCATTCCAATCAAAGGAGGCGAGTTCAGAGCAAAGGGCTGGTCAGTTTCCTCTTTCCCACAATTAGATTTCTAGGATACCAACAATCACATATTCTAGGTATACCGCCCTAAGACATTATGAGGGCTAGGTGAGTCTGCTGTCAGTTCTAGTCTATGTTGCAGCTTAGCAATGAGGGTTAGGTGACATTCTCAGGCCTAATTATCTGCAGAACCTATCTAGTGTGAATCAAGAGTATCGTATCTATAGTATGACAACAATCACAGTGGTCTACATGATTATCAGGAAAGGTAGATCCAACAATCTCTCCGCTGATGCTGAAAAAACCAGTGTCCCGGAGAGAAAAAAAAAAGACAAAATAATCACCAACAAAGATGCAGTCACCCATAGGCATGCCAACACAGATCAAACACTGAAAGAAAAGTACGTTGCCCAGTGGAAAACCAGAGGTACAAACATTTCCTACACCGCTGTCCAACTGCAGAACCTTTCTTTGTGGGAGACTAAGACATTTACAGAGCTCTAATCTCGTTCCTCTCTGGTTTTTCTGGGGACAGCACAGAAATAAGATCAAAGCATTTGAAAGTGATGGTTAATACAGTTCAGGAGGAAAATTCAGCGATCTCTCATCAGAGATCACAAGGTTTCTTGACAACTACCAGGCTCCTATGATTACTAACCGAATTAAATGTTTTTTTTTTCTTAATTTTGGTGCATTCCTTTGTGCCACGCAAAAGAAATATGGATAAATTATGCTCTATTGCCATGGGCAGCATTCTTTGCTGACTCACTACTAAAGCAGCTGTCAGAGGTATTTGATCGTAATGTAGTAAAATAATTAATTCTTTTATATATTGATTAGACACGTAATCATAAAAAAATATCTTTGCCTAGTTACAATTTAAACAATATGAGTATATAGATGAATGGTTCAGAGAACCGACAAGTTGTTAAATTAGACACATATGCAACACTTGGGTATCTTTAATGAGAAAACGTTTCGCCACACAGTGGCTTCATCAGTCCAATACAAAAAAGAAAGTAGTAATAAAAGGAGGAGTTTGAGGTAATCAGTCCCTCGGCCTGGAGTCGATGTGTTCAGTCCATCAATCTTGAAGTATTTACTTCAAGATTGATGGACTGAACCATCGACTCAGCGAGAGTACCTCAAACTCCTTTATTACTACTTTCTTTGTATTGACTGATGAGCACTGTGTGGCATTTTCTCATTAAAGATACCCAAGTGTTGCATATGTGTCTAATTTAACAATATGAGTATAACCATTTATTAGTTATTCACGAAGGCAGATTTTTAAGAGCTTGCTAGAATTTTTCTCCTTTTCTTTCTCATAATATTCTAGATAAAAAGATACAAGTGTAACTAATATGACATTTTATTGTGGCAACGTTTTGCTCTCCGGGAACCTTGTTACAAATAATACATGGACACAGAGGGCATATAGTATAGGATTAGAGTGAGGTGTAAGGCACAATATAATCGTTGTAGAAATAATAATAGTTGTAATACTAGTGGTAGTAGTAATACATGTAGTAGTAATAGTCGACTTGCATATGAGTTGCTTGGGTAGAAATAAATGGTATAAAATATCGACACAATGGAAAAATAAACACATAAGCAGTATAATGTGATCCTTTATTGAACACTTTTCGCCCACGTAGTGGGCTTTATCGAGTCACAAACAGATCTACCTGGATGAAAGATACATGAGTATTTATAGGATTTAGTCAGGTGGAGAATGCTGCATGTGACAATCTTCAGAGAAGGGTGATGGAGTCTTAAACCTTGGGTAGCTTTAAAAAGAGATTGGACAAGTATATGGGTATACCTTCTGCAGTGTTCCATTCTTAAGTTCTTATGTGGGATAGCGATGAAGAAGTTTCTTGGCAATAGGTTCAGCTATGTTGTAGAAGCCGTTGTTCTGGTTGAAATTGTTGGATATGCAGATAAGTGATAATTCCAGGATTCTTCGGTATTGAGTGTTGTCTTCTCTGGCGATGAGTGTTGCGTTTCTGTAGTTGATTAAATGGTTGTGTGAATTTCGGTATTGAACACAGGCATTCCTTGAGTCGTCAGATCTGCCTGCATACTGGTGTTCTGAAATACGTGTTTGGAGGTCTCTGGATGTTTCACCGACGTATAATTTGCTGCAGTCATTACAAGGGATTGTGTATACCCCTGCAGTGAATTGAAGCTTGTCCTGTCTGTTACTGGTAATGTCCTTGATGGTGGTGGATGTGGAGGTGGATACTCGGAATGAGGTATTGGAAACGTGTTTGGCAATGAAGTTGGTGGGGAGGACTATGTATCTCTTCTCAGCAGTGTCTTCTCTGGGTGTGTTGAAGGTGTTTAATGCCCGTCGTCTGCAGTCTCTAATGAAGTGACGAGGATAGTGAAGTTTAGAAAAAACTTGTTCAATAAGGGAGCATTCTTCCTCAAGAAACTCACTGCTGCAGATTCTTAGTGAGCACAGGTAAAAGCCTATAATTACACCACGTTCAGTTTTGGTGTCGTGGTGAGAGTAGAAGTGGAGAAGATCGTGTTGGTTGGTAGGTTTTCGATAGACTTTAAAACGAAGTTCATGGTCAGCTTTGCAGAGAAGAACATCAAGGAAAGGAAGAGTGTTGTCGACTTCTTCTTCTAGTGTAAACTGGATTGATGGCTCAACCTGGTTGAGCTTGTGTTGGAGAGCTTGAACGTTGAAGCGTCTGGGAGTAATGATGAGAATGTCGTCAACATAACGGAGCCAGGTGACAGAAGAGGGAATAATAGAGGAAAATCGCTCGGCTTCCAGATGTTCCATACATAGGTTCGCAAGGGCGGCACTAAGTGGCGATCTCTTGCGCAGGAAAATTGACGACTCGCACTCAGAATCTGCAGCAGTGAGTTCCTTGAGGAAGAATGCTCCCTCATTGAATAAGTTTTTTCTAAACTTCACTATCCTCGTCACTTAATTAGAGACTGCAGACGACGGGCATTAAACATCATCAACACACCCAGAGAAGACACTGCCGAGAAGAGTGTTGTAAATATTGTAAAATAGTTAAAGAAAATGGAAACGTGGGAATTGGGGTCATAACTGGAGAATGACTCTTCTTATCAGCTTCATAATTTTAATGATAATATATAATATATGCAGTGAGAATGATGATGCACGTAAACTAAGTCTAAGTGAAAATTGAAACTTTATTGAAACTGATTAAAAAAATGTAGAATTACTTTTCTGTCCAGCTTCTAATTTTTCCTGTTGGTATTCTTTATTAGCAAAAAATTTGGCACTCACTTTGTGCTGTGTAAATTTCAATTTGTCGTTTTTATTAAATAAATTGCTACCATGTACTACCTAGAGAATATCTCTACTGATCGACTCTTAAAAGCTGTGTATCTTAATCGGAAGTATTTTTTTAATGGATTTTGGACTGTGTGGGTGCCAATTTTTTCAATTTTTTTCCAATCTCATCAAATTGGATTTTCTTATAAACAAATATTGTTTTAGGATTGTAGAAAATTTAAATAATAAATGAGAAACAAGACTGAAAAAATGTGTTTTCATGGCGATTTAATTTTAAATAAAAGTTTCCTATTTTTGTGACATTCTCAGCAAAATTTTTATTTTATTTTTCAAAATATTCGTTTATAACTCGAGATCGCCTTATTTAATAAACTTCAACACTTGTGTTTTGTATCAAGAGCGAGATTCATGGGATTATTTACTTGTCTGGGCCTTATGCATAATGTTACATAGGTTATAGCCAGATTTTGGTTCCGTGTGAGAAACAGAGAAAGTTTTCTCTTATCAATTTCAAAACCTTTACACTTGTGTATTCCACGTAAGACGGTATAGCATTGTTAATGGAGTGTGTAGGTGTCATTTTGCCACTTCTCGAAGTGGTTCATTATTGAATTATCTTCGATTGTTGCATTAATTTGTTTTAGTACTGGTGAGGGGCTCTTGATCCAAGGAACTGAGCTTAGTCTTCTCTTCCTTAGATCGAATCTAAATATCTCCCATTCAGCAGGCACCATATGACCCCCTACTGATTAAATTAAAACAAAATGAAAGGCATCAATCATTTATGGCTTATTCATCTTAAGAAATGTAAGAAACATTTCTTGACTTTAGGCTGGGTAGGGGCACAATTTGTTGGATTCAGTGTAATAACTAGAGAATTCCTCTTCTGGTTGACTTTAAGCTTTTAGTGCTGATGTGTTTTCACACGCGTGTGTGAGCACGTTAGATAGAAGTGAATGGAGACAAATGGTTTTTACGACTTGACTTGCTGTTGAAATGTGAGTAAGGTAATATTTATGAATCCTGGAGGTGGGAAGTACGGTGCTTGCACTATGCAGTTTGGAGGGGAATCTGAGCTGTAATGTCTGGCAAGACAGTGATGGCGTGAGTGATGGTAAGTGTTTCTTTTTCTGATCACCTCAACTTGATGGGAGATGCGCGGTGACTTCAAAAAAAGATTTTCTCAAAGGAAACTTAGCTTCCATTTTAGGTTATGTAAATTTTAATTAGTTCTGAGTGCTTAATCCAACTGCCTTCACTATTCAACTCAGTTTCAAACTTAATGTATTGGTGTATCGATGGATCTTGTTCTCTCTGAGATAAATGTACGCCTTTTCAGTTTGGCTTCAAGGCTTGTGTTTCTTAATGGAAAGTTTAAATTTGAGTTACACTGATTATTGTTGCACATTAAATTGTTATTATTACTATAAAAATCTCAATTTTCTGACATATGAAACCCATGAATTCATGAAAAGAAAATCGCGCTTTCTGCAGTCCGTCTCTCCATCTATTGGTACAGACAAGAATTAATATCCCCCATCCTTTGAACAATTCCTGGAGTCACTCCTGCACCCAGTGTAACCCTTTTGTCTCATCCTCTTCCCCATCCCTTCGATTTCATCTCGCATTTATATTAAGACCTCTTTTTATCGCCTTTTATCTGATTTTTATAGATTTTCGTTGTTATAATTTTTTATTTTTTTATGGACTGCGGACGACCTAATCTAGCCTAATTTAACATATCTTAAGCTAATTTTATGAAACCTAACTTAGAAATGTGCTTCAAACCGTATGTGAAGAATCTACTTAAATTTTCGTACGACGGGTTGCTGCTCTCATTCTCCTCTCAAGTCATAGTCTAAACCCAAGATAAATAGTAATGAACGACTATCAGTGAATAAACAGAAGATTGGACATGGTCTTGAAGTGTTTTTTATGTGAGTAGCAGTCCCAGTGGTGTGCCCATTCAATCACGAGGCTACAAATAGGGTAGTCCTAAATAGGATCATGTGCAAATCTTTATAGACGTTGCGCCTCTAAGCTTTTTCGTCTAAAACAGAGGTGACTTATACTGGAGAGAGTTGGAAACAGTAGAACGGTACTTTTAAGGTGTTCGGTCTCTTAGAAAGGCAAATATTTATCTTTATTAACCAGCGATAGAGAGCTTTGCGTGTTCAGTTTGGGCAAATACTTGAAATGCATTGTGGGTAAGAGGAAGGAAATATATGCTCTATTTTTCGTTTCGGTGAGTGGGAAGATGAACAGTATTTTTGTCTAGTCCGTTCTTCCTCTATTCCTCAGCCGCCTGTTATTTATGTTTTTTTTTCCACAATTTCCAGCTAGTTCTCTTAATAACTACTGACATTTGAACCCTGACATTTCGCAGACAAACCTGCTTTATTATTTTTCTTGGTGCTTAAACCCTCGACTTTTATCATTTTAACACTTTCTCTACCTCTTTAACCTTTCATTCAGGGTTTCTCATAGTGCCGAATTTGCTCATTTTTTTTTAATTTCTTCGTTCCACACATACTTAGCCATATATTTCAGTCATTCGCACATCTTTAAATGATCGACACATCTTTCACAATCACCCATACATATTAAATAGCCATCCACACACAGCTCACAATCATCCACACTACATTCAGTCACTCATACAATTTCCTCAGTCACCCACTAGCTCCGTTCCGTGACCTGTCCTCCTGACAGCTTTCTTTTGTCTCCCAGCATGACTGGTTCGCTCTTTGTCTTTCTTGTAAAAGTTATCACCCTCTAGCTTCCTCTCGTCTCACCTCCGCCAGGTGCATTCTCGCCATTTCCCATTTAAATAAAGGCGATATTAAGACTGTTAAGCATGTCATGCTACCTTGAGTTGGCGAGATTAAAGCTTCTTGTGTATTACTGAGCAGAATAACTTCTCCATATAGATGATTTTTTTAATAGTTGATGAATCAAGTCTTGTTTTATTCCAAAGGTATAAAAGTAAAGTCCATAAGGTAGTAGGTATTTTTCTTTTTTTTACTTTTTGCTTTAATATTCACTCAAACGGAATTTTAGTTTTCCCTTATTGTCAATGCTGTCTTGAAGTTCATAGGGTATGTGGCTGCTGTAACTAAATGAGGTAAATTTCATTTTCGACTTAATTACCTGCTGCTACAGCGGCTTCTAGAACTTCAGCACTAGGAATGGTGGAGACTCCATCCTCCATGTGCTAATCGCGGCCCAGTCGCTGGTTAATCAAACTGTTGGTGATCATCACATCAGCTTAGTACATTATTCAGCTTTAGTGACAGATGGTAAAAATTTGTTAATTCTGTTTTGAAATAATTTAAAAGAGTATTAAACAAAGTTGTTACTTATTTATTAGGTATCCTCGAAGGGCGACCTATACGTAGTTGTCAGATTGTTTTTGTTACTCATTTTTTTCATTTAATTTTTTGGCTCATAACTTAAGAACATCTCATTCAATCGCTTCAGACTTTTAATGCTTGTGTACGGTAACGAGGACCAGAATTATGGAACACTTGGCATGTGCAGGTGCCCAGTGACCAAAGATGATGAACTAATTCCCAGCATACCGTAATGCCTCCAATAACTTGCAAGACTCTCAGTGGCGTTGGTTTTAGCGTAAAATAGGTATGCCTCGTAATTCGACGATGACAGAGTGTGAAACAATATGAAATCTTCATTTCAGTTAAATCAAGTGAAGTAAACTTCAGTTTACCTCTTCTGAACAGTTTCAATATTTAAGTTATGTATCAGCCTCAATAGTACTTATTAAGTTTTGCTTGTGTGAGGCCACATTTATCAGTATAGTAAAATACTATAAATAGTTAAAAGTTCTCGAGATTCAAGCTTCCTATTGATATTTACATATAAAACAATTACATTTATATACAAATAATGTGGGACAATTTCCTGATATAATACTGTGATCAGTAGCAGTGCGACTTCCATCATCAACATTCAACACTTACGATGTATTGTAAGATATCTAAATGAGGATACATCTTAATACATTTCTAAAGATTTAGTTGAGTCTCTCATGATCAAAATATGGATATAAACAACAAGACATTTTATGTTATAACGGAGCTAGAAACAAAAATTTCCACAGCTGAGTAGCTCAAGTTAATAATACGCTCAGTGCCAAGTCCAGCATAGGAAATAACATATCTATTTAACGAAACATTTCGATTCAAAAATCTGTAAAAAATGGTGAAAAATACAAGAGAAAATACTATGAATTTTCTCTCATCATGATATAAGCGACAATCACACTGACCAAAGGTATCTTGAAATTGTCACGACCTTTTGGCAAAACAGATATTAATTGGATTATACCGACAAGAACTGCCAACTTCTACCACTGCCAGCACTATACTACTTAACATGCCTGCAAGACTCGGGACCTACCTAGTCTCATGATAAAGAAACTCGTAAAGACTATTTCACTGACTAACCGGCAATAACATATCAGGGAGAGAGAGTCTTGGTTAGGTTACACCTCAGATTACATCGACCAATGATAACAGACTTCTAACTCAACACACAGTTCGTAAACGTACACTACCACTGCTACAACAAATCCCACCACATTGCTATCACTTCCAGATAATCTGCATATCTTCAAAATCAAACTACCAGTAACCACCACAGTAACATAATTCTATCATCACTCAATCCCCACAATTAACCATCACCATCACAGTTTAATAAAATGTGGGATAAATTTCTCAAAAAATAAAAGATACACCTTTGAAGAATTTCAAAACTAAACCCACAAACTGGATTTCCTAGAATAATATCAAGTCACACGTTTATGGTAAAGCTGGACAGAAACGTTCTCAAAGTTTTAATTCTTATTGGTGGGTTAGTAGTGAATTTTTTTCAGAGTTAACTTAAACAATGAATTTTTAATGCTTTTTCAATAGTTTTGCATTTTTTTAATACAAGCTAAAGAAAATGAGTGGGAATAATTGACAAACCTCTATGTTGAGAAAGATGGGAAAGCCAAGATGCACCAATAACGACGAGAAAAGTCAACTTTGCGGTGAGAATACGGTACAAAAAGCAGAAAATATGTTGAGATAGAAAATGCGAGAGCGCGCGAGACACCAGGGACCGGAAAAGAAAGAGGGACCGAAGCTGGAATTTCAACAGGGCCGACTTGGGATTATTGCGAAGACTCGCATCAGTGATTGGTACTAACCTCTCGAGTGAAAAACATTTCCTGGTTGGGGTCCTACTTATGATCCTCCGTAGTACAGAGAGTGATAAGCAGGATCTGATGAGAGATGGATTACGGAATCAAGTCTCGGCATTTCATTCGAGGTGATTCCCTGTTCACAAAAATGTGCTTATTTGACTCTGTTCTGACTGAAAATGCAACATATTAAACAGCACACTGAGCAATCCTGAAGGAAAATTCAGCAACTTCTAGGAGCCACTTCGAAGTCCACCGATATGTGACGTACTTCCTCACCGACGAATACGATGAGGATGTGACGATCAACTTGGAGTATTCCTAAGACTAAGCTAAGCCGATGGAAAGAAAAGTAAGGGGAAAGATTCTCTCACACAAAAAATAGCCAAAGATTCCATAACGACCATTAACACTTGGTCAACCAACGGAGAGACGACAACATGGAAAACTTCCATCCCCTGCCCACACTTGGCTTGAATACACTTGAAGATGACCACCCCACTCACCAGACCTATTATGGTCAAGGATATAAGTCTGGTCATACATAAAACGAACATCAAAACTCCAGAACTATTGGATATAAGTGCAAAACAGATCAAGTACCTACCTCACAACTGCATGAACTTATTGCTGAATATTTACAACACCATCCTGGTCTCAAGCCATTTCTCAGAGGTGTTCAAGACTGCAACAGGGATATTCACTGTGTAACCTAATAAAGTCAAGTACAAACCCGAGAACTACAGACCCAACTCCATGTTGGAAGTCACTGGCAATATCTTGGAGAAAATGATCTTCAATAAGTTGAGCTATTACAGGGGATGCTACTTTCTCTTCACAGAGACGCAGTTTGGATTCAGACACCAAAGGGGAACTTATCACGCTATCAACATCATCTAAGACGCTGTTCACTGTCTATGTAGGCAAGGCACCCCAGCTCTGATTGCAACAAGGGACGAAAACAAAGCATTTGACAGTTTCTGGCATGATGCCTTATGTTCAAACTAGCTGACCTAGCCGGTCACAACTGGACTTTCATGCGACTAGTATAAGACTTCCTATCTAACAGAAGCATCATCCACACCTTTAATCATAATGAAGCGGAGGCGTTCTCACCCCCAGCTGGAGTATTCCTTGTTTGAACCCGATCCTATTCAACAACTATATTAACAATCTCCCATCAACCTGAATAAAGAGACACCATTATTATCCAATTTGCTGACGATGAAATGGATGTCGTGACGTCCAGCCCGGCGATTAGAGAAATCAGACATACGAAAATGAGTGAATAGATGAACAAAAAGCTGAGAACAGCCAATTGGGAGAAGAATTAGAGTCACCAACTAACCAGACTAAATACTAATCAGCACCATCGGAAACTGCGCTACGACGACAGAAAATAATGGAGGAATCACTATCAGAGGTACTCCCATCACTATCAAAAACTCAAACAGGGTTTTCGGCCACGAAATTCTCAGGATATTGTATTCCACCTCACATGTCAACGACTAGGTAAATCTAGCAAAAATCGGTCCTTACCAGGTGTTTAGATTCCACCATGCCCAGGTACATATTAAGAAACACCTATACAAGATGATTATTAGCTCATTGCTTGAATACCCTTGTGTACCCCCTGTCAATCACACCTAAATTCAACATGTTGAAACTGCATAAAGTCCTTTTTATTTTTTGCTCTCAGCCGAGGGACAGTTCGAATGGAGGAACTTCATGGCCTACATGGAACCGACATAATCAACGTCAGAATAGACACAATAAGTGCCAGCTCTACTGTATGGAAGACCTCTACTTATTCAACAGTAGATTAACATCACAGACTATGTAACCAGCGAACTTCCCCTCACAGAACACACAAGATAGTTTTGCAACAAAGAGTACGACGTTACATTTGCAAGGATGGTTTTCCAAGGCCACATATACTGTGATCTACGAACAAAATTGATAATAATTCCCTATTTTGACATAAAAGAACACATGAGCACTTCACTGCCACTTATATCACCAGAGGCAGGACTCCGAGACAGCAAACCAACAGTGCCCAAAAAATTCCACCAGCTAGCCTTCTGCACTCCCACCATGTGCCCACAAGCCTCTACAATACTTGCAAAAAAGAGACATTTCCACACTTAATGCACAGGCATGCATGTAGACACCCTGTGCATATATTTTCCAGTGCTGAGAGGGCGTTATGCTCCCACTTTAATCTTCCTGATCACGAAAAATGTATTCCACACACACCCATCTTCAAGTATAGATCGAAAGTGGTTAGGCCATTTACCTTTGCTTGCCCTTGTCCTCCTCGCGTCCACCTTCCTCTTTCCTTCATCCATCTCCACCTTACCAGGGATCTGGTCATAGTTATGTTATGTAACGACAAATACGTTTCTATGTGACGGCCTGTAGTGAGCCTGGACAGAAATGTTGCACAATCTGACATTAAGTTTAAACGGGGTGTATTGATAAGCCAGCAGAAGGCCTCGTTCAGATGACCAAAAGTTTCAGTGGCGGATCTTCATATGTCTAAGACCTGTTTCCTGACGAATTTTGCCTAACCTATACACAAATAACCAGCATATAGGAGAGAGAAGCTGATGGCAACGTTTACCTAACCTATGTTACACGACACATGCTCAATTTATACTACACACAAATCAATATGATCATCGGTTTAGAAGGTGGGAAGAATTGTGTTTAATGAAGTGACAAACACGTGTTGGGAATTTCAGCTGAAAGGGGCGGTCACTGGAAGGAAAGGGGCGGTCACTGGAAGGAAAGGGGCGGTCACTGGAAGGAAAGGGGCGGTCACTGGAAGGAAAGGGGCGGTCACTGGAAGGAAAGGGGCGGTCACTGGAAGGAAAGGGACGGTCAGTGGAAGGGAATGCTTAGTCAGTCAGTCACTGAAAGAAGTTTAAAAAACATAAGATGGTTTGTCAAGAAATCTAAGCTTCCCGTCTGGAAGGAAATAAGACGGGGAAAATGCTAATTTGGCGAAGCATAACGAACAAAAAAGGTTTAAAAGCTCTTAAATACTTATCTGGCTAGAGCTACGAGGGATTCAGAGAGCTATCTCTTCTCCGGAAATTTCAGGTTTACTTATAAATCATTTGCTTATAGTTACATCTTATTTGTTTACCGTATAGTAATATTAAAACAACTGCATATAATAATATAAAACAATATTTTGTAGTGATATTTTTTAGACTAAAGAATTCTATCCAAACTTTCTACTAAACTGTTTATTTTCTCTAAACGCTGTCATTGACAGTAAAATAGCCATTTGCTTATATATGCTTTATATCTGAAGTTGTACTGATAGAAGCGTTAACTCTGTAGGTTGACACTTGCTAGGAAGTTGATAGAGATGACCCTTGTTCTCGTGTAGGGCAAATCGAGCACCGAAGGGAATGCACTCCTTAGTGGTTAATACTAAGAATACGGCCAGAAGATATAATAGGGTTTGACAAAAAAAAATTGAAAACTCAGAAGCCCGAGGTAGTGACAAGATGAGGGAGATCTCATTAATGTTTCGAATATTTTTTTCGAAATGCATTTAATATATACAAACAAAAATTGACGGTCTTTTGTGTAAAGAATTAGCTACTTTATCACTGAATTCATCACCGAGTAAAAAATCTGTCAATTGTATTATTTACAGAGAAATGAAGCTGTAAAATAAATCCGTACGTAGGTACGGGAGTAAATTCTCGTGGGTATGGGAGTAAATTCTTGGGTAGTTTTAGGAAGTGGTGGTTTTGATAAGGACCTGCCTTGTATGAGCCAGTAGGCCTTCTGCAGCGTTCCTCCATTGTTATGTTCTTATTCTAATGACATGCTTATATGAATATATTTCCTTGTTTAGCTGTGAACAAGGAAATACAGAAACATTTAAGTAATGAACTAGAGTCAACAAGTAAACTTTCAAGGAAACAGTGAGCACAGGATGACATGGCCAATGGACTACAAAGAAAAAGGAATGAGTTTGTAAATACGCGTGAAAGCTTGATGATAGAGACGATGAAGGTAGAGATGCAAAGGATGATAAGGTATGAAAATAAAATAAAAATAATATGACTTGAAAATGAAAGAAACAAAAATAAAAATATGGCCTGTAATATAATAGAAGAACAAATAATGATGAAATTGAGAATTGAAGATGTAAAGACAAAAATATAAAGACACAAATGGCAGTTATGAAACTGAAGGAAGATTACCAGAAACCGTAAGTACAGAATCTAAGAAACAGTTTCGGGCATTAATTTTAGAGTTTATGACCCTCACTACTTCTCTGTGCAATTCAAAAATGAGAGCCAATATTGATTTGTTTGTGTTATTGAACAGTAAACATTACATTCTTGTGTTTTGCCATTTAATATTTTTAAAAACATGAAATCTGTTGGGTCTCATAGCCCTATTTTTTTGATGAATGAAGAAATATCCTCACCAAATGTTGGGTTCTTCATTCATGGAATATTCTCTGAGGACAGTACTTTACCATATCACATTCTACAGTTATAGTTGTTACACAAAAATAACGCAAGACCCAAGTTCCATTAAATTTTGAATATTTCCGGAATACTACAAAGAGAGAATCACGTAAAATAAACAAATAAAGAAAGCCGATCTTTGACGATTTCGCCAGAGAATTTGAGGTGAAATTCGATGTGTTCATCTTTGGAGTGCTTTATGAAGTTGCCTACAAAATGTATTAAAGTTAATTAACACATAAAGACCAGTAGATAGAGAAATGGATGAAATTACATGGCTTAAAAAATTATAAATATATGGCTTGTAGGCATAGATCCCTAGCAATTTGCTTATCAAATAAATGACGATGGTTCTAATCGCTTGTATGGAACCATACAAAAGATTGTTCCCATTGGGTAAAAATGGACGAAAGGTTAGCACTCAGGTGAAGGCTACAAGGAATGATGGGGTTGTGGGATGTCAAGGGACCGTGATTAAACTTTTTTATATGGTAACTGAATTTGGATGAGGTAGAGAGGAAGAAGTCGTGGCTCCTTAATTTTCTGTTTGTGTAGTCCAGTAAGAATTCATTGTATGATGGCAAAACGGAAAGGATTAAAATATATAACAAAAACAAACTGCCCCAACCTGAGGCACTGGAAGACCCAGAGGAGAATGACCTCATCGTGATTTATTGTGGCAGCCTCCGCAGTCACATTCACCAAGAGAAAACAGGAACGATGGTCAAATAGGAAATTAGAAAAACGGAGAAAGAGAGATTTAAAATTTGTTTGAGGAAATTGAAGGTGTGAACTGCATTCATGAAGATGAGGTTGTAGATAGTGATGTACTACGTAACGTATAACTCAGTCTGCTGCGATTGTTAAAAAGACGGTTATCTTGAGGAGGAAAAAGACAAACAGAAAATTAACATCAGCAGAAAGTGATGACTGGGAGTTGCAGATTATTAGAATAATTTTGTATTAATGTTCATCGAATAATGTGAAGAAAAGAGGATGAGAGGAAAAGGAGAACAAACGAAATGAGATGAATAAGTAGGATTGCTTTTGTGGTAAATGAAGAGGAATATGACCAAGTGTAAGACTTATAAATTAAAATTAACTTGAATGATAACATTAATAAGAATTTAGATTACAAGATGACATATTTAACCCAGAAAAGGAGAAATAGGTTACCTGGGAAATTTGCTGGAAAACCGAAATATCATTGAAAAGTCCTGACCGACTTGCATTGCAACTCACAACAGTGAATTGCAAGAGCCATTTAAGGTAAATGGAAGGTCATTTGAATTGTGATGTCCGACCGCTTCTGGCAAGGCAGCAATTGAATAAGTGATGGAGAATGTATTTCCTTCAACGATTCACCCAGTCATGGTGGGCATTGTAAAAATAGTAACAAATATAAAAAGAGAGTTTTATATGCATCACCAAAAACAACGATTATCATGTACAGAGATTGTGAAAGTTTAATAGTAATTCAATATGAATAAAATAATATAACGAGATATGCCAGTTTTATCACAACTGAAGTTAAGTATAGTGTATTTGCTAAGCCAGTATTATGTTCATCATTTCATGTAAGCGTGCAAGTGCAATATAAGAATTGTAATATATATTTTTACAAGAAATATTATTTAAAATAGTGTCTATACAATAAATGTTTCTTAAATAACCAACACTTAGGAGAGGAAAGTTAAAACGACTTTTCGGTCTGTCCTGGACCATCGTTAAGTCGCAACTGCAAAAAAGTCTTGAAGACGAGACAAGAAGAGGGAGTAGTAAGATGGGAGTAGTAAGATGGGAGTAGTAAGATGGGAGTAGTAAGATGGGAGTAGTAAGATGGGAGTAGTAAGATGGGAGTAGTAAGATGGGAGTAGTAAGATGGGAGTAGTAAGATGGGAGTAGTAAGATGGGAGTAGTAGTAGTTTAATGGGTGGTGCTAGTAACAGTAGAAGGGGTGGTAGCAGTAGTAGTAGTGGTAGTAGTACTAGTTGTAGTAGTGGTAGTAGCAACAGTAGTAGTAACGCCAGTAGTAGTAACGCCAGTAGTAGTAGTAGTAGCAGTTGTTGAATTTTAATAACAGTAGTAGTAGTAGCAGCAGTAGTTGAGTTTTAGCAATAGTAATATAAGAAACCATACCACGGGTGGGGTTCGAACCCGCGGTCACAGAGTCTCAAAACTCCAGACCGTCGCGTAAGCCACTGGGCTTACGTGACGGTCTGGAGTTTTGAGACTCTGTGACCGCGGGTTCAAACCCCACCCGTGGTATGGTTTGTTTGCAATCGTGTCATTACGATTTCGTGAGTAATAGAAGTTTTAGTAACAGTATTAATAGAACTGTAGCAGCAGTTGTAAGGAGACAGAAGAAGTAGTAGCAGTGATATCGGTATTAGTATTAAAAGTTATAGCAGAGAACAGAGTAGTAACGAAAGAATTACCAACAGTAGTAACGGTGCAGTACATAAGAACAGAGAAGCATTGTAACAGACCTAGTGGCCAACGGACGCAGGGCGAAACCCTGTGAGACATCGCCACTAGGACTTAACCCGTCGGGTTAAAAACCCTTAGGCTCGAAAGATTGAACAGCGAGGGTAAATTACATATCAAGGCAGTGGAGATTAAAGTTTCTCCGCACTTAAACACTTGTCCCCAAGGGGGCAGAGAGGCACTGTAGCAGGCTTAGTGGCTTATGCTTGGAAAAAAACAAAAGAAAGAGAAAGGAAAGTCAGAAAATAGGAAAGACAAGGGAATAAAAAACTAGGCAAAAGGAAATAAGAGGAAGAGATAAAGGCATTTGACAATATATTGAGAAAGTCCATATACACATGACTAAAAGTCAGTCCATGTATATGGACTGATTCGACAAGACGGAGTCTGTGAAGATTAGAACGACCAGTTAACAGGATAACTGTGATCTCTAACATGACAGAAAAAAAAGCATCGTTGGTGTTGGCAAGAAGAACACTCATTCTGCTCTCCTTAAGTCTGCCAGAAAGTGAGGTGCTAGTTTTACTAAAGTATTGCAGAAGATAAGACGAGCAAGAATTGGTATAGAAACCGGAAGCATCAGTGACAGGAGGAGAAAAAACATGAACGACGGGCATTAGTTTAGCGAAAAATAAGTTTGATATTTAAAAGGGTGTTGCAAGGGATCTAAAGATTGGTAATGTAGGGAGGGTAAAGAAGAGGAGATTTCACAGGAGTCTGGCAGAGAAGTAGACCCGTTTTGATGAAGAGTGGAAATTTCAGTCTATAAATTGAGAGTCATATGCCTTTGTCATAAGGAAGGATAACAAAATCAGTAGTAGAGTTAAGAGCAATAAGGACAAGCCGACAAGTCACAAATCTGTCACAGAGTCAAGGAAACAGGTTAGTCTTCTGAATAGCCTGCAAGAATTTTATGGTTGTTAATTTCTTGAAAATTAACTACCGTTAACATCAAGAAAAGGAAGCAATAAGATCTCTTTTAGCTTTAAACTTGACTTAAAGGACAAGATTGAGAAGAACGTCGAGAAAAGATTCGAAGAGAGTAGAATTATGTTGGTAAAGAGACTTAAGATCAAGACATAGCATCTTGTAGGTCGGGTGAGGCTTTACATTTTGAGAGTGTTTTAATGATGGTAGAATTACCGACAATGTGTTAGGTAAAAGGACACAAGTGCAACTAATATGACATTTTAATGTGGCAGCGTTTCTCTCTCAAGGAGCGAAAGCGTAACGGCTTGACAAAGCTCCTGGAGAGCGAAACGTTGCCACAATATAATATCACATTAGTTGCATTTGTGTCCTTTTACCTAACCTCTTGAGAGTGATAGAGATGAGCAGTAGAAAAGAGCCAAGGAGAGCTTTGGCGAGCTAGGAGGCAAGAAGTTTAGAGACAAAACCTCTAGAGTAAATAATGGGGAGTAGAGGAATACCAGGTTTGAAAGTTTTCGCATGACATTGAAATAAGATAGAGAGGAAGAGACAACATAGAAATGCTGAACATGATCTAAGTCGGGAGGCCAGAGACTAGAGAGAGAACTTACTTTAAGATTGATAGTCCTCTTCATGTGATCAGGAGAGTTGGAAGCAAGAGGAAGAGAGGAGGAATTCGGCTCTTTGGAGGCAGTCCTCACGATTAAGGATAACCACCGAAATGCCTTTGTCATAAGGAAGGCTAACAAAATCAGTAGCAGATTTAAGAGCAATAAGGACAAGCCGACAGCGACGAAGAATGTAGTGATTACGAAGAATTTGGTGATATAGCAAAAATAATATCAATGGCAAGAAGGAGAGCACCACAAACAGTAGACACGTCAGGGATACTATGAAAGTGAGATTGACGTAAAAGAGTCAAAGGAGTTAATCCCAGCGACCGAATGAATCTGCAAATAAAAAACTAAAACCAAGAAGTTCAGGCTGCTGTTAGGAAAGTCTAACAGAAAGATTAGTAAGAGTAAGTAAGAGAGAATTTGTTCCAAGGGCTGTTAGAGATAAGAGGAAGTAATTTTGTAATGAAGTTGAGTGTAGGTCCGAATTAAGGAAAGCAGCGTCGAGAGCAAAGGCAGTGAGAAAGTTTCAGAGATCATTTTAGAGAGAGGAGAAAAGAGAGTATGTTGACGTTGACAGATGGTAAAGAAAGCATCAACCTGACATATATAAAAAACGAACTATTGGAGTAAGAGGGAAAAATATGTTCAGCAAGACAATTACAGAAAAAATGCAACTGATTCTTACGACCCTGGAAACAATAACAGCAGCTTCAAGAGAGTGAAAGGGATTTAATAAAATGAAGGAGAAAATTAAAGAAATTACAGAGAATGAGACGCTTATCTGTGTGGTCCATGAGTGTGATACCGTCCAGCTTATCTCTTATCTGTTCAACCTGATCATAAAATACCAACTCTTATGATTATTAAAATCATACGCTTTATCTGAAACACATTATTACAAATCTTGAGTTTATGACGCATAGATATTTACGTAATTTTCCAAAGAGATACACTCACTTGATCTATGTGTGAGGCAACATTAGGAAAATTCGCCGCCTTACTAAATTGTTTACCTCGAAAATACATTATTCTCTGAAACCGCGATGAATTAGTCCACCATGGCTGGTTAGTTGGTTTATCAGGCTTGAAGCATTTCAAGTACCCGAGGGTCATTAATGCATATATCTTTTACACCACGAGTCATGGATATTATAAGTCTGAAGAAAGAATTAAAAGTAAACTAACAGTAAATATACATTGATGGTTAATTGGGTTTCAAGTCTATTCACTTCACTAGGTTCTTCTGTGCTGCGTACAACTTTACACCACCAGCCAAGAATACACTAATCCATAAAATAGGAGAATAGTCAACTATAAGTATATATACATTGAGAACCGGACTTGAGTACAGTTGGGCGGACATGAGTCCCAGAGGTAAGGAGCACAGTGCCTGCACTCTGAAGGAGGGGTAGAAATATTTGCAGTGTCGAACTGAAGTATCGGCACTCCTCTGGCGAGACAGTGATGGAATGAACGATAGTGGGAGTGTTTCTTCGTTTTACATCACCCTCTATATATATATTTTTTTTTTTTTTCAACAAGTCGGCCGTCTCCCACCGAGGCAGGGTGACCCAAAAGAAAGAAAATCCCCAAAAGAAAATACTTTCATCATCATTCAACACTTTCACCACACTCATACATAATCACTGTCTTTGCAGAGGAGCTCAGATACGACAGCTGAGAAAAGTCCCTCCCAGCTGTCACTATCTCAGACCCCTCCTTTAAAGTGCAGGCATTGTACTTCCCATTTCCAGGACTCAAGTCCAACTAAATCAATTAACTGGTTTCCCTGAATCCCTTCACAAAATGTTACCCTGCTCACACTCCAACAGATCGTCATGTCCCAAAACCATTCGTCTCCATTCACTCCTATCTAACACGCTCACACATGCTTGCTGGAAGTCCAAGCCCCTCGCCCACAAAACCTCCTTTACCCCTTCCCTCCAACCTTTTCTAGGACGACCCCTACCCCGCCTTCCTTCCCCTACAGATTTATACGCTCTCCAAGTCATTCTAATTTGATCCATTCTCTCTAAATGACCAAACCACCTCAACAACCCTTCTTCAGCCCTCTGACAAATACTTTTAGTAACTCCACACCTTCTCCTAATTTCCACATTCCGAATTTTCTGCATAATATTTACACCACACATTGCCCTTAGACAGGACATCTCCACTGCCTCCAGCCTCCTCCTCGCTGCAGCATTTGCAACCCATGCTTCACACCCATATAAGAGTGTTGGTACCACTATACTTTCGTACATTCCCTTCTTTGCCTCCATGGATAACGTTTTTTTTCTCCACAGATACCTCAATGCACCACTCACATTTTTTCCTTCATCAATTCTATGGTTAACCTCATCCTTCATAAACCCATCCGCTGACACGTCAACTCCCAAATATCTGAAAACATTTACTTCTTCCATAATCCCTCTTCCAATGTGATATCCAATTTTTCTTTATTTAAATCGTTTGATACCCTCATCACCTTACTCTTATCTATGTTCACTTTTAACTTTCTACCTTTACACACTCTCCCAAACTCGTCCACTAACCTTTGCAACTTTTCTTTATAATCTCCCATAAGCACAGTATCATCAGCAAAAAGTAACTGTGTCAACTCCCATTTTGCATTTAATTCTCCATAATTTAATCCCACCCCTCTCCCCAACACCCTAGCATTTACTTCTTTTACAACCCCATCTATAAATATATTAAACAACCATGGTGACATTACACATCCCTGTCTAAGACCTACTTTTACCGGGAAATAATCTCCCTCTCTCCTACACACCCTAACCTGAGCCTCACTATCCTCATAAAAACTCTTTACAGCCTTCAGTAACTTACTACCTATTCCATACACTTGCAACATTTGCCACAATGCTCCCCTATCCACTCTATCACATGCCTTTTCTAAATCCATAAATGCAATAAAAACTTCTCTACCTTTATCTAAATACTGTTCACATATATGCTTCACTGTAAACACTTGATCTACACATCCCCTACCCACTCTAAAGCCTCCTTGCTCATCTGCAATCCTACTCTCTGTCTTACCTCTAATTCTTTCAATAATAACCCTGCCATACACTTTACCTGGTATACTCAGTAAACTCATTCCCCTATAATTTTTACACTCTCTTTTATCCCCTTCCCTTTATATAAAGGAACTATACATGCTCTCTGCCAATCCCTAGGTACCTTCCCTCTTTCATACATTTATTAAACAAAAATACCAACCACTCCAGCACTATATCCCCCTGCTTTTAACATTTCTGTCATGATTCCGTCAATTCCAGCTGCTTTACCCCTTTCATTCTATGTAAGGCCTCACGCACCTCCCCACACTCACATCCTGCTCTTCTTCACTCCTAAACGATGTTGTACCTCCCTGACCAGTACATGAAATTACCGCCTCCCTCTTTTCATCGACATTTAAAAGTTCCTCAAAATATTCCCGCCATCTACCCAATACCTCCAGCTCCCCATCTACTAACTCCCCTACTCTGTTTTTAACTGACAAATCCATTCGTTCCGTAGGCTTTCTTACCTTGTTTATCTCACTCCAAAATTTTTCTTGTTTTCAGCAAAATTTCTTGACAGAGCCTCTCCATTCTTTCATCCGCTCTTCTTTTGCACTCTCTCACCACTCTCTTCACCTTTCTTTTACTCTCCATATACTCTGCTCTTCTATTAACACTTCTGTTTTGTAAAAACCTCTCATAAGCTACCTTTTTCTTTTATCACACCCTTTACTTCTTCATTCCACCACTCACTCCTCTTTCCTCCTGCACCCACCTTCCTATAGCCACAAACTTCTGCCCCACATTCTAATACTGCATTTTTAAAACTATCCCAACTCTCTTCAACCCCCCCACTACTCCTACTTGCACTAGCCCACCTTTCTGCCAATAGTTGCTTATATCTCACCCTAACTTCCTCCTCCCTTAGTTTATACACTTTTACCTCTCTCTTACTTGCTGTTGCCATTTTCTTTTTGTCCCATCTACCTTTTACTCTAACTGTAGCTACAACCAAATAATGATCTGATATATCCGTTGCCCCTCTATAAACATGTACATCCTGAAGCCTACTCATCAACCTTTTATCCACCAATACATAATCCAACAAACTACTTTTCTTACGTGCTATATCATACCTTGTATATTTATTTATTCTCTTTTTCATAAAATATGTATTACTTATTACCAAACCTCTTTCTACACATAGCTCAATTAATGGTTCCCCATTTACATTTACCCCTGGCACCCCAAATTTACCTACTACTCCATCCACAACATTTTTACTCACTTTAGCATTAAGATCCCCAACCACAATTACTCTCTCACTTGGTTCAAAACTCCCCACACACTCACTCAACATTTCCCAAAATCTCTCTCTCTCCTCTACATTTCTCTCTTCTCCAGGTGCATAAACACTTACTATAACCCACTTTTCACATCCAACCTTTATTTTACTCCACATAATCCTTGAATTTATACATTTATATTCCTTCTTTATATGCCATAACTGATTATTCAACATTATTGCCACTCCTTCTTTAGCTCTAACTCTATTTGAAACCCCTGATCTAATCCCATTTATTTCTCCCCACTGAAACTCTCCTACCCCCTTCAGCTTTGTCTCACTTAAAGCCAGGACATCCAGCTTCTTTTCATTCATAACATCTACAATCATCTCTTTCTTATCATTCGCACAACATCCACGCACATTCAAACATCCCACTTTGACGGTTTTCTTCTTCTTTTTAGTAAGCTATACAGGAAAAGGGGTTACTAGCCCATTGTTCCTGGCATTTTAGTTGACTTTTACAACACGCATGGCTTACGGAGGAAAGATTCTTATTCCACTTCCCCATGCATATGAAAGGGAAAAGCAATAAGAAAAAGAACTATTAAGATAAAATCAAAGAAAACTCAGATGAGTGTGTATACATAAACGTGTACATGTTTGCGTAGTGTGACCTAAATGTAAGTAGAAGTAGCAAGACGTAACTGAAATCTTGCATGTTTATGAGACAGAAAAAGACACCAGCAATCCTACCATCATGTAAAACAGTTTCAGGTTTCTGTTTCACAGTCACCTGGCAGGATGGTAGTACCTCCCTGGGTGGTTGCTGTCTACCAACCTACTACCTACTTATATATATATATATATATATATATATATATATATATATATATATATATATATATATATATATATATATATATATATATATATATATATATATATATTGTGTGTGTGTGTGTGAATCTATAACCTTTAACAACATTGGTGGATATGAAGGAGTAAATTGAAATTTGTGTAGACGAAGCTCTATACAGCGATCTAATCTAAATCAATTTCGGGAATGGTCTATATAAAATTGAGCAGAGATCACCTGTACATGTCAACTGCTCTAAGAATTTTCGTCTAGTAATTGATGACGTGGGTTGAAAATGTGAAGCCGGTTTCATGAGGAGTTGTGAAGTTATAAACGCATATCTTCCACCACCACCGCCGCCACCACCGCCGCCACCACCACCACCACCATCGCCGCCACCACCACCACCGCCACCACCACCACCGCCACCGCCGCCATCGCCACCACCACCGCCGCCGCCACCACTACCACCACCGCCACCACCACCACCGCCGCCACCACCACCACCACCGCCACCACCACCACCACCATCACCACCGCCACCACCACCACCACCACCGCCACCGCCGCCACCGCCACTACCACCACCGCCATCGCCGCCACCACCGCCACCACCACCACCACCGCCGACACCCTGCCGCCGCCGCCACCACCACCACCGCCGTCACCACCACCGCCGCTGCCACCACCACCGCTGCCGCCACCACTGAAGAGGTAAACTCCCATATTTTGATCGTGATTATTAAACGAGAATCAAAATTTCACACAATTTAATTCACAAAATTTCATATTTGCACCTATATACTTGAATTTCACTATCCGCCGTCGTCGAATTATGAGGCAACTCTTTTGAACCTTTGAAGTCAATCTTCTAAGGTTTGAAAAACATTTGATCGATTCCAGGATGCTGTGAATGTCCTCAATAATTTGTCACAGTGAATATGCACATACTATGTGTTCCTAGACTCAGGTGTTTGTTAACGAGCTCCAACGGCAGGTCATCATCTGACTAAGACCAGCGTCAGGAAACTCTTGTTCTGTTTCCTGACGAACCTTACCTAACCTAACCTTCAATAACCCAAACAATAATTGGAATGATCGAGAGATCAAGAAGCAAACAGGAAAATTATCATGATGGAAAGTAGCTTCAACTTCCACTTCATTATTCTATTACCTTTACTCAATCCAACATATAGTTTCGTGCTGGTCCTTATCACAGACCGCCATGTGATAGGGGTATAAGAAATTGGTGAAGATTTTAATGACAGTCACCTAACGATATTAAATTATGAATAACAATTAAATCAATTTTAAGAGTGGTGGCAATTTTCAACAGCAGAGCAGCAAACATCGTATATGTGCACCAATTCATTAATGATGTAAATTGGTTGTGACTTCAAATGGAGAGGCTTCATGAAGTAATTTTTTTTTTTAAATAATTTTTTTTATGTAGAAAAAAAGACAATATTCCAAGAAAGATAAAACAAAGTATTGCATAAAATAAACCAGACGATAACACACAATTAACAAAGTTCATTAATTTAAAAGAATAATAATCATTAGAAGAAATATTGGTTCTCAGAAAACTGATTTATACACCATATATGAGGGTACATAAAGAAAATATGAGAGCTGAAAAACATACATAAAGACATATTTGAGAAAGGAATTGCAATACTATTAACCCGAAGAGCAACTAATTCTTTAAATATATCTGGACAAAGTTATAATAAGATCTTTCATTGACTGGGACAGGAAAACGTCTAAGAAAGTAATAACTTCGATAGTCACCAGATCCTTCAGTTCAGTTTTCAATGTCGAAAGTGACACACTTGCTGGACAAAATTTATTTGTAGCTCTAAAATTTACAGTCCAAATCTTTGTGATTTTTGCTGTCTCTTCAAACAAATCATCTAAATCAGATAAACTTCCAACATAAGAATATTGAAAGAATCATTCTACGAAGAATAATATTTAACAAATCGCTATGAAAGTGTAAGGAATCAAAGGGAGTGAGTGGTTTCTAGTAAATATGCCAGTATTGAAAACAGGATACATGCTATCTGATAGCATTTTTTTATTATTTTGATGCCAGTGCTGGGAAACTCATGATTAGCAAAACTAGCAAACAATCAACATGGATTAAGTACAGTAATAAGATATATTGTTTAACGACAAATAAATTTTAGTAATTAATTATACACAAATTGGGACTTAAACGTCCTTTGGATTAATTATACTTAGATTTCCAGAAAACCTTTAGTGCTGAAAGAAATAAAAGAATGTTAAGATAAATAAAATCTGGCAGCAAGAGAGGAAAACCTCAGTTAAGGATCACTGATTTGCTTACCATCAGAAAAAGTGATTTTGAAAAATTAATAAAATCAATGGCTGAAAGTGAAATCGAACAGGAATCGATCCTTTGCACAGTTAATATAATTTACCAAAATAATCCTATGCACTGTAATGTTTTATTAATATAATTTTATTATTATATTATCAGTCATATTTTTCCTCTCTTCTCCTTGCAGAACACTCCAAGTGAATAAAAATGAGCTTAAAGCTCTCTTAATAGTTATTAATCTCTCCTGTATTTTTGCCATTACATCAGACGCTCTTTCTTTCCTTCTGTTGGTCTATCTGTCCCTGTTTCTTTCCGTCTCTCAGTCTCTGTCTATGTCTATCTGTCTCTCTCTCTCCCTCTGTTTACTATCCACAGAGTTGTGCAAGGTTAGGTTTAGGGTTCTCTCTCCTCCTTCCCTCTGTCTGTCTGTCTCTCTTTATCTATCTATCTCCCTTTCGCCCTGTGTCTGTTTCTACCTCATTCCCTATTCTCACCTTGCAGACGTTCTCTCAGCAGAACTCAATAATGCAGCAGTTCATATATGCAGATCTGCATGCTAAGCCTCAGGTAAAAGCCTCATCATCACACAAATGAAATCTCATCCACGTTTGCGAGACTAAAATGTTGGAGTTTCTTTTGTCGAGTAGAAAGCCTCGCTTGCCCTTCTCTGGGTGAACGCCATTAATTTATACTATCATGTGAATTATGAAGAATGTGAAGGGTAATTAAGGTAGAGTGGGAATGCATGAGAAATACATGTATGAATGTCCCATTTGAACTAATACGATATATGTGTATTACTTGTAAGTGTTAATCACCATTTGTAACATCAGCGAAAAATTCTGAAGTTTCTTCTGAGAAAGATTTGCTACGGTCTAGCTGCCTCTACTTCAGTCTATGAAGTACTGATGTTGGAAGAAAGAAAATCCGAAAAGTTAATATAAAAACGGATATCCTTTAAAGATGGCATTCGTTATAGCGTATATATATATATATATATATATATATATATATATATATATATATATATATATATATATATATATATATATATATATATATATATATTATTTTTTTTTTTTTTTTTTTTTTTTTTCAACAAGTCGGCCGTCTCCCACCTCTTTGCAGAGGAGCTCAGATACTACAGCTGAGAAAAGTCCCTCCCAGCTGTCACTATCTCAGACCCCTCCTTTAAAGTGCAGGCATTGTACTTCCCATTTCCAGGACTCAAGTCCAACTAAATCAATTAACTGGTTTCCTGAATCCCTTCACACAATGTTACCCTGCTCACACTCCAACAGATCGTCATGTCCCAAAACCATTCGTCTCCATTCACTCCTATCTAACACGCTCACACATGCTTGCTGGAAGTCCAAGCCCCTCGCCCACAAAACCTCCTTTACCCCTTCCCTCCAACCTTTTCTAGGACGACCCCTACCCCGCCTTCCTTCCCCTACAGATTTATACGCTCTCCAAGTCATTCTACTTTGATCCATTCTCTCTAAATGACCAAACCACCTCAACAACCCCTCTTCAGCCCTCTGACAAATACTTTTAGTAACTCCACACCTTCTCCTAATTTCCACATTCCGAATTTTCTGCATAATATTTACACCACACATTGCCCTTAGACAGGACATCTCCACTGCCTCCAGCCTCCTCCTCGCTGCAGCATTTGCAACCCATGCTTCACACCCATATAAGAGTGTTGGTACCACTATACTTTCGTACATTCCCTTCTTGCCTCCATGGATAACGTTTTGTCTCCACAGATACCTCAATGCACCACTCACCTTTTCCTTCATCAATTCTATGGTTAACCTCATCCTTCATAAACCCATCTGCTGACACATCAACTCCCAAATATCTGAAAATTTACTTCTTCCATAATCCTCTCTCCAATGTGATATCCAATTTTCTTTATTTAAATCGTTTGATACCCTCATCACCTTACTCTTATCTATGTTCACTTTTAACTTCTACCTTACACACTCTCCCAAACTCGTCCACTAACCTTGCAACTTTTCTTTAGAATCTCCATAGCACAGTATCATCAGCAAAAGTAACTGTGTCAACTCCCATTTTGCATTTAATTCTCCATAATTTAATCCCACCCCTCTCCCCAACACACTAGCATTTACTTCTTTACAACCCCATCTATAAATATATTAAACAACCATGGTGACATTACACAACCCTGTCTAAGACCTACTTTTACCGGGAAGTAATCTCCCTCTCTCCTACACACCCTAACCTGAGCCTCACTATCCTCATAAAAACTCTTTACAGCCTTCAGTAACTTACTACCTATTCCATACACTTGCAACATTTGCCACATTGCTCCCTATCCACTCTATCATATGCCTTTTCTAAATCCATAAATGCAATAAAACTTATCTACCTTTATCTAAATACTGTTCACATATATGCTTCACTGTAAACACTTGATCTACACATCCCCTACCACTCTAAAGCCTCCTGCTCATCTGCAATCCTACTCTCTGTCTTACCTCTAATTCTTTCAATAATAACCCTGCCATACACTTTACCTGGTATACTCAGTAAACTTATTCCCTATAATTTTTACACTCTCTTTTATCCCCCTTCCCTTTATATAAAGGAACTATACATGCTCGCTGCCAATCCCTAGGTACCTTCCCCTCTTCATACATTTATTAAACAAAATACCAACCACTCCAGCACTATATCCCCTGCTTTAACATTTCTGTCATGATTCCGTCAATTCCAGCTGCTTTACCTTTCATCTACGAATGCCTCACGCACCTCCCCACACTCACATCCTGCTCTTCTTCACTCCTAAACGATGTTGTACCTCCCTGGCCAGTACATGAAATTATCGCCTCCTCTTTTCATCGACATTTAAAGTTCCTCAAAATATTCCGCCATCTACCCAATACCTCCAGCTCCCCATCTACTAACTCCCTACTCTGTTTTCAACTGACAAATCCATTCGTTCCCTAGGCTTTCTTACCTTGTTTATCTCACTCCAAAATTTTTCTTGTTTTCAGCAAAATTTCTTGACAGATCCTCTCCCATTCTTTCATCCGCTCTTTCTTTGCACTCTCTCACCACTCTCTTCACCTTTCTTTTACTCTCCATATATGTACTCTGCTCTTCTACTAACACTTCTGTCGTGCCGATTAGGTAAAACTGGTCAATTAGCAAGAATTCATTTAAAATTAAGTCCTTTCTAAAAAAATTCTCTTATACGTTTAAAGATATATTTTTTTCATTTATGTTAATGTAAAAATTTTTAATTTTGTACCAAGAGAAACTTTGAAAACTTACCTAACCTTATTACAACAAGCGCAATTTAATTTAGCCTAACCAACTAAATATATTTTAGATACGTTAACATTAATTTAATAATAAGATAAGATAAGATAAGATTTCTTCGATTTTTAACCCCGGAGGGTTAGCCACCCAGGATAACCCAAGAAAGTCAGTGCGTCATCGAGGACTGTCTGTCTTATTTCCATTGGGGTCCTTAATCTTGTATCCCAGGATGCGACGCACACCAGTCGACTAACAACCCAGGTACCTATTTGCTGCTAGGTGAACATGTCAACAGGTGTAAGGAAACACGTCGAAATGTTTCCACCCGCTGGGAATCGAACCGGGCCCTCCGTGTGAAGCGAGAGCTCTAGCCACCAGACTACCGGGCCACAATGAAATATATTTTTTTCGTTAGGTTCAGAATGATTTTTGCGAAATTATTGCATACACAAATTTTCGCTTGTGTTATATAGCAAGAAGAGTGTTGCTATTTAAGCCAAAATCGCAAGTTTTACCTATTTGGCACGATATATATATATATACATATGGTCGCGACCCGATTTGGTCGTGACCCGAACCTAATTTTCCCATTGGATTGTATGTAAATACGATTAATCCGTTCCAGACCCCTACGACCTGTATGTAAATATTGTTTTTTTAAGATTTTTAAGCACAAAAATAGTTGAAATAAATGGTATATAATACCGACACAATGGAAAAATAAACACATAAGCAGTATATGTGATCCACCTGACTAAATCCTATAAATACTCTTGTATCTTGTATCCAGGTAGATCTGTCTGTGACTCGATAAGCACTGCGTGGGCGAAACGTTGTCAATAAAGGATCACATTATATTGCTTTTGTGTATTTTTCCACAAAAAAAGTTAATTATACCATAGAATGACAGAGTGATAGTTAAGTAAATGTAAAACCTTCAACAACAGAGAAACTAACACTGCACAAGTCCGTTCTAGACACCTATGACCCATTCCTGTAAACATTTTTTTTAAGAGTTTTAAGCACAGAAAAAAAAATCAAAGTTTGAAAAACCCTTTAAATTTTACAAACTAATGCACAGTTTAATATAGAAAAAAAAATTTAAAAATCAGGGAAAAACATACCGTAAACAACCAAGAAAACTAACCTTGCATGAGTCGACTTCGGCGGAAGGAAGTGAGAAGGAAGATAAGTGGGGAGGAGGTTACTGTTTGAGGGAGAGTCCACCTCCGCGATGGAGGGACGTTCTCCCTCAGGTGTTTTCTCCGTTTAGCTGTGACCAAATTTCACCATAAACCCATCTAATGTGACTTGACTTTTCCTTCGCATCAAAACGTTACGGAAATGAGAGAAAGCTATCAAATGGCGCGGAATTTAAAATTGTTTACAAGATGATAAGATTGCTGGTGTTTTTTTTCTGTCTCATAAACAGCGGGATAACGGGTATATCTTGCTGCTTCTGCTTGCACTTAGGGCACACTGCGCATGCATGCACACGCATATAGTATATACACGTCATCTTTATATCCGATTTGGGGTTGATAACCAGATATTACCGGGACCTCGGGATATTTTAAAAAACAATATTCAAAAAAAAGTTGTTAGTAAAGGATAAATTGATCAACAAAAAAAGAGAGACATGAATCATACTACCCCCCAAAGGGTTTTATTTAACTAATGTAGGAGTCAAAAATAAGATGATTACTTCAATGGGTTTTGGCAAATTGCTATAACGGGACCGGTTCATCCTGAAAGAAAAGAAATGCTTTCTGAATGCAAAAACGGGCAAAAAACATTCCACAGTTTAATAAAAGGAAGGATGGGGGTTGGGGGATGTATTCAGAGAAATTTAAATTTTGGGGAAAAGTTTTTAAAAACACGGACACAGAATCTGTTTGGCTACATTTTCCCGATGGTCGTAAAAAATTTTTTTGGGTGTGATTTATGGCCCCCAAACCTTAAAAGGGGCATAAGCTAGGGGAAAATTCATAAAGCTTAGTTGACAATGTTGTATTAAGGGGAAATTTTTAATTTTAGACTAATTGTTTGGTCAATGGCGGAAAACGGAGTCGGATTTTTTTAACGGTTAGGTTGCTTTTAAAACATTTTTTAAGAACCAACTAGAGGAAACAACCGCTTTTTAAAAAGAACCTAATTAATAATATTAGGTTAAATGGCGGGGAAACGTCACAAATCACTTTCAATATATAAGGGAATTTCCCCAAAAAACTGCATAAGTCTCTGCCAGACTTCCTTTTGGGCCATTTATGGGACTGGAAAAAACCTGGGTGGGCTAAATTAAGCCTGAGATGGGTCAGGTGGTGGTGATGGTTGAAATGACGTTTTTTGACATAGTTCTAGCTGCCCAGACCCTATGTTCCAGTAGGGAAAATTGATCTAACAAAAATTTCCCAAAATAGATTAAAACATCTCATTGGTCAAAAAGAAATTATAGGCGTACCAAAGGGGAGATGGGGGATTAAGAAATCAATATATTCAGTTAAAAAAAAAAAAAGGGAAAAAAAAAAGCAAAAAAGGTTATGAGGCCCAAAACCAAGGGTTCAAAACTAACCCAAAAATTTTTTCAGGTAAAAGTAAGATTGGGGGAAGATAGGGCCCTTTAAAAATATCAGGGGGATCCTGAATAAAGGAAAGTCCAACAAATAAGGTTAAAAAATAAAAACCCCGGCCCGATGAATGTTTCAAGGGTTTTAAAAAAGTAAAATGAACTTAAAAACCTTTTAACTTTTTTAACATATCCACAAACTGAATATGCCAGACAAGGAAAAGGAAATGTAATACCATTTAGCAAAGACAGTCTTTTTGCTTTAACCAAAAGTTACCCAATAGTGGAAAATTTTTAAATAATAAAACAGAGGCAATTCTGCCATCTTGAAAAGGGAAAATTGATTTAATCTCAACCGGTTTCCCGGGGGGTTTTGTCAAAAATTTTCTAACTTTTTCACTAAGGTATTTGAGAAGGAAGATCATGGTAATGAATATATTGTGTATATGGACTTAGTAAGGCTTTCGATAGAGTTCCACATCAGACTCTATTGAAACTTAACACACAGAATAAGAGGGAATTTTTTTTCCCGGGTAGAGGCAGTTTAAAAAGGCAGCAAAGAGTTTCCATAAATGGGGAGAAATCGGGGGGCCGACAAGCGGTGTTCCACAGGGTCAGTGTTGGGCCCTTTTTTTGTTCACAATTTAAAACACGACAAAATGAGGAAATAAATAGCGACATAAGCAAATTTGTATGCTCCACTGTCTTCGTGTGCCTGTCCCCTGTTTCATCTACGACTTCTTGACATAATAGAGAACCAAGTAAGACGACTTATATTTGCCTGGGCCCGGCCTGGCTAGATCTGTCCTCCAGCAGAGCCTTCAGTACTAGGCCAATATATTTAAGGTACCACACTTGGCTCCACTTCGCAGACAACGAGAAGATAGCGTGTATACGACAAGCAAACAGCAAGTACATTCTGGCTGTATCCTTCTCAAATGAAGTCGTTGTCAATTGCTGGCTATTCTCTATTGGCATGACTCATAACAATAATGAGACGTTCACATGAGCTGAGGTACGTAACAGCTCTAAGCTTGTAAATAAATGTAGAAACTTTAACGTAACCTTGTGAAAACCTTAAAGTAAAAGAGAGAGAGAGAGAGAAGAGAGAGAAAAGAGGAGGAGAGGGAGAGGAGAGAGAGAGAGAAGACAAGAAGAAGAGAAGAGAGGAGGGAGAGGGAGAGAGAGGAGAGAGGAGAGAGAGAGAAGGAGGCACTAGAGGATACAGGGAAAGAATTAAGACAGAGAAAATATTACATGACAGACAGTCACGAATCAAAGGCAGAGGGAAACGTGAGGGAGGAGGAATGGAGGTCACTAGAGGATCTACTTTTTTTTCGAAAGAATTATAAACACGTAAGGTAAAAATATTTCCTACATTGACACACACAATCATCTGAGCAGTCAAGAGTTTGCTTGAGCTGCCAACACTGAATAGGGTTTTGTGCTCTCAAGAGACGAGGGAGGAATGTTGAAATGATGGGTGGTGAACTGAGGGTAGCAGGGTAGGAGTGATGAAGGTAGGAGTGGATGCGTGTGATGAGTATGTGTGTACAGTATATATAATAGAGAATGGGTAATAATGGATTGTGTGTAGGGTATGACTAACTAGGAAGGCACACTGGGAGACTGTACCAATTTAACACAAGAGATAATACTCGAAGATTTTCTCACAACTTTATCGTCCAAATTAGAGAACAGCTTAAGACTTTTTATACATGTAATGGAGTCTTAGATCAGCGAGTTGACTCAGTGTTTCTGAAATATTTCTAAAATAGTGAAGCATTTTCTTCAGAAAATAAAGTGTATTGTTCACATTTTTCCATCCGATGGCGCAGGCAGCTCACCAGCCTTCCAATAAAGATTTTGTGAGTGTCTTTAACGTCAAAGAAATATTGCATCGTTAGAAAAGATTGACATGAAGTATTTGCTTCTCTCATAACATTTATAAGAGGATTGCAGCTAAACAAGATATATATATAAGTGAGAGTGAGAGAGTAATTGTGGTTGGGGATCTTAATGCTAAAGTGGTAAAAATGTTGTGGATGGAGTAGTAGGTAAATTTGGGGTGCCAGGGTAAATGTAAATGGGAGCCATTAATTGAGCTATGTGTAGAAAGAGGTTTGGTAATAAGTAATACATATTTTATGAAAAAGAGGATAAATAAATATACAAGGTATGATATAGCACGAAGGAAAGTAGTTTGTTGGATTATGTATTGGTGGATAAAGGTTGATGAGTAGGCTTCAGGATGTACATGTTTATAGAGGGCAACGGATATATCAGATCATTATTTGGTTGTAGCTACAGTTAGAGTAAAAGGTAGATGGGACAAAAGAAAATGGCAACAGCAAGTAAGAGAGGTAAAAGTGTTAAACTAAGGGAGGAGGAAGTTAGGTGAGATATAAGAAACTATTGGCCGAAAGGTGGGCTAGTGCAAGTAGGAGTAGTGGGGTTGAAGAGAGTTGGGATAGTTTTAAAATGCAGTATTATAATGTGGGGCAGAAGTTTGTGGTTATAGGAGGGTGGGTGCAGGAGGAAAGAGGAGTGAGTGGTGGAATGAAGAAGTAAAAAGGTTTTTACAAAAAAGAAGTGTTAGTAGAAGAGCAGAGTATATGGAGAGTAAAAGAAAGGTGAAGAGAGTGGTGAGAGAGTGCAAAAAAAGAGCGGATGAAAGAACGGAGAGGCTCTGTCAAGAAATTTTGCTGAAAACAAGAAAATTTTTTGGAGTGAGATAAACAAGATAAGAAAGCCTAGGGGAAAGAATGGATTTGTCAGTTAAAAACAGAGTAGGGAGTTAGTAGATGGGGAGCTGGAGGTATTGGGTAGATGGCGGAATATTTGAGGAACTTTTAAATGTTGATGAAAAGAGGGAGGCGATAATTTCATGTACTGGCCAGGGAGGTACAACATCGTTTAGGAGTGAAGAAGAGCAGGATGTGAGTGTGGGGAGGTGCGTGAGGCATTACGTAGAATGAAAGGGGGTAAAGCAGCTGGAATTGACGGAATCATGACAGAAATGTTAAAGCAGGGGGATATAGTGCTGGAGTGGTTGGTATTTTTGTTTAATAAATGTATGAAAGAGGGAAGGTACCTAGGATTGGCAGCGAGCATGTATAGTTCTTATATAAAGGGAAGGGGATAAAAGAGAGTGTAAAAATTATAGGGAATAAGTTTACTGAGTATACCAGGTAAAGTGTATGGCAGGGTTATTATTGAAAGAATTAGAGGTAAGACAGAGAGTAGGATTGCAGATGAGCAAGGAGGCTTTAGAATGGGTAGGGGATGTTAGATCAAGTGTTTACAGTGAAGCATATATGTGAACAGTATTTAGATAAAGGTAGAGAAGTTTTTATTGCATTTATGGATTTAGAAAAGGCATATGATAGAGTGGATAGGGGAGCAATGTGGCAAATGTTGCAAGTGTATGGAATAGGTAGTAAGTTACTGAAGGCTGTAAAGATTTTTTATGAGATAGTGAGGCTCAGGTTAGGTGTGTAGGAGAGAGGAGATTACTTCCGGTAAAAGTAGGTCTTAGACAGGGATGTGTGATGTCACCATGGTTGTTTAATATATTTATAGATGGGGTTGTAAAGAAGTAAATGCTAGGGTGTTGGGGAGAGGGTGGGATTAAATTTTGGAGAATTAAATGCAAAATGGGAGTTGACACAGTTACTTTTTGCTGATGATACTGTGCTTATGGGAGATTCTAAAGAAAGTTGCAAAGGTTAGTGGACGAGTTTGGGAGAGTGTGTAAAGGTAGAAAGTTGAAAGTGAACATAGATAAGAGTAAGGTGATGAGGGTATCAAACGATTTAAATAAAGAAAATTGGATATCACATTGGAGAGAGGGATTATGGAAGAAGTAAATGTTTTCAGATATTTGGGAGTTGATGTGTCAGCGGATGGATTTATGAAGGATGAGGTTAACCATAGAATTGATGAAGGAAAAAAAGTGAGTGGTGCATTGAGGTATCTGTGGAGACAAAAACGTTATCCATGGAGGCAAAGAAGGGAATGTACGAAAGTATAGTGGTACAACACTCTTATATGGGTGTGAAGCATGGGTTGCAAATGCTGCGAGGAGGAGGCTGGAGGCAGTGGAGATGTCCTGTCTAAGGGCAATGTGTGGTGTAAATATTATGCAGAAAATTCGGAATGTGGAAATTAGGAGAAGGTGTGGAGTTACTAAAAGTATTTGTCAGAGGACTGAAGAGGGGTTGTTGAGGTGGTTTGGTCATTTAGAGAGAATGGATCAAAGTAGAATGACTTGGAGAGCGTATAAATCTGTAGGGGAAGGAAGGCGGGGTAGGGGTCGTCCTAGAAAAGGTTGGAGGGAAGGGGTAAAGGAGGTTTTGTGGGCGAGGGGCTTGGACTTCCAGCAAGCATGTGTGAGCGTGTTAGATAGGAGTGAATGGAGACGAATGGTTTTGGGACATGACGATCTGTTGGAGTGTGAGCAGGGTAACATTGTGTGAAGGGATTCAGGAAACCAGTTAATTGATTTAGTTGGACTTGAGTCCTGGAAATGGGAAGTACAATGCCTGCACTTTAAAGGAGGGGTCTGAGATAGTGACAGCTGGGAGGGACTTTTCTCAGCTGTCGTATCTGAGCTCCTCTGCAAAGACAGTGATTATGTATGAGTGTGGTGAAAGTGTTGAATGATGATGAAAGTTTTTTCATTTTGGGGATTTTCTTTCTTTTGGGTCACCCTGCCTCGGTGGGAGACGGCCGACTTGTTGAATATATTAAAAAAATATATATATATATATATATATATATATATATATATATATATATATATATATATATATATATATATATATATATATATATATATATATATATATATATATATATATATAGTATATATATGTGCCGATTAGGTAAAACTGGTCAATTAGCAAGAACTCATTTAAAATTAAGTCCTTTCTAAAATTTTCTCTTATACGTTTAAGGATACTATATATTTTTCATTTATGTTGATGTAAAAAAATTAATTTTGAACCAAAACAAACTTAGAAAACCTACCTAACCTTATTATAATAAGCGCAATTTAATTTAGCCTAACCCAACTGAATATATTTTAGATACATTTACAATAATTTAATAATAAACAAACACAATGAAATATATTTTTTTCGTTAGTTTCAGAATGATTTTTGCGAAATTATTGCATACACAAAGTTTCGCTTGTCTTATATGGCAAGAAGAGCGTTGCTATTTAAGCCAAAATAGCAAGTTTTACCTAATCGGCACGACATATATATATATTGATGTTGCAGCATCAATCAAGTAAGTGGAGTAGCGCAAAGCTGACCTCCACTGATTACTTTTCTGCAGCAGAGAATATATATAATATAATATATATATATTTTTTATATATAATATATATATATATATATTATAATATATATATTTTATATATATATATATATATATATATAGATAGATAGATATAGATTACATGTTTCGTATTCACCAACATATTCTTTATAAAGGTCCACTCCCAATCATTACAATATTGGTATACAATATTTATATACGTTTCGACAACCAGTAACTTGAAGGTGCAGAAACTGAAGACATTCAAACATTATTTAGTAACTTACATCGTCTCTGAAACTCTGGCTACGATGACCTTATCTCTCCTGGACACTGCAGGCGAGTGACCAGGACTACACGTCCAATTCCCTTCAGCTTTAGCAAGTGACGTCTCAACATCACTTGCCCTATTCTATTACTCTTGAATTTTCCTACTATGGATTATTTCCAGCTCTCTATTAGGACTGAAAAGGCCACCAGAGGCAAACAGTCTTCTTCAATAATATACCCTAAGTGTGCAGTCGATGTTTTTTAGTTCAACGCTGGTCAATACACGTGTCCATACAGAGAATACACTATCCAAGCTTTCTTTGAAAAAAATACTGGTATTGAAAGATTTATCTTAACTTCGTTGAAGATACATGTTTTTACCATATGATTAGTGACTTACATTACAACGAGTTGAGTTGCAGCATCAATCAAGTAAGTGGAGCAGCGCAAAGCTGACCTCCACTGATTACTTTTCGGCAGCAGAGAATTCTGGTTGGCTGGATTTTTGGTGAGTGTTTGTCAACGTGATTAATTGTCCCTGCACGGAGCTCAGTGGCGAATGTTTCTGACCTGCGGAAAGAGAAAGGAAAACATGAAAGAGGAAGAGAGAGAGAGGAGACAGAATAATAGAAAGAACCAAAGGAATGTGTGTTTTGTTTATCGCTAAGCTAAAGACTGTAGGAATTTTATTCTCCGCATAATGACATCATAAACTTTGAAAAACAATTGCATTCTCCGGCTATCCTCGTTTATTTGCTTGTATATATGTTTCTTTATCGTTCATGGGGGATTTGCCTTTGAGGTTTGTTCTAAATTGACCTTTGTTATAATTATACTTATTTTGCGGAGGTTATATACACCGAGAGGTGTGATTACATGGAGTGATTGTAGCTGTAATGGACGTTAAATATCATTAGTCGTAATTTGTTACTAATTACAATTTTATTTGAACTTTTTAGTTTAAAAAAGTCATTTTAGGTGAAGCTGCAAATGACCTTTGTCAAGCTTATAGCTGTTTAAATTACATCATTGAACTGGAATGCTACGACGGGCAAATAATTTCAAACTTTCTGCAACAATTCATTGCATCAATGCTTTTAATTTTATTCAGCTTCTAGGTGAAATTTCCTTATTTAAATTGTGGCGAATTAAAAAAATATTATTATAAATTTTGTCTTAGATCAAACACAGTAAAGTGCATTTTGTAAAACCAAGCTTATTTAGCGATTACTTATCTTGCTGGATCTTTGTTTGATTTAGTGTGACAAATATTAAGCCCATTTTCTCAGTCTGTTTGGTTCTGGTTGAAAATGTAACTAATTGTATTCCGGCACGTTGTTTAAAATATATATTTAAAAAAATGAAGGTAGGTATTAGGTTTGTCAGGAAACAGGACAAGTATTTCCTGAAACGGGTACTAGTTTATATGATGACCCGCAGCTGGAGAAGCTTTTTGTCATCTGACGGAGGCCTTCCACTGGCTTTCCTGTCCACCCCTATTTTTCTTATAAATTAATTGTAATTGTGATTTTAACTATAAATCTGGGAGAGTAATTGAAGCTGTAATTGACTTTGAATTATGCAGTTGCTTGCTCCAAGCCTAGTGTGTATGTCTAAGTATACACACTGAGAGTTTACTTTAATCTCTAAATCCTGTGGTGTACAGGATTTAGGCAGACTTAAGCAGACTTAATGATTCTTTTATAGTAAACAGACTTTAGACATACTGCACCCAACTAAGCAATATATGTATATAGCTTTAGTCATCATTATTGTGATTTGTGTGACAACGTAAAAGCTTTCTAGGCAGTAGACGCATTTTTTGTATGATATACTGTCTACATGAATACATGGACAGCATGTAGATTTACTGGATATACTATATCTGGATGATACACATGTGCAACACCTGGGTATCTTCATTGGCCAGACGTTTCACCTGTACGTCAGGGTTTCTCAGTTTAATACAGTGGTATGAGACGTGTATACTAGAACCAGAGGATGAAGTCTTGAGGTTCAGCAGTAGAAGACATCGTCACAGGTGGGCGGACCCACTAGTGGAAGCAGGTGATGTCCATAAGATGGACATGGCGACGTTTCTGTCTGCTACACCACATTATCTCTTCATTTGGCTCCAGTGTAAAAGCCACCGTCCTCGTGCCTACGTATTAAATTCACAGGAATCTTCATTCAGAGCATATATTCCATAACTCCGTTGCTAACATTAGACCCTTCTTATGGGCATAACTACTTTCACCAGAGGCCTCGCCCATCTACTGCGATGTCTTCAACTACTAAATCTCACCATTTCTTTCACAAGCTCCACTATAAATATTTCCGCTCACATTTTTCTGTATTAGATTGAAAAAACCTGCTGTACTGGGGAAACGTCTCGTTAATAATGATTCCCATGCTGTTATTTTTAATTTACAGAAAACCAGCATGGATTTAGGGAGTTCTGCGACAGTTTGGAAAAATTAGACATGAATGAAAAGGATAGGTCGACTGCATATTTTTAACGAACAGTCGGCAGAGGTTAATGATGCTAGCACATGATTCACGATGGGAAAATGCAACAAATGAGGTTCCCCAAGAACTAGTTCTATTACGTTTACTGTTCTTAATATACATACCTGACATACTACATGGGATTAACTTATTCGTTCTATTGTTTGCTGATAGATTATAGAGGTATGGGTGTTTGTGGGAAACAATCAGGCTGTAGTATTAGGGTTGGAAACAGCAGATATTACCAGGATACCTCAGAGATATGTTTAAAAGACAAGATTCAAAATAAAGTTGCTTGTAAAGGCAAAGCAATTGATCAACAAACAAAGAGAGATAGTAGAGGGCAACGAGTGACTAGCTCCCTTAAGGTTTACTATACAAATAGTAGGAGTCTATGAAATAAGATAGACGAGCTAAGATTACTTGCAAGTGCAGGTAATATAGATATTATTGCTATAACAGAGACCTGGTTCAACCTGAAAGATAGAGAAATGCCTTCCGAGTGCAACATTCAGGGTTACAAACTATTCCACACTGATAGGGTCAACAGGAAGGGTGGTGGAGTGGCGATGTATGTCAGAGATAATTTAAATTGTTGTGTTAGACATGATATAAGATTAGAAACATCGGACACAGAATCTGTTTGGCTACAGTTTCTCGAGGGTCGTGAAAAATTAATTTTGGGTGTGATTTACAGGCCCCCAAGTTTGGATAGGGAGTGCAGTAAGCTGCTATGGGACGAAATTCATAAGGCGTCTAGATATGAAAATGTTGTGTTAATGGGAGATTTTAACTTTAGACAAATTGATTGGAACAATGTGACAGGTAATCTTGAGTCTAGTGACTTTCTTGATACAGTTCAGGATTGTTTTTTAAAACAGTTTGTGACAGAACCAACTAGATGTAAAAACTTGCTAACAAAGAATCACTAATTAATAATCTTGAGGTTAATGAAGAGCTTGGGGAAAGCGATCACAAATCACTTAGTTTCAATATATCATGGAATTACCCAGGTAACTGCAATCAAGTCTTTGTTCCAGACTTTCGCTTAGCCGACTTCGTGGGGCTGAGAAATTACCTAGGTGGGCTAAATTGGGATGACCTGACTATGGGTCAGGTAGGTGGTTTTGGTTGCCAATATGACGTTTTCCAGAGCGTAGTTCTAGCTGCCCAGACAACTTTTGTTCCGAGTAGGGAAATTAGACTTAACAAAAATGATCCTAAATGGATGAACAATAGATTAAAACATCTCATCGGTCAAAAGAGAGGCATATACAGGCGTATCAAAAGAGGGGATGGACATATAAGAAATCAATATTTTCAATTAAAGAGAGAAATAAAAAAAGGAATAAGAAAAGCAAAAAGGGATTAAGAGGCTAAGGTCGCAAGGGATTCGAAGACTAACCCAAAAGGTTTCTTTCAGGTATACAGAAGTAAGATTAGGGACAAGATAGGCCCACTTAAGAGTAACTCAGGACAGATCACGGACAGTGATAAGGATATGTGTGAAATTTTCAATACTTACTTCCTCTCAGTTTTTAACCAGGAAGATACTAGCGGAATTCCAGAAATAATAAATTATGTTGAACAGGAAGATAATAGACTATGCTCGATTGGGGTAACTAGTGACATGGTCCTCAGACAAATAGAGAAATTAAAACCTAACAAATCCCCAGGCCCTGATGAACTGTTTGCAAGAGTTTTAAAGGAATGTAAAGAGGAACATAGCAAATCTTTTCAATATATCACTACAAACTGGCATAGTGCCAGACAAGTGGAAAAGGGCAAATGTAATACCTATTTACAAGACAGTTGACAGGTCCTTTGCTTCGAACTATAGACCAATAAGCCTTACCTCCATAGTTGGTAAATTTATGGAATCAATAATTGCCGAGGCAATTCGTAGCCATCTTGATAGGCATAAATTGATTAATGAATCTCAACACGGTTTTACTAAGGGGCGTTCCTGTCTTACGAATTTACTAACTTTTTTCACTGAGGTTTTTGAGGTAGATCATAGTAATGAATATGATATTGTGTATATGGACTTCAGTAAGGCTTTCGATAAAGTTCCACATCAGAGGCTATTGATGAAACTTAAGGCACACGGAATAGGAGGAGAAATTTTTTCCTGGGTAGAGGCATGGTTGACAAATAGGCGGCAGAGAGTTTGCATAAATGGGGAGAAATCAGCATGGGGGCACGTCTCAAGCGGTGTCCCACAGGGGTCAGTTTTGGGCCCCCTGTTGTTTACAATTTACATAAACGACATAGATGAGTGAATAAATAGCAACATAAGCAAATTTGCTGATGACACCAAAATAGGCTGTCCAATTCATTCTAATGAGGACATTAGAGCACTCCAGGATGATTTGAATAGACTGATGCAGTGGTCGGAGAAGTGGCAGATGCAGTTTAATGTAGACAAATGCAAAGTTCTAAATGTTGGGCAGGACAATAACCATGCCACATATAAACTGAATAATGTAGATCTTAATACTTGTGATTGCGAGAAGGATTTAGGAGTTCTGGTTAGCAGTAATCTGAAACAAAGACAACAGTACAGCTTTGGGTCAGATTTGGCTTTCGCTGCTATGTCATTCTTGTATTGTCTTTGGACCTCCCTTCTTACCTGTGCATATTCATTTCTGGCTCTACGACTGCTCTCCTTATTCTCCTGGGTCCTTTACCTTCTGTACTTCTTCCATTCCCTGGCACATTTGGTTTTGGCTTCCCTGCACCTTTGGATGAACCATGGGTTCATCCTGGCTTTTTCGCTTTTCCTGTTTCCCTTGGGTATAAACCTCTCCTCAGCTTCCTTGCAAATTGTTGTCATATATTCCATCATCTCGTTTACTGACTTCCCTGCCAGTTCTCTGTCCTACTGAACTCCATGCAGGAAGTTCTTCATGCCTACGTAGTCACCTTTCTTGTAGTTTGGCTTCATTCGTGCAGCCCTTCGTGCTTCCCCCTCCACTTGTAACTCTACTATGTATTCGAAGCTTAGAACCATATGATCACTGGCCCCAAGGGGGCTTTCATGTGTGATGTCCTCAATATCTGCGCTATTCAGGGTGAATACAAGGTCCAGTCTCGCTGGTTCATCCTCTCCTCTCTCTCTGGTAGTGTCGCTTACGTGTTGGTACATGAGATTTTCCAGTACCACCTCCATCATCTTAGCCCTCCACGTTTCTTGGCCCCCGTGTGGCTCTAAGTTCTCCCAATCGATTTATTTATGGTTGAAGTCACCCATGATCAGTAGCTTCGCCCTGCTCGCACGAGCCCTTCTGGCCAATTCGGCCAGTGTGTCTACCATCGCTCTATTACTCTCATCATACTCTTGCCTTGGCCTCCTATCACCTTTGGATCTCCGGACAAAAGCCTTCCTATTATACAATCTCCTGCTTCTCCTCTGTCCCCTCTCTGCAGCTCACCAAAATCCCATCGGTTTTTGATCAGCAGTGCCACTCCTCCACCCTTTCTGTTCTCTCTGTCTTTCCTCAGGATCTGATATCCCGTTGGAAAGATGACATCTGTTATCATCCCTGTGAGCTTTGTTTCAGTGAGGGCTATGATGTCCGGTGATGCCTCTTTGACACTTTCATGCCATTCCTCCCACTTATTCGTTATTCCATCTGCGTTGGTGTACCATACATTCAGTTTCCTCTCCAACACTGTGTTTTGGGGGGACTGTGGGGTGGGGGCCCTGGCCGTGTGCTGCGGGATTCTACAGCATAGTGAGAAGTGGGGGATGTAAGTGTGGATTGTGGTCTGTGTTGGGATAGCGTGTTTGGTTTTGTGGTTCTCGGGATGGGTCTCTGTGTGCTCGCTCTTGTTGCTCTTCCCTATTCTGGTTGGTCTCTGTTGATTCTGTCTGAGTCTCTCTTCCCAGCTCCTTTCGCTTTTGCCTCCACTCCCTCAGCTGCTGTCGTTCTGTTTTTGTTCTGTACCGGTCTAGGAACACCCTTCTGTATGCTGACGATTCCTTCAGCAGTGGTTTCTCTTACAGGATCCTGTTTCACACTGTTTCTGTCTTGAAGATCAGCTTGACTGGCCTTTTTCTCCCCTTCACGTAACCCCCTATTCTCTGAAAATTTACTATCTCAGACATGTCCTCTTCACCTATTTCTCTAATGACGTTCTCAATCTCCTGTCTTTCCTCCTGCCGTCTTTCATTATGTGTGTGTGTGTGTGTGTGTGTGTACTCACCTAATTGTACTCACCTAATTGTGGTTGCAGGGGTCGAGACTCAGCTCCTGGCCCCGCCTCTTCGCTGCCCGCTACTGGGTCTCTGCTCTCCCTGCTCCATGAGCTTTATCATACCTTGTCTTAAAACTATGTATGGTTCCTGCCTCCACTATATCTTTCTCTAGACTATTCCACTTCCTGACTACTCTGTATCTGAAGAAATGCTTCCTAACATCCCTTTGACTCATCTGAGTCTTCAGCTTCCAGTTGTGTCCCCTTGTTTCTGTGTTCCCTCTTTGGAACATCCTGTCACTGTCTACCTTGTCAATTCCCCGCAGTATTTTGTATGTCGTTATCATGTCTCCTCTGACCCTTCTTTCCTCCAGTGTTGTTAGTCCTATTTCCCTCAACCTTTCTTCACAGGACAGACCCCTGAGTTGTGGCACTAACCTTGTCGCAAACCTTTGCACTTTCTCTAGTTTCTTTACGTGCTTGACCAGGTGTGGGTTCCAGACTGGTGCTGCATATTCTAGTATGGGCCTGACGTACACGGTCTACAGTGTCTTGAACGATTCCTTGTTAAGGTAACGGAACACTAATCTTAGGTTTGCCATTCGCCCATATGCTGCCGCAGTTATCTGGTTGATGTGTGCCTCCGGAGACGTGCTTGGCGTTATATTCACCCCAAGGTCTTTCTCCTTTGCCGAGGTTTGTAGCCTTTGTCCGCCTAGCCTGTACTCTGTCAGCGGTCTTCTTTGCCCTTCTCCGATCTTCATGACTTTGCATTTGGTGGGATTGAATTCGAGAAGCCAGTTGCTAGACCAATTGTCAAGCTTGTCCAAGTCTGTTTGGAGTCCTGCTTGGTCCTCTTCCGATGTGATTCTCCTCATTAATTTCACATCATCTGCGAACAGAGACACTTCTGAGTCTATCCCGTCCGTCATGTCATTTACATATACCAAGAATAGCATTGGCCATAGGACTGACCCCTGCGGTACACCCCTCGTCACAGGCGCACACTGTGATACCTCATCACGCACCATGACCCGTTGTTGCCTCCCTGTGAGGTATTCCCTGATCCATTCCAGTCCCCTTCCTGTTATACATGCTTGTTCTTCTTCTTGTGTGTGTGTGTGTGTGTGTGTGTGTGTGTGTGTGTGTGTGTGTGTGTGTGTGTGTGTGTGTGTGTGTGTGTGTGTGTGTGTGTGTTAATATTCTGTTGAAGAAAATAATGAAGCAAGGGGTGTCTCATTTAGCAGAGTTGCATACACTTGACTTACTCATGTGATGCAAGGTTCCCTGTTCATCACTGTTATGAAAAGCATCATTTCCTCTGAAGCGGAAATTAATTAATTCAATGTGAATTTTCTTTTAAATAATTTCTCCGAGGGTTTAAGTTCTCACATTAATGAAATTATTATTATCTTGTGTTTGTGTGTGATGATAGATAGATAGATAGATAGATAGATAGAGAGAGAGAGAGAGTGAGAGGCAGACAGACAGAGGATGACTGGTTAAATAAATCAGCCTAATATACCCATCACAAACACAATGAAAATTCAGCTGTTAACTATTTTGTGATAAGCATATTTTTTTTCCTGGCTTAGATAGATATGTTCCATAAATAACTAGTGGGGAAAGTTCGGTCAGAAGACTGTAGTTAGGGAAAAGATGACCTACACCTTTGAAGCCAGTGATGAGAAGAAAGGTGACTTTCATCTCGGACGAGAGTAATGATGGAGACGTCAGTCACCTCAGAAGCCAATGGTGAGGGGAAAGATATCCATCACCTCAAGAGACAGTAGAGATGAGTAAGGTGTACTTACTCCGGAAGTCAGTAGTGAGGGAAAAGAAAATGGTGAGGGGAAAACTTGTTCTTTACGTCAGAAAATAGTATTGAGAGGGAAAGTGACCTTCACCTCAGCACACACGGTAGTGAGGGTAAGAAAGGTGTCTCATCTAAAAAGACGCCAGTGTAGGGGAGAAGATAACATTTGCCTTAGAAGACAGTTATGAGTGGAAGAGTTGTTTATCACCTCAGAAGACAGCAGTGTCGGGGAGAGTCGGCGACCTTCACTTCACAAGACAGTAATGGGAAGAAGGAATCTGTCCTTCACCTTACAGGAGAGAATTGAGGTGGAAGGAGATGTGCTTCACTTCACAAGACGTGAATTCACAGTAAGAGGCGCCGCAATGGTCCGCTCTCTGACGTTTAATTTCCTTGTGTGCATTGCTGCATGTAAGACGCTCACATTTCCTTTGTTAACAATCACACACTCAACCATTCACTAGCCTCACACACATTTACACGACTGACTCTTTCACAAATTATATGTTTATTTATTAACATCAGCATAAGCTGAAACCTTCATTTGTAAAATAAAACACAATCAGGTATATTAGGTATTCTTTGGTTGAATATATTATCAGTTTATTGTAAATAGGAAAAGGTTCAAGCACCTATGTTAATGTTCAAGTTCCCCTTTTGAAATTTATAACGCCATGTGATTTCTGTTTGTGTTCGAAACCTTGAAAAATATATGCCTGATCTACTTCAAACTTTCAACACCAGCTTAATCTCTAGAAAAAGATTCCGATTATTTTTATAGTGTGTAGTGCATATTAGTGCATATTTTGCTATTTTTTTCAATTTGCTGACAATATAAATTTATTTTTAATCACTTTAGAAGACCTCCTTTCGTCTGCTTAAGAATTCACAGTTGATGTATATTGTATAAAGGAAGATTTGACTTGTTATTAGGCTGTATGAGTCCTCATTTGTCTTTTTTTTTTTTTACACAAACTGTGGAATCGATTTTCTTATGAAATCTGAAAAGCTCCAAAACTTTCTTCACTTGTGGAGTTCCTTGCTTACTGGAAGTATTAAATTTTTTTGGACTGTATAGGATCCAATTTGCTAGTTTTATTAAAATTAAGCAAAATTGAATTGTGACATATTGATTTAGAATGGCTGTCGTTAGCCGAGCAGCAACACGGGGCAGAGCCTGCAATAGTTGCTAGTCTATAATGATTTTTCACAAATTCTTTATCCTTTGGCACAATGATATAAGATCCGATTATTGACACTTTGGCAGGATGTAAAAATAATTTCTGAATTAGTGGAAATCCAAGATGACGGCAGCGAAAAAGGGAATACTATTGTTTTTTTTGGTGGGTATATTTCATTATTCCTAATCCGAAAATTTGGTTACTTTCAGCGTGTTCTCTGACCCAGTGAATTCTTTTTGAAACATTGCAAATTTACTGAGAAACTTTGCAATGGCAACATAATGAACTGATTAAGTGGCTGTTAGGTGGCTGTTAGGTGGCTGTTAGGTGGATCTATTTAATATTTGATGGATAAAATATTAGTAAATTGTTTTTCTTCGTGCTAAAAGGTAAATAAGTAATGAAGTAGAAAATATGTTCATAAATTTTTTTATAGTTAATAACAATACGTTGCAACATATTTACTATAAAAGTTATATCTCATTTTATTTTTTGGAATGTTCAGGACTAACGAAATGGCAGGTGTTACACACTAACTGCAACACACAACCAGTGTTACTGTGACTGCAACACTCAACCAATGTTACTGTGACTGCAACACACAACCAATGTTACTGTGACTGCAACACACAACTAGTGTTACTGTGACTGCAACAACCAGTGTTACTGTGACTGCAACACACAACCAATGTTACTGTGACTGCAACACACAACCAGTGTTACTGTGACTGCAACACACAACCAGTGTTACTGTGACTGCAACACGCAACTAGTGTTACTGTGACTGCAACACGCAACTAGTGTTACTGTGACTGCAACACACAACCAGTGTTACTGTGACTGCAACACACAACCAATGTTACTGTGACTGCAACACACAACCAATGTTACTGTGACTGCAACACACAACTAGTGTTACTGTGACTGCAACAACCAGTGTTACTGTGACTGCAACACACAACCAATGTTACTGTGACTGCAACACACAACCAGTGTTACTGTGACTGCAACACACAACCAGTGTTACTGTGACTGCAACACGCAACTAGTGTTACTGTGACTGCAACACGCAACTAGTGTTACTGTGACTGCAACACACAACCAGTGTTACTGTGACTGCAACACACAACCAGTGTTACTGTGACTGCAACACACAACCAATGTTACTGTGACTGCAACACACAACCAATGTTACTGTGACTGCAACACACAACCAATGTTACTGTGACTGCAACACACAACCAGTGTTACTGTGACTGCAACACTCAACCAGTGTTACTGTGACTGCAACACACAACCAGTGTTACTGTGACTGCAACACACAACCAATGTTACTGTGACTGCAACACGCAACTAGTGTTACTGTGACTGCAACACACAACCAGTGTTACTGTGACTGCAACACACAACCAATGTTACTGTGACTGCAACACACAACAAGTGTTACTGTGACTGCAACAACCAGTGTTACTGTGACTGCAGCACACAACCAGTGTTACTGTGACTGCAACACACAACCAGTGTTACTGTGACTGCAACACACAACCAGTGTTACTGTGACTGCAACACACAACCAGTGTTACTGTGACTGCAACACACAACCAGTGTTACTGTGACTGCAACACACAACCAGTGTTACTGTGACTGCAACACACAACAAGTGTTACTGTGACTGCAACACACAACCAGTGTTACTGTGACTGCAACACACAACCAGTGTTACTGTGACTGCAACACACAACCAGTGTTACTGTGACTGCAACACACAACCAGTGTTACTGTGACTGCAACACTCAACCAGTGTTACTGTGACTGCAACACAGCTTTCATTACTGTGACTGCAACACACAACCAGTGTTACTGTGGACTGCACACGCAACAGTGTTACTGTGACTGCAACACACAACCAGTGTTACTGTGACTGCAACACACAACCAGTGTTACTGGACTGCAACACTCAACCAGTTTACTGTGACTGCAACACTCAACCAGTGTTACTGTGACTGCCACCACAGTGTTACTGTGACTGCAACACCAACTGTAGTGATTGCCAACTGTTACTGCTGACTGCAGCACAACCAGTGTTACTGTGACTGCAGAGAGCTGCCAGATGTCACTTCCACCTGGCAGAGAGTCCAGTGATGTCACTTCCACCTGGCAGGTAGAGCTGTAGATGTCACTTCCACTGCAGAGACTTGCGATGTCACTCTACCTGGCAGGAGGTTGCCAGATGTTACTTCTCACACACACAGTGTTACTTCCACACTGCAGGAGAGTTGACAGATGTCACTTCCACCTGGCAGGAGGATTGCCAGATGTCACTTCACCTGTGCAGGAAGTTGCCAGATGTCACTTCCACTGGCAGAAGAGCTGCCAGATGTCACTTCTCACCTGGCAGGAGAGCTGCCAGATGTCACTTCCACCTGGCAGGAGTTGCTCAGAATGTCACTTCCACCTGGCAGGAGAGGCCAGATGTCACTTCTCAACTGGCAGAGAGTTGCCAGATGTCACTTCACCTCGGCAGGAGGTGCCAGATGTCACTCTACCTGGCAGGAGAGTGCCAGATGTACTCCACCTGCAGAGTGTTGCCAGATGTCACTTCCACCCGGCAGGAGAGCTGCCAGATGTCACTTCACCTGGCAGGAGAGTTGCCAGATGTCACTTCACCTGGCAGAGAGTTGCCAGATGTCATTCCTACCTGGCAGGAGAGTTGCCAGATGTCACTTCCACCTGGCAGGAGGTTGCCAGATGTCACTTCTACCTGGCAGGAGAGCTGCCAGATGTCACTTCACCTGGCAGGAGAGTTGCAGATGTCACTCACCTGAGTGAGAAGTTGCCAGATGTCACTTCCACCTGGCAGGAGAGTTCCCTGATGTCACTTCCACCTGGCAGGAGAGTTGCCAGATGTCACTTCCACCTGGCAGTGAGGTGCCAGATGTCACTCCACCTGGCAGGAGAGTTGCCAGATGTCACTTCCACCTGGCAGGAGAGTTGCCAGATGTCACTTCCACCTGGCAGGAGAGTTGCCAGATGTCACTTCACCTGGCAGGAGTTGCCAGATGTCACTTCCACCTGGCAGAGAGTTGCCAGATGTCACTTCTACCTGGCAGGAGAGTTGCCAGATGTCACTTCACCTGGCAGGAGGTTGCCAGATGTCACTTCCACCTGGCAGAGAGTTGCCAGATGTCACTTCACCTGGCAGGAGAGTTGCCAGATGTCACTTCACCTGGCAGGAGAGTTGCCAGATGTCACTTCACCTGGCAGAGAGTTGCCAGATGTCACTTCCACCTGGCAGGAGAGTTGCCAGATGTCACTTCACCTGGCAGGAGAGTTGCCAGATGTCACTTCACCTGGCAGGAGAGTTGCCAGATGTCACTTCACCTGGCAGAGAGTTGCCAGATGTCACTTCACCTGGCAGAATCCAGTGTACTTCTACCTGCAGGAGAGTGCCAGATCATTCACTGGCAAGAGTTGCCAGATGTCACTTCCACCTGGAGGAGATCCAGATGTCACTCTACTGCAGAATCCAGTGTCACTTCACCTCAGAGGTTCGATGCCACTTTACTGGCGGAGATCCAGATGTACTTACTGCAAGAGTTGGATGCACTCACCGCAGGGTTCCGATGCACTCACCTGGAGGATGCCAATTCACTTACTGGCAAATGCCAGTGTACTTACTGCAGAATCCAGATGTCACTCACCGGCAGGAGTTGCCAGATGTTACTTACTGCAGAACCAGATGTCACTTCACCTGCAGGTTCAGATGCACTTCCACCTGGAGGTTGCAGATGTCACTTACTGGCAGAGATGCCAGTGTCACTTCACTGCAGGAGTGCCAGTGTCACTACCTGGCAGGAGATGCCAGTGTCTCACCTCAGAGGTTGCGATGCACTTTACCTCAGAGAGTTGCCAGATGTCACCCACCTGGCAGACCAGTGTCACTTCACTGCAGATTGCCAGTGTCACTTCACCTCAACCAGTGTCACTTACTGCAAGAGTTCCAGTGTACTTCACCGCAGATTGCGATGCACCCACCTGGCAGGAGTGCCGTGTCACTTTACTGCAGGAGAGGCCAGATGTCACTTCACCTGGCAGGAGGTGCAATCACCACCTGGCAGGAGGTTGCCAGATGTCACTTCACCTGGCAGAGAGTTGCCAGATGTCACTCACCTCGGATTGCAGATGTCACTTCTACCTGGCAGAGTTGCCAGATGTCACTTCCACCTGCAGGAGAGTTGCCAGATGTCACTTCACCTGGCAGGAGTTGCCAGTGTCACTCCTGGCAGGAGGTTCAGGTCACTTCCACTGGCAGAGGTCCAGATGTCACTCACCTGGCAGGAGTTGCATGTCCTCTGGCAGGGCTCAGATGTCACCTGGCGGATTGCCAGATGTCACTCTGGCAGGACCAGATGTCCTCACCTGGCAGGAGTTGCCAGATGTCTCCTGGCAGGAGGTTGCAGATGTCACTACCTGGCAGAGTCAGATGTCACTCCACCTGGCAGAGTGCCAGATGTCACTTCACCTGGCAGAGAGTTGCCAGATGTCACTTCCACCTGGCAGGAGAGTTGCCAGATGTCACTTCTACCTGGCAGGAGAGTTGCCAGATGTCACTTCACCTGGCAGGAGAGTTGCCAGATGTCACTTCACCTGGCAGGAGAGTTGCCAGATGTCACTTCACCTGGCAGAGAGTTGCCAGATGTCACTTCACCTGGCAGGAGAGTTGCCAGATGTCACTTCCACTGGCAGGAGGTTGCCAGATGTCACTTCACCTGGCAGGAGAGTTGCCAGATGTCACTTCCACCTGGCAGGAGGTTGCCAGATGTCACTTCTACCTGGCAGGAGGTGCCAGATGTCACTTCCACCTGGCAGGAGAGTTGCCAGATGTCACTTCACCTGGCAGGAGAGTTCCAGATGTCACTTCTACCGGGGAGTGCCAGATGTCACTTCCACCTGGCAGAGTGAGTTCAGTTCACCTCCGGAGAGTTGCCAGATGTCACTTCACCTGGCAGGAGAGTTGCCAGATGTCACTTCCACCTGGCAGGAGAGTTGCCAGATGTCACTTCACCTGGCAGAGTTGCCAGATGTCACTTCTACCTGGCAGGAGAGTTGCCAGATGTCACTTCTACCTGGCAGGAGAGTTGCCAGATGTCACTTCTACCTGGCAGGAGAGTTGCCAGATGTCACTTCCACCTGGCAGGAGAGTTGCCAGATGTCACTTCTACCTGGCAGGAGAGTTGCCAGATGTCACTTCTACCTGGCAGGAGAGTTGCCAGATGTCACTTCCACCTGGCAGGAGAGTTGCCAGATGTCACTTCTACCTGGCAGGAGAGTTGCCATATGTCACTTCTACCTGGCAGGAGAGTTGCCAGATGTCACTTCTACCTGGCAGGAGAGTTGCCAGATGTCACTTCCACCTGGCAGGAGAGTTGCCAGATGTCACTTCCACCTGGCAGGAGAGTTGCCAGATGTCACTTCCACCTGGCAGGAGAGTTGCCAGATGTCACTTCCACCTGGCAGGAGAGTTGCCAGATGTCACTTCCACCTGGCAGGAGAGTTGCCAGATGTCACTTCCACCTGGCAGGAGAGTTGCCAGATGTCACTTCCACCTGGCAGGAAGCCTCGGGAAACTTCCTTCCTCAATTGTATCATTATAGTTGAGGAAACTGGCTGAGTAATCTACTGAGGTTATTTTGGTGCTGCTTATAGATATTTGGGTTTTTGTGTTTGTCTAAATCAATCAATGGTCTCTCATGAAATCGTGATGATTCACTATTATCTGTTATATATGTATGGCAATTATCTGTTATGTGTCGTCATTATCTATTATGTGTGATCATTATCCACAATGTATTTTTGGCAGTTATCTGTTATGTGTTATCATTATCTATTATGTGTGACAATTATCTGTTTTGTGCGGTCATTATCTGTTTAGAATGACAGTTATCTTTTATGACTGATAGTTATAATGTAGGTGTGAAAATTATCTTTTAAATGTGGCCACTTTTTCTTATGACCATTATCTCTTAAGGGTGGCAATTATTTTTTCGTGCGTGAACGTTATCAGTTGTGCTAAAAGTATAAAACTCAGCTTTAAAATCCTACATTTTCTTTTTCAGAATTTCAGAGTTTTATAACCTCTATGGATTTTTGCATCTTTCCTGAAGAAAAATAAAGTAATAAAGGAATTTCTTTCATGGATGTGAACTCAACATGACCAATTAATTTTAACTAGTGGGGCACAGAATATTTACCTCGAGATGTATTTTTCTCAGAGTACTGCTAGTACAGTAAGAGCTTACAAATAGCAATATAATTGATATTTGTGACTATGTTGCTTACGGCCTTACGGAACCTTATGGAACCTTAACATATTAAGTTACTTGATACAAGTGCACTGAGAACAAGAGTGGAGAAGAATTCTGAAAAATAATATTTGATTCTGTTAAACAACAACTTTGCAGAATTTTTAGAATTTTGTTTTTGTTTAAGAACACCTGGGTAGAACCTACGATATGAATGAATTGTTTAATAAACATTTTAGAGGTATGAAACTTAATATGGTAGAAAAGAATGCTTTTGCTGTTGTTGTATGAGTGCTTCTGCAAGAGAGTGCCTTAATGCAGGTAAAGGGAACTTGATCTAAAGAAAGTGAGCTGTTGTTTCTTGGATTAGACCGTATTACTTTTCAATCCTAATCGCAGTAATATTAATTAGCGTTTGGCGCTTTCATTTGAATATAAGAGTAATCTAAATTCTGTCAATATGCTTTGCTTACTCAGGTCTAGGATTTTTTTACGATAGTTTTAAAGGCACAAACCAGTAATAATAAATTCAGAATATTTTCAGTTGCGGAATAAGCAGCTAACATTAGCATTCTTCAGGCTTCGTTAGAGCCGAAGATGATAGAGTTATTTCATGTTTTGTGATTCGCTGTGTCTATCAACCACCCGAGAATTATTAAGACATCAATGCACCAGTACACAAGCATCAAATAATCAAATTCCTTGAATAAGATTTAAAGTAAAATCTCCTGAGTATATTCATTGAGTGGCATTTAACTAATGGGTTTAAAATTAGAAATTTTCTAAAAATATAATCACTTGATATAATATAATCACGGTGTATGAAATTTTGATGCCCAGTGTTGGATGGGGTTAATGCTTCGTATTGGGGACAGTAGCCGATAATTTATAGTGACAGGAACAAGAAATATATTCTGGTGAACAAGGCTTATTATTCACATCAGATATTTACATCAAATGTCACGCTCTCCTATACCTATGATAATGTACTTTGTTTGCCATGACGACATATAGACGTGGATAGCAATGCCGGTTTATTACAAGGAACTAATGATTATCGTTGTGAATATTGGTGACGCTTCTTGGGACAACAATGTCCTTCTACTACAGGTCCTACACACTGATACCCTCAATATTAACTTATTATTAATAACCCAGTGATTGAAATCATCATTAAAAATCCGGTGATTTATATCTTTACTTATAACTCGATCATGAATCGATACATGAATAACCCAATGATTCAGCTCTTCATTTATATTCCGATATTGCAAGTCTCCTTTCAAAATCCGCAGAATCAACCCTCCATAAATATTCCGATAATGCATTTCTTCGTAATGTACTGATATTTGTATAATTTCCATTGGCATATACTCGTCAATGATTGAACAAGTACAATAGCATTTCTCATGAAACAGACTATTTTTTTTCCTCTCGTACGACCTCGTTTCCTTACACAGGAGTACTTAGATGTTAAATAAAGGATACTTGAGTCAAGGATTTAGAGCTCCCCACTCACTACATCAAGCCTGGTTTCATTCTGTTATTGAGGTGCTGTATGACCCCTCAAAAATAATAATAATTCAACCTTGTGACTTAGCCAGAATTTATTTTATTAGAATTTAATAAATCAACACCCACTTCAACTTCATTGCAAAACCTCTTGTCACTACATCAATCTCGAAATCTGCAACTGAGCTTCCTTCTAAAATTTCCTCTCCGTTGCGTTATGACGACTCTCATTATTCCTGCCGTTACTCTGCCCAAAGCTCTTGAGAGTTATAACTTGCCTATAAATATTTTTTTTTTCACCAGCAAGCTAACGACCGTCTTCCTCGGCTCATCATTTCTACGAACAGTTTAAACAATCCGAGAGAAAGTTTTTCAACTCCTTTGTCCACTCAAAAAGCATTTAATTGAAATTCATTCCGTAAACCCCCTATTCGCTCTAAATTTTACTCCCTTGCTTTCAGAATACCAAAATTAATGTCAACAGCTACCTAATGAGAAATGGAATACAATAATTCAATCTTCCGACTACCTTCAATATTCCTGTGTTTCATAGTTTACATTTTCTGGATAGACTTTGAGAGAGATTCAGAGAAGTTTGATATTTATTACTTTTTATATAAAACTATTTAATTACTCTGGCAGGTAGGTGAGAGATGTCTTTTGACGAGGTTTATTTTACAGCCCAAGAGCTATATTGCCTTACCTCACCTCATTTCTAAGCCTGGCATTATATGTGGTATATCCTTTTAGCAAAGAATGTTTATCAAAATTCCAGCAACATTCAGATGTTTGTTTACCTCCAGGAAAACAGGTGAAGTAAATATAGGGAGACTTGCCAATACCACTCTTCCTGAAATCGAATGATGTGCTGAGAGAAGAAAAAACACACACGTTGCTGAAATTTTTATTTATGTAGATAAGTAGGACACGCGCATCAGTTACGTATATTTATTCCTAAACATTTCGTCTACACAAGAGGTTTAATCAAAGTTTTGCTTTGTGTAGAGCAAAACGTTCTCCCGGTTAAATCTCTTTCCACAAAGAGTATATTTTATTTCATTATGTCCTGACAGTAAACCAGGCTCCAGGCTTGGGGTAACTAAATTTAATTACTTAAAAAAAATAGTAAATGTAATTGTAATTGAGCTCTAAGATTAAATAAAAGTAATTATAATCGTAACTGACTGTAGTCAAACTTAGTCCTGTTTAAAACAGATAAAAAATGGGACACGATCGGCTAATGTAATTTCTGTTGTGAATCTTGTTGTTTAGGCCACGTCCAGTACTTGTACTGCCTAGAGCAAGGGTTCCCAACCTATGGTGCATGTTCCCTCAGGGGTACATTTCTGCTTCTCAAGGGGTACTTAAGGGTCTGAGTACACTTTTGTAGGGCATACAATGTACACCGTACAGCAGTGTACACCATGAGTAATGTAGAACATAAACAATATAGAACACTTTCGTTACAAATCAGTTGATAAAAATAAAGACTAGAACGCGTTTTGAACGCGTCAAATCTCAAAACACCTGAACATGGTATTCGTTGTGCAGTTGTGCAATGTACTTTTTGCCAAAAAACAGGTTCGCCCATCTTATTAGTATTAGTATTTAGTTTTTAGTATATTATTTTGACTAGTATCGGGTACTTTTACTCATTAGTCATGATTAGTGTATATGGCAGATATGTATGGTATAAACTCACTGAGTTCAAGTTATCGATATTCTCAATAGTAAAAAATCCATGTACAGTGATACCTCGCATATCCGGCTTGCCATTATCCGAACCTCGTCTGTATCCGAACAGCCACTGGGAAAGGGCAAAATTCTAAAATTATTACCGAAACATCCGAACAGCCGTTCGGATGGCAAGGCAAACCAGCCTAGGTGCTTGTGGGGTTGTATGGACGCCTTGCCACTGCATTACGACCACTCCATGAAGGCTTGGTTCACAGAAAGAATTTTCAAGGATTGGTTTTTCAACTCTGCAGTTCCTGAGATCACCCGCTACCAGACCGAGACCCTGAAAATGAGCCGAGACCGTGTTAAGGCCCTCTTGCTCCTTAACAATGCTCCTGCACATCCCCACGCGTCTGAACTGGTTGCTCATCATGACCATATCAGAGTTATGTTCTTGCCACCGAATACCAACCCATGGATCAGGGTGTGATTGTGCCCTTTAAGAGGCTATATCCCCGAAGATTCTTGGAGGACGTGATGGTGGTAATTGACGAAAAGGCCGAGATATGCGAGCCTTGACCCTGGACAACCTTAAAAAGTACAACCTGCGCGCCGTCATTTATAACCTCGCCCAGGCCTGGAATGATGTCCCGCCACCAACCTTCGCCAATGGCTGGAATCGGCTCCTTCACGGGATCGATCCAGTTATTGATTTCAATGGATTCGAGGCGAAAGATTTCCATTGCTAGTTACTCAAGGCTGGGGATAAACTACAGAAGACGATGTGCAGGACTGGCTAGTGTGACAAAGACGACCCTGGTGTGCAATCTCTGACGGATGCAAAGATTGCAGAATCAGTGTTGCACCCGGAACATTCCGAAAGTGACGACGACGACGACGACGACGACGACGACGACCCGCTGCCTCCAAGACCAAAAACTTCAGCAGCAAGGGCAGGTGTCGAAACACATTTGGAGTATTTGGAGCAGCCACTGTCCACAGCCAATTTGAAAAGTTATGGTCCTGTGAATAACAAAAAGGCACAATACCATGACTGGAACAATACACACACAATCCGCACATATAAAAGAGAGGAGATTACGACGACGTTTCGGCCCGACTTGGACCATTTACAAAGTCACACTAACACACAAAGACGGGGGAAGTGGTATTTATAGGCAGGCAGACAGGGAAGGGTACCAGAGAGTGGGGTAATAATGGAGTAAGTAGTGGAAGTGGTAGTAGTAGTAATAGTAGTAGTGGAGACAGTCATGTGCTAGAGGAGCACTGCAATGAGGCTAGCGGCCCGCAAGGGTGGGACGAGAACACAGAGGGAGGAAAGGCGAAAAAAAGGACAAATACCAGGCAAAAGAAAAGAAAGAAAGGAAAACCCATAGGAGAAAAAAGAAGAAGAGGGAAGAGATGAAAGGGGAAGGAATCAGGTTAAGTCACGGGTGTTCTGAAGTTTAGAGCATTTAACAATGTAATGAGAGAGGAAAGCATCAACAGAGACAAAGCCAGGGCTAAGATTCATACAGGGAAAGTTGTGTATAAGGGAGGATTCAACCAGGCGGCGACTATGAAAGTTGGACGTAGGGTAGACAGTTTTAGCAGAAGACCAATCAATAGGATGACTGTGATCTCTTTTCTGTCATGTCAGAGATCACAGTCATCCTATTGACTGGTCTTCTGCTAAAACTGTCTACCCTACATCTAACTTTCATAGTCACCGCCTGGTTGAATCCTCCCTTATACACAACTTTCCCTGTCTTGTACGCCACCGACATCCAAACTTAGGACTCTCAAACACGAGACCCCATCCCCTCCCACGCTTGCCACTACCCTCCCTAGCCATACCCGCACATTCTCTAGCTCAGGACAGAAATAAACCGTATGGTACGCTGTTTCCATCAACCCACAGCGAGAGCACGAACCATCCTTCACCAACCCCATGCGAAACAATTGTGCTTTCGACACTAAAATCCCATGTAAAAAGCAAAACCCAGTTTCCCTCACCCTCAATGGCACTTTCACCTTCCTAAGCCATTTCCACACTCCTTTCCAGTCGTACATTGGAAAATCTGCAGTACCACACACAACGGTATCCCATGCTCAACCCTCTCTAATTTATTTACCTTCAGCTTCTCCGGATTGCTGACCACCAACAAAACCCTCAACATTGCTTCACTCATCTTTACATCTTTACCTCTCCACCATCTCCTCACCTCATGCATCACCTGCCCTACCCCGAGCGCCACGATTCATCCCCCTAACCACAAATTCCTGTTTGACGAAGATCGTTAACAATCTCCTCTGCAACCGTATCAACCCCATGCCCCCTTTTCTAATCTATCTCATAACAATTCCTTTATCCAGCCAGTGCCTACCATAACTCCAAATGAAACGAAGAACCCTCTTCTGTAATGTAATCATGTCCTCTTCAACTAAGGGGTACACAGCCCCTACAAACCAGATACGGCTATAAATTAACGTGTTTACAACCACCGCCCTCTTTAAAAGTGTGACCTCCCCAGCCCACCAACCTCCCATCCTCGCTAAAGCAGCATCAACAACTCTCGCACACATGTTCATCCCTACAAAAATTCACCCCACAGATCTTTACCTGCACCCACCCATACCCACTATGAATTATTTCTGATCAGAAGAAACATTCTTCAATTATTTCACAGCAACAAGTTTGATTAATGAAATTGGAATATGATAACTTACACAACCTAAAATCAAGATATATTGTTTTCCATAAGAAAATCACATAAACACTAACAGTTTAAAGCTGACCAAAAGATGCATTTTCTGGTTACTGCAGAGAATCCAGGAAAATTTGTGCCTACACAACCAAAACCCATGAAATGTTTAATATTTTTCATACAATTGAATAATGATGACGCTCCCAGCTAGTGAAATCGGAGGTATTCAAATTCGAATCAAGCATGGGAAGATAAGTCCAGCCCAGTGGATCAAGGGGAGATTAAAAATGGCAAAATGACCGATCAGAGGAGAGTTTCTCCAGTTTCCACACGGAAACAAATATATAGGAATGACCTATGCATTGTGCATAGGGAACCCACGCATGCAAATAGTCCCATGAATCCTGCCCAAGATACATTACACAGACAGAAAATATTTGTGAAAAGGTTTCGAATTTACATTTTATTTAAAATTCTCTACAAATCCTGAATGAAAAAAATATTTTATTTTTATTTTTTGAAAAAAAAAAACTCAGTTTGATAAAATTGTCAAAAACAAGAATGACAAATTAGCACTTATTAAGTTCAAAATTAAGACACACCACCATTTAGGGTTTCAAGCCGGACTAATGGGTTATCATCCATATTATGGAATGTATCCTGAATAATATTTTAAACCCCATCAGAAGAGGAATTCATTAGTTATCGAATTAAAAAATTAATATCACTATTTATTCAATAAAATTGGCAAATTGATACATGCCACCTAATGAGAGCTTGAGCCTTGTGTTCAAGAAACCACAATATTGGAGCCCGGATTCCAACGATTCAAAGTGTTTTTTACTACTTTTTTACATGAATAAATTTCCCTGGATGCAAACGAAACTTCCTATACAACCCTGGTCCTAAGATGTCTCAGTCATTAAATACTGAGGTGTTAAGAAGAGGTAAACTGGAATTTATTTAATTTGATGTAACGGAAATAAATATTTCTCACTATTTTACAATTAAAATCGTCTAATCAGGATCTACACAGTTTTAATTTCACTCCGCCGTCGTATGTTTTTTTCAAAAGTTTGAATCTTTACCACTAAGGATTTTGGAAGTCGTCGTCGTATTCCAGAATGATGGGAATTTGTTCAACAACTTTGATCAAGGGCACGTGAACCTGCTATTTGTTTCAAGAATTTGGATCTCGTTACCGTACACAAGTGTTGAAAATTAGTAGCAGAATGAATGAGGCGTTCTCAAGTAATGAGGAAAATAAAATCGAAAAGTTAATGGCAGAAAAACAAAATGAGGCAATGTCTTAAAGTACCTCTTCAGGCATATTTAAATTGAGGCAACCTCTTAAAGGTACTTCTTGGAGGAAACTTAAAAAATTCTATCCTGGATTATGTGTGGTAGTTCCTTACAATTGGTTTTGTATTAGGATCTCTTCGAATGTTTCTAGCAAAACTCTCACCCTCTTCTAAATTGCATACGTTACCTGGCAGATAGGTAATAGGTTTGTCGGGAAATAAGACTAAGCGTTTCCTGATGTTAGTCTTAGTCATATGGTGACTCTTGGTCATCTGACCGAGGTCAGAATTTGTTTTCCTAGGTCACCAGTGGCTACGGGAGATAATAAGAGGGCTGGGAAGGTATTTTTGGAGGCTGCACGTATTTTCAGTGTCCATAGTTTAACTGTAAATGAGGATACCATTCACTGTTTCTCATTAAGTGAGACATGTAAGACTTTTTCTAATGTCACTCTCATTCTTAATTTAGGACTCTTAATGGATGGGAAATATTGCAAGAAGAAGATTAATTTCTGTCGAGATAGGTATCTGGTGAGGAGACCTTTCATCTTATAGGTACATTTTTCTCCGTTAAATTAAGTTCATAACTTTAGAGTTTAGACCTAGAAGACTATTTGTGGAAGACCCTGTCGGCACGGTAAATAATTTTCAACCCTGTTAAAGTGATCATAGTTTGGTTAATTATCTCCTGGTTGTAGGAAATTACGACGCATTTTAAGAGGAGTTAACAGATTTTCCCAGATTCTCTCTAACAGATTTGGTGGTGAAGTTAGAGTGCAGTCGTTCAAGAACTAGATAGCAACTTCACTGAACAACTTCTATATGCCTTCTTGAATGAAAAGGCCCAAAAAAGGAAAGATCACCTTTGCACAAATAAATTTCTCGTTAACTGTTAAGAATATTCAAAACGTCGTTTTAAGACAAGTAAATGAATGATAAAAAAGAAAGTAAAATGTTGCTGGTTATCAATAATAAAAATGCACTATACTATGATTGCAACAATACACAAATAACCAGCACAAGAAACTTTTGACTTGTTGACTTGTTAATGGTCCAGGACGGACCGAAACGTCGTCATATTCTTCGTTCTTCTATGTGCGTGTTATTTGTGTAGTAACGATCATAGTGAAACACTGCGTTCTTTCTGACTAAAGTGAAAAGCATTGGGAAAGTTCAATTTAGTAAAAACTCTGTGATCTGTTAAGGAAATAATGTTTGCGGATGCCACACTGTCTGCTGCTTCACAGCACTACGAGATTATAAACCCAACCTGGATTAGTTACAGCATAACAGCAGCATCGCGACTTACTATTTACGCAGCATCCCTGACAGCACGGTAATATTTCCCTAACGCGCTTTTTTTTTTTTTGCTTCGGAGGGAAGACAAACGATGATATCGTCTCCGAGGAATTAGTTTATTATAACCCGTAATGACAGACGTTGCCATAAACTTGTCTGCATATGGAAATTAGTTCTGTGGGGGAAACCCGATTCGTCTAAATTAATTTTGGCGAATAATTTCTTTCAGCTTGCTGATAATTCTTGGAAAGTTTACTATAAAATGAATTTTAATATTCTGTTTTTTCAGCAAGCTGATTCGACTTAAGAGCTCACAGTAGGTACCCATGCACATAGTGTATAAAACATGAAAGCGAATCCCATTTGTTCGGATATAAACTGGTGTTATGTTACTTGTTTATTGATATGTGCTGTCTCTCTCACTCTCTCTCTCTCTCTCTCTCTCTCTCTCTCTTTATCTATCTGTTTCTCTTTTTCTCTCTCCCTCTCTCTCTATCTATCTCTGTTTCTCTCTCTCCCTCTCTGTTTCTCTATTTCTCTGTCAATCTCTGTCAGTATCCTCGTATCTTCCCTTCCCATGCTCTCCCATCACTTTAATATAGCTATTGCTCAGATGAAGCTTGAATCATTCTCCCTCACAGCGTTTTGATAGCAGCACTTTACTTTATTCTCCATCACTTATTTTCAATACACGGCAAAATTTTCATATAAACAAAACATATTTCCTCAAATCACAACTTTGAAATTGCTTTCAGCAACATGTTTTTCCTCCCACTCATAACTACAGTTTGTAGAATCAAAGACAACCAGACATTTTAACAAGAAACTATTTTTGTTCCTCTTATATAAAATGTAATACTACAATTATTAGATCCATCTTGTAGGGTTGTAGGGATTCGGGAGATGTTTTGATTTTTTTTACACAAGGATTTTGCAAGGTTAAGGGTTGCTACCTTTATTTACAAGCTAACAGCAGTTACCTACATCAGGTCATTTCAAAGCCTTTTTATTTTTAAGAGAAATACAAACAGGGGACAGGATGACGACTTTATTTCGTTGATGTCATTATGCTGTGCGAACACGTTCCAGACTCGAGTAATCCTAGGAATAAATGATCTCAGATGAAATGATGTTCTTGAGAAGGGTACAGTCAGAGTGAAGTTGATGTTAGCTGCCCGTCTTGCTGTGTAGAAGCTCACTTCTTGTTGTCCTCGGAGTGACACCTAGTATGGCACCTTGACAATATTGGCCTTGTACATAACAGTAAGTCCACCCACATCCTTCCAGTGTTGAAGGCTCTTTTGAAATGAAAGCTCTCCAGATCCGGTCCAGGCAAGAGATGAGTCGTCTTGCTCTGTTCTCTATTCTGTCAAGAAGTCGCAGAGGAGACGGTGGGCAGGCAATCCAAGAAAGCGGAGTATACCGAAGGTTTGAATGTACCTGTGAATCTTGTAACCTTTACCATCGAGCAAATGTGAAATACGTATAAGTGCTGAAAGCTTCTTGGCTGCTTTGTTTGCAAGATTTACAACGTGGTTCTTCATAGACAGTTCGGATTCAAATTTCATGTCAAGGATATCAACTTCGTCCCCGGGTACCAACACTCTCCCATCCCTCTTACCACTGCTCCAGTATTACCACCGGTGTCTAAAGACCACCATCATTTGTTTTCTCTGGCACAAATGTGACCTGCCATCGTTTTACCCAGGCTGATATAACGGTAAGCTGGTGATTGATGTAACCCAGAGCAGCTGGCGTTTCCTCTCTGGGATAAATAAATATCAGAGTACAGTCGTCTGCATATGCATCGGAATCTGGAATGAGCTGAAGATCATTGAAGTAGACATTCCATAACAATTGCCCAAGTACAATTCCCTATGGACTACTTACCCCAACAAAGTGTCTTGTTGCATTTATCCCACTGGGAACTATATTTAGAGATTTACATTAAAGATAATCACTAAAGAGGTAAAGTGTTTGAACCTTTGCTAAGAGTCCCTGGAGCCATATTAGATCGAAAGCACCAGCAATGTTCAGTGCCATTGCACTGCTGACCTTGGATTCATCCAGTGGCTGATGCCACATAGGAGAGACGTTTGACAGCAGATCAGCTTAAGCCATATTGACTGTCACAAAGTGAGTGGTAGTCGAAAAGCGATCTGTCTTGAGATTATCGTCTACAGAATCTTGCTTACGATTGACAGGAGTGACACTTGTCTGTAGTTACTGATTTCCGATCTGCTCTTTTTTTTGTGTGTGGGAACGGAGACTACATTCAGAGCTTTGGAGCATTGTTCCTATCAGGATTAAATCTGATTACCACTTCCTTTTATTCCCCAGATGCTATTTAAACATATGATTTAGTGCTCACATATAAATATAACATTATGGCAGTATTGAAAGAATTTCGATACTGAATTATCACATTTTTCAAAAACTTATCCGCTCAGACGCATCTTGAAAGACAGAATCGGCTTTGTTAAGGAAGGTAAGGGACTGTAATTCGATATACAAATTGGCACTGGAATGGAATATACGAGACACCAAGGTTCCATTAAAAGATTAATTTGCCATAACATATTTGAGAAGTGTCTCTGATATGAGTTCTCTCCTGAGAAAAAAATAATCGTTGAATATTTTTTAACTGTTACGACACTTGAACGTTCGACATTCTGAAGAAAGAGTATTTTTACAGCTCTTCACTATGTGATTTTTTAAAAATATTAATGTGTTTTCATGATGCTTCTTCGTTAGTTTATAATTTCATTGCTTTCACCTTCAAATGGTTATTATCATAAAATGCCTAAAAATTATTTGCATATTAATATTCAAATAAAGACGATAGATGAGGCAATACTTCTAGTGAGCATATTTGTGGCTCTGGTGCAATATGTGATACATATAACTTTGTTACTGAACCGTCCATAACATATGTACCTAAATATACTTGCTGAAAAGGAATAACTTCTATGTTCCCTCATTTCAGAAAGGTTCATTCTCGTTTTATGTAAATAGATTCAAGGCGGGATGATGGTTTAATAGTTGTTTGTCCACTAGAAACGCCAGACTCAATATGCCATTAAAGAGAATTGCACGCGGCTAGCACATACCTTGTGTCTGGATAATTGTGGCCACAGCCAGGTGTTGCAAGCGGCTAGGTGCACGCTTTCTGAAATGTTGCATCATGAGAACTGAGAGAATGTTAAAGACGAAATGTTCTACTTCTCTCCTCTCTTCATGTTTCCTAACCTTTTATTGCTTTACCCCCTGTCTCGATCAATAACAAATTTTTCCTTTAGAATCCCACCTTCTAATCAATGGTTCGTAACCCCTGGGTCGAGACCCAAAATTGGGTCGCAAGCCACAGGACTATAAAATATTATTATTATTATTATTATTATTATTATTATTATTATTATTATTATTATTATTATTATTATTATTATTATTATTATTATTATTATTATAATTATTATTACCTGGAGTATACCTGGAGAGTGTTCCGATGATCAACGCCCCCGCGGCCATGTCGATGACCATTGACTATTGTTATAACTACTATTATTAATACTATTTACGGTGATATTTCATAACTGATATTAAATAGTTGCTTCTTTATTTTTTTAAAGTTGGTTACGACATACCTAAAAATTATAACTAAAAGTCAGGCACATCATTCAACGTTGCGTATTTAACCACATGTGTTATCTGTTAGGAAGTCTTGAGCAATGATTCATTCAAGCAGACTAATATTAGAAGGCACCTAGAAGGAAAGCACAGCGCTCCTGTGAACAGTGAGCGGAGTTTCTTTGAATGAAAAGAATAAGAACTTTAGCGGCAGAGACTGAATGCTATTACCAACACAGCTGTTGGCTCCTTGCGTCAAACAAGACAAACTTCATACCTCGTAGCTGGGAGGACTGCAAGAGTAAAGAAGCCACACACCATTGGTGACGAACTAGTAAAACCAACAGCTCTCGGGGTGGTTCGGAGAGTTTGTGAAGTGAAGCTGCGCTGAAAATTGAACTGATACCTCTGTCAAATCCCCGGGCACTGGTGAACTGTTCTCAAGGGTTATAAAGGAATGAAAGGAGGCACATAGCAAACCATATCACTACAAACTGGCATTGTGACATATAAGTAGAAAATGGCAAATGTGATACCTATATACAAATTGATGGAATCAGAAATTGCTGTGGCTATTCGAAGCCACCTTGAAAGACATATATTGATGAATTTAAGCACGGTTTTACAAAGAGGCGTTCCTGTCATACGAATTTACTCCTTTATTTTTCAATAAGGTATGTGAGAAGATATGTAGATCATGGGAATGAATGTGGTTTTCTGTATATGGACTTCACTAAGGCATTTAGATAGTTCCACATGGGAGATTCTTGAGGGACGTAGAAACTCACGGAATAGGAAGAGGCGTAACTGACAGATTAGCAACAGAGAGTCTGTATAAATGGGAAAAATCAGAGTGCTGATGTCACATAAGCGGTGTTCCACAGGGGTCAGTGTTGGACCTTTTGCTGTTCACAATCTACATAAACGACATAGATGAGGGAATAAATAGCGACATAAGCGAATTTGCGATGACACCAAAATAGGCACTCGGATTAATTCTGACGAAGACACTAGAGCGCTACAGAAAGATATGAATGGACTTATGCAGTGATCGGAAAAGTTGGGGGATGAAGTTTAATATATACAAATGCAAAGTTCTAAGCCCTTGAACATGAAAATAAGCATGGCGGTTTTAAACTGATGTAAGATCTTAATCACTATGAATATAACAAAAATTTAGGAGGTCTGGTCAGCAGTAATCTAAAACCAAGACAGTGGGTAAGTGTTCACAATAAAGTGCATCGAATTCTTGGCTTCATATTAAGAAGTATAAATAACAGGAGTCCTCAGATTGTTCTTCAAATTTATATACGTATTTGGTTAAGTCTGTCATGCAAATACTCCATGATCCACTGCAGCTCTCTGACTCATAAAATCTACGTGTTCCTCCTGGAGGTTTTGGATCAATCTATGGTATAGTACAGAATCTAATGCTTTCCTGTAATCCAAGATGCAATCCGCTCGACCCTGTCGTTTCATTTATTTTTTTTGTGTGCGTGCGTGCGTGGTTGGGGTGTGTGTGTGTGTGTGTGTGTGTGTGTGTGTGTGTGTGTGTGTGTGTGTGTGTGTGTGCAGGATGTGAGTGTGTGTGTGTATGTGTGTTGCAGGGGTCGATTCATAGCTCCTGGCTTTCCTGTGTGTGTGTGAGTATTCACTTATATGCACTCACGTATATGTTATTGCTGGTGATGAGTCACAGCTCCTGGCCCCACCGTACTCACCTATTTGTACTCACCTATTTGTGGTTGCAGGGGTCGAGTCATAGCTCCTGGCCCCGCCTCTTCACTGATTGCTACTAGGTCCTCTCTCTCCCTGCTCCATGAGCTTTATCAAACCTAGTCTTAAAACTATGTATGGTTCCTGCCTCCACTATGTCGCTTTCTAAGCTATTCCACTTCCTGACAACTCTATGACTGAAGAAATACTTCCTAACATCCCTTTGACTCATAGGAGTCTTCAACTTCCAATTATGACCCCTTGTTTCTGTGTCCCCTCTCTGGAACATCTTGTCTCTGTCCACCTTATCTATTCCTCGCAGTATTTTATATGTCGTTATCATGTCTCCCCTAACCCTCCTGTCCTCTAGTGTCGTCAGGCCGATTTCCCTTAACCTTTCTTCGTAGGACAATCCCTTAGCTCTGGGACTAGTCTTGTTGCAAACCTTTGCACTTTCTCTAATTTCTTGACGTGCTTGACCAGGTGTGGGTTCCAAACCGGTGCTGCATACTCCAGTATGGGCCTGACGTATATGGTATACAGAGTCTTGAATGATTCCTTAGTGAGGTATTGGAACGCTATTCTTAGGTTTGCCAGCCGCCCGTATGCTGCAGCAGTTATCTGATTGATGTGTGCCTCAGGAGATGTGCTCGGTATTATATCACCCCAAGATCTTTTCTTTGAGTGAGGCTTGCAGTCTTTGGCCACCTAGACTATACTCTGTCTGCGGTCTTCTTTGCCCTTCCCCGATATTCATGACTTTACATTTGGCAGGGTTAAATTCAAGGAGCCAGTTACTGGACCAGGCTTGCAGCCTGTCCAGGTCTCTTTGTAGTCCTGCCTGATCCTCGACTGATTTTATTCTTCTCATTAACTTCACATCATCTGCAAACAGGGACACTTCTGAGTCTATCCCTTCCGTTATGTCATTCACATATACCAAAAACAGTACAGGTCCTAGGACTGACCCTTGTGGAACTCCACTCGTCACAGGTGCCCACTCTGACATCTCGTCACGTACCATGTGTGTGTGTTCCGTACTGTGCGGGTAGTGCCCTGTCACTGTTGCCTAGTGCCGTAAATGCTGTATGTTCGTCATCCGCTATTCTTCTTTGTGTAATAAGTGTGTGTGTGCGTGTGCGTGTGTGTGCGTATGTGTGTGTGTGTATGTATGTGTGTGTGTACTCACCTAGTTGTGGTTGCAGGGGTCGATTCATAGCTCCTGGCTTTCATGTGTGTGTGTGAGTATTCACTTATATGCACTCACGTATATGTTGTTGCCGGTGATGAGTCACAGCTCCTGGTCCCACCGTGTGTGTGTGAGTGTGTGTGTGTGTGCGCGCGCATGCGTGTCCATATTTGTATACTAGATCATCATTTTGCATAAGCTTTGAGTTCCATTGACATTATAGATGTGTTTATGAGACTCAGGAATAATAACATTTACTGTCGTCTGCCTAACCATAATAAATAAATAAAACGTGGAATAACATTGAAAACAAATATTTCTTTTCTTATTCACAACTTAAAGCATAATTTTCCTTAGCCGATAATCTGTGTTCAGAGCAGAGCGCCTCCATTCCACTGCCGGATATAAACTAAAAAAAGAATCACCATTAGATTAGACTGTTTATTTTTACATTTTCTCATGTTGGCAATATTTATCACCTCTCCTTTCCTTTTATGATGTTTGGAAAGTTTTCTTTATCTCTCATATTTTGTCTTTTAACATACAAAAAAAATGATCGCCAGTTTTCTTAATTATTAACAAAAATCTCTCCTACTATATCCGTTTTCTAAATTGTAAAATAATGTAGTTTTCAGATTTAATTTTTTTTAGAAACACATACTAAAAATTGAATTTACGGGAAGTGCCTAGATAGTGTCTGTGTAAGGAAAAATAATGTTGCTATATCAGGCAGAGAATTCATGCAGAAAATGCACGAGAAGCGGACGTAATTGAGAGCGGCAACGGGAAGAGCCAGTAACCTAAACTCTTCTGTTTGAAAAATAAAAAAATTATACACGGTGAAATACATTTACACTTATAAGAAAGCACACAAACGCACACATACACACACACTCACACACACACACACACAGACCAGTGTCACTGACATGTATAGTATGCAAGGTCATGGAGAAGATTATCAAAAGAGTGGTGGAACACCTAGAAAGGAATGAGCTTATCAACGACAGCCAGCACGGTTTCAGGGATGGAAAATCATGCGTCACAAACCTACTGTAGTTCTATGACAGGGTGACGGCAGTAAGGCAAGAGCGAGAGAGGTGGGTAGATTGCATTTTCGTGGACTGTAAGAAAGCGTTTGACACAGTTCCACACAGAGATAACAGGGAAGGCACTACAATGGATCAGGGAATACCTGTCAGTAAGACAACAGCGAGTCATGGTACGTGGCGAGGTGTCAGAGTGGGAGCCTGTAACGAGCGGGGTGCCACAGGGATCAATCCTAGGACCGGTGCTGTTTCTGGTATATGTGAACGACATGACGGAAGGAATAGACTTCGTGTCTATTGTCCCTGTGAAGTTGATGAGAAGAATTCATTCGGACGAGGACCAGGCAGAACTGCAAAGGGATCTGGACAGGCTGCAGGCCTGGTCCAGGAACTTGCTCCTGGAGTTCAATCCCACCAATTGCAAAGTCATGAAGATTGGGGAAGGGCAAAGAAGACCACATCAACCAAATAATTGCTACAGCATACGGGCGCCTGGCAAACCTAAGAACAGCATTCCGACATCTTAATAAGGAATCATTCAGGACCCTGTACACTGTGTACGTTAGGCCCATACTGGAGTATGCAGCGCCAGTTTGGAACCCACACCTAGCCAAGCATGTAAGGAAACTAGAGAAAGTGCAAAAGTTTGCAACAAGATTAGTCCCGGAGCTTAGGGGTATGTCCTACGAGGAGAGGTTAAGGGAAATCGACCTGACGACACTGGAAGGCAGGGAAGATAGGGGGGATATGATTACGACATAAAAAATACTGAAAGGAATCGACAAGGTGGACAGAGACAGGATGTTAAAGAGATGGGACACAGCAACAAGGGGTCACAGTTGGAAGTTGAAGACTCAGATGAATCACAGGGATGTTAGGAAGTATTTCTTCAGTCACAGAGTTGTCAGGAAGTGGAATAGTCTGGGAAGTGATGTAGTGGAGGCAGGATCCATACATAGCTTTAAGAAGAGGTAAGATAAACCTCATGGAGCGGGAAGAGTGACCGAATAGCGGCTAGTGAAGAGGCGGAGCCAGTAGCTGAATCGACCCCTGCAACCACAACTAGGTGAGTGCAACTAGGTGAGTACACACACACACACACACACACGTACATACTTAGAAGCGAGATAGGAGGTAAAGGAATTGGTTAAATGCATTTTCTTAGACTGCAAGGAAGTATTTGATACTGTATCCTACCGGAGAATAGGGCTAAAACTTGAAGTGCAGGCAGGAATAACTTTGAAGGTACTCCGGTGAATCAAAAAGTACCTTAAGGGAAACAAGCAAAGAATGATTGTCTGGCAAGATATAGGCCACATGCCTATGGTTTTTGAGAGACTGACCACTTCCTTCAAAGGATAACGTACTGATCACGTCAGAACTAATTCCACTGTCTCCAGAATTCTCGTGAACTAGTCTGAAGAAGACTGTTGTATAGGCGAATTATTTCTGCAATAAAGATACCCAAGTGTTCCATACGTGTTTTATTCATTATATCTTCGGCACTAAGATTCAATGGTATTGCTGATAAGTATCAAATTGTTTCCAGCTTCAACGCCTACAAAGAAACTTTGTACTATATTAAAGAAGCTAATAGTTAGTGAAACGTCTTCAGAATTAAGATGGCCAGACACAGAAGTTGCACATGTGTTTTATTCATCAACTTGTCGGTATTGTGTACCATTATTGATATGATACTTTACAGACACAGCAACACCGAAGAATCTTGGTACCGAGGACACCTTCAACCTATCTGTTATTCTGTGGCCTAACTTTTGGGCATAATCTGCTTCCACTAGTGGATTCCTCCCACTAGTGACGGTGTCTTCACCTGCTGCATCTCAGCTGATGCCTGTATAGGTATCTGCCAGTGATTCTGACTAATCAAGACTACGGCGGTGAGCACCTTCATCTAGGCTGAGGCACTTATTAACCACTTTTTCTCTTTCTTATTTTAACATCTTCAAACACTCTATTGTATACCATTATTGTTATGATAAAGTGAAAAGACATTGAAATTAAGAAATTTTATTTTAAACCTGAATCACATTTCCCTCAATAACAAAGTAAACAGTAACAATAGTCGTAGAAGCAGCAGGTGAAGAGTGGTAGTAACGTAGCAGCTGCAGCAGCAGTAGCAGTAGAAGAAGCAACGGCAACAGCAGGAGCAGTAGCAGAAACATCGACAGCAGCATTAACAATACTAATATTTGCAAATGCTGCAAAACTGCGTAATAAATATGTAAATGTATAACACACGGTACACCTGTTAGTGGAGAACGTCAAAATGGAAGGTATCACCACGTTAATTATTTGTTTATAAGATGTTTTTTTTTTTAGGTTATGTGGAATATAAACGGGATAACTTTATGAGTCACTGATGAAGGTCTTTCGTTTTTTTTTAGATTGATGTATTGTCTACACAACGCTAATTGACGTATGGTAATTAAAACAGTTTTACACTGTTATGTACGCTAAAGAGTGTCCCCACGCGGCGCTGTTGTGTTAGTTACAATGAATCATAACAGCTGTGGTGAGCTGAATGGAGTACAGCAATTACAACCATATATATGAAGCGAACTGCGCCGAACGGACTATAAATATTTGTGATTTTTTTTCCTTATTTTATGTGTTGTTATCTGGACAAAATTGTATGGGTTCGTCTGCCGGTTCGTTATTAATACAAGTTTGGTATCTTGTGAAAGTTCGGTGAATATAACAGCAATTTAGCATGCTATGATTGTATTTGTATAATTTCATTTGATTTTTAAATAAAATTCCCCGAAGGATCGTTGGACTAAATGTAAGTCAAGCTGTGAAACTTAACCACTGAGAGACGTTGAGATTTTGTTATTCGTTACATCACTTAGATTATGCAGTTTAGTACTGGTCTCCATAATACAGAATGAATAACAACATAAGAACAAAAAACGGAGAAACACTGCAGCAGGAGTCATGGCCCATACTTCGTAGGTCCTTGAAATCAAGCCTTCCCACCTGTCTAGGTATTCAACCTGTTTTCAAAGGAGATGACTTCGGTAACCCTAAAAACCGATTTTGGTCTGGTCCCACTCAATCCGAACCCTTCTCACTCTTATTACTGTCTAACCTATTTCTCAAGCTCCACGAAGGTTTCAGCTTCTATAAGCCCATTTTTCAAATTGCTCCACTCATCGACAACTATATTCCCGAACCAGTACTGTACCAGTACCAGTACTGAACCAGTATCAGTACTAAATCCTAACTAAATTTATCTTTATCTTATTTAAATTTACTATTTGCTCTTGTTATCCTTGTATACTTGGATCATACATTCCTCCTCATACAGCGTCTTTCGAGAGTGTGTATAATGAACTGTATAAGGAATCATTTGTATAAAAGATTCCTTGCACAGTTGATCAGTTATTTCATCCTTTTCTGTATGTTTTCAAATATATTTACAGAAATTCTGTATTAACAAGACCAGATCTGAGACTATGGCAGCAGCAGCAGCTCGTCTTCAACTCATGGTACATCTTGGGTACTTTCTGTTGTAACGGAGCTTCATTCCTTTGATAAATGCGTTAAAGTTGCTCAAAGTGGACATACGTGTATCTCACGTCCCGTTGAAATTACTTTGTTAAATACCCAGGCGGTCTGAAGAACCCTGTGAAGTTATGTTGAAACTCATTACTGTGAATAGTGAAATTACCTTAATGTTTAGAGTATTGTTCTCTGTAATTAATTTCGCACTCGTAAGGTATGAGAGAAAGACTAATATTTTATTATTGATATGTTTCTAAGAAACGATATGACAATTAAAAGGCCTTTGAATTTTTTACTTGTGATTTTTGATTCCCTAAGAAAAGAAGCAATGAGAAATTCTTTGCATTATTGCACCTAGACCTCTCTTTCAGTGAGAAGGATAGGTGGGCAATAAAATTATTATATATATATATATATTTATATATATAATATATATCGTGCCGAATAAATAAAACTGGTCAATTACCAAGAACTCATTTAGAATGAAGTCCTTTCTCAAATTTTCTCTTATACATTTAAATATATATTTTTCATTTATGTTAATATAAAAATTAATGATTTTGTACCAAAAGGACCTTAGGAAACTTATGTAACCTTATTATAACAAGCAGAATTTAATTTGGCCTAATCCAACAAAATTTAGCCTAATCCAACTAAATATATTTTATATGTTTACAATAATTTAATAATAAACAAACAATGAAATATATATTTTTTTCGTTAAGTTCAGAATGATTTTTGCGAAATTATTGCATTCATAGATTTTCGTTTGCCTTATTCGGCAAGAAGAGCTTTGCTTTTTAAACCAAAATCTCAAGTTTTACCTATTCGGCACGACATACACACACACACATGCACACAATTTCGTTGGTGTTGAACTGTCAGATAACAATAACACGTGAACATCGGAACTCTGTTGACAGATGCACCGACTATCGGATTGGAGTTTTATTTATCAATAAAATAATTGCTTTTACCTCGTGTGACTTTTCTGTGCAATGGGAAAAGCATAGACACAAGTAAAACCAAAATATGTGACATACAGTAGTTGGGTATATTATATAAATTAAGCTTCTATGAGTTGTGTTGATGACTATAGAAATAAGATGAATTTTTAAGAGAGTGATGAAGGAATGTGAAAAGGAGAGCAAATGTGAGCGGGTGAGATGCTGTCAACAAAATTTACTGAATAAAAAATAAATTTGAAATGAGATTAGTATATTGAGAAAGCCTAGTGAACGAGTGAATTTGACAAATAGGAGAGGAGAGTTAGATGGGGAGTCGTAGTAGGCATCCAGATGGAGGGAATATTTTGAGGAACGCTTAAATGTTGATGAAGATAGTGAAGCTGTGATTTCGTGCATTTTCCAGGCAGATATAACATCTTTTAGGAGGAAGAAAGAGCCAGATGTGAGGGTGGGTAAGGTGCGTCAGGCTGCGGGTCAGACGACAGAGAGTAAAGCATTTGGGATTGATATAATGAAGACAGACACGTTAAAAGCAGGTGGAATTATAGTTTTGGAGTGGTTGGTACTTATATTTAATTAATATACGAACGAGGGGAAGGTATCTAGGGATTGGCAAAGAGAAGGCATAGTTCCTGTGTTTAAAGGCAAATTATAGAGGAATAAGCCTGTTGTGTATATCTGGTAAGGCGTTTTGTAAAGTTATTATTGAAAGAATTAAGGGGAAGATAGAAAGCAAGATCGCAGATGCATAAGGAGACTTTAGGATGGACAGGAAATGCGTAGACTAAGTGCCTAAATTGAAGCATATAAGTGATCATTAGATAAGGGTAAAGAATTTTCGTTGCATTTATAGATTTGGAAAAGGCACATGGTAGGGTGCATATGGGAGCAATGTGGCAGATGTTACAAGTGTATGGAATAGGTAGTAGGTTACTGAAAGTAGTTAAGAGTTTTCACGATGATAGTGAGGCTCAGGTTAGGGTATGTAAGAGAGAGGGAGATTATTTTCCAGTTAAAGTAGGCCTTAGACGGAGATGTGTGATGTAATCATGGAATTTGAATATTTTATAGATGGGCTGTAAGAAAAGTGAATGCAGGGTTGTTGGGGAAAGGTGTGGAATTGGATAATATAGAATCTAACATCCAGTTGGAGTTGTCACAGTTGCTGTTTTTGCTGATGACACTGTGCTTTTGGGAGATTCTGAAGAGAAGTTTTGAAGGTTGGCTGCACAACTCCTTTTTCCTCTCGTCAGTTCTATGGTTCTCCTACCCGTCCCCCCACAAATCAACTCTTAAATATCTGAACACATTCACTTCCTCTATACTCCCTTCACTCTGATATCCAATATTCCATTTTCTAGTTTTTTGGTTCTCTCATCACTTTGTTTTTTCATAGGTTCACTCTGAATGTTCTTCTTTTACTTACCCATCCAAATTTGTCCACCAGCCTTTGCAACTTCTCATCAGAATCTCCCAAAAGCCCTGCGTCACTGGCAAAAAGCAGCTGTGACAATACCCACTCTGTTGTAGGTTATTTTTTAAGTCCAACACCTCACCATAACGCACAAAACAACCATTGTGACATCACTCATCCTATATATATCACCCTCATTTTTCCACTTTCCTCTACAGCTGTCCGTTCAAAACTCACAACTCCTAAACATCCCAGATATGAACTCCAGCAACGTTACCATTCGTCGCAGAATACATTCACTGACTACGTACGTACAAGTTTCTACTTCTATACTTATCTCAGAATTATATGCGTAATTGCACTCCTCTGACATATTTCCAGACGCAAGTCAGTCTTACACATACACTCTAACTAGTCTCTCACAACTCGCAAGTCAAGGGTGTCATTGTGTGCAACAACATCAAGGTCAAGCAGATTATTATCTCAGCATGGTTCTGTCAATAACAGTTTTAACAACAATACAATCCTAGAGAACTTCTTGGAAGCCCTTGTACCCAAGATTTCCTGTCACTCTATCTATAATATAGAGTCTCTCTCCTCCACTTTCTTCACTAGATTCAAACATCACACTGCTCTCCAGGTCCCTGCCTCTAGAGATGCTTGAATCCATAATGGGCTCTTTCGACGAGACAATTCAAACTGTGAAACTCAACAGGATCCTCATCTTATAACCGCAACACTGCCTCATGATCCTGACCCTAACATTGTCAGTGTTTTACCACATCTGACACTGTCAGCTGACATGCATACACATTTCTCATGAAACACAAATCTCTACCTCACTCAGTTTTTTTATGACTACTATGCTTTTACTATCTCGAGAACCTATTTGTTTATCGATTACTGTAGGTGGAATACAGATCAGCACGCTTCAACACATCCAGTAGCACTTGTTTTCTCCTTAAACCTTATCAAACCGATAAGGCCCGCAGGTGTTTCGAACCGATAAGGCCCGCAGGTGTTTCGAACCGATAAGGCCCGCAGGTGTTTCGCACCGATAAGGCCCGCAGGTGTTTCGCTCTCCTAAGTGGAAAACTTCAGTTGACCTCTTTTCGAAAAACAGTTACCTAAAGATAATTTTTTCATTATAGGCCTTTCGCTCGTATCATTACTATTATTAAGCTGTAATAGCTCTTGGACAATAAACGCCTCGTTTTGTGTATTCAGGCCTGAAACTCTCTCACCTCATCAGTTCAAATTTAGAAATTGTCATTCAACCAACTTTTTACTCGGACTCAGTATATGTATTCGATAGTGCATTGCTATTTGTTTGATAGTGAAACAGCTTACAACACTGCATGGTGAGATAACGTTTTGTCCAAGGCTCTTTCTTGGACAAAACGAGGCAGTCAACTACTTTTCCTCAAAGATTTTTTTCATAAAGGAACTTCAGATTCATAGTAAATAACGACATTTGACCTGATTTTGTGCAAGTCAATTGCGCATCCTATGCTTTGTCCTTTGTGCTACCTAATTCCTGACAGATTTACTTCGGTTCTTTTCACTAGTATCTAGTCAACTTGATATGTACAGTGAATGAATTTGACTTTGCTTGTGCAGGCCAGGAATGTCAGCTCAAAGCGACAACTCTTCATGGCGCTATTGATCACACTGCCAACTGGGCCATTTCACATGGTTGCAAGTTTTCTATTACTAAGTCATTCTCAGTAATCTTCACGAGAAGCCTAATTATCCTTCAGCTTTTTTGAACCTGCACGGCTTTCCAATCCCAGCATTTGCTATGGCTTCCTTTTTATGGCTTTCTCTTTGACTGTCGAAGTCCATAGCAGTTCCCATCAATTCCCGTAGCTAGATTGCCAGCGCTCTCAACTCAAACATTGAGGTCCTGATGGAAAGATTAGGTACCTGGGGGTTAATCGACTGGTGTGGGTCGCATCCTGGGAACAAAATTTGCCCGAAATGTTCTGCATAACAAGAGGCTTTCTATATAGTAGTATGTTACTGATGTCAGCTCGGTCTGTATATCTTGTACATGTACTTGTATAAATAAAGATTATTATCATTATTATTAATGAGGATGATATATAAAAGATGAGTGATGTCACAATGTTGTTTTGTGCGTTATGGTGAGGTGTTGGACTTAAAAATAATCTAAAACAAAGTGGGTATTGTCACAGTTGCTTTTTGCCGATGACGCGGGACTTTTGGGACATTCTGATGAGAAGTTGCAAAGGCTGGTGGACAAATTTGGAAGTGTGAGTAAAATAAGAAAATTTAAAGTCAATCTAAGAAAAAACAAAGTGATGAGAGAACCAAAAAACTAGGAAATGGAATATTGGATATCTTAGTCAGATGATGACTAGCCGTTGGAGCTTTTGGTCATCTGACCCAGGCCTTCCGCTGGCTTACCGATCCACCCCTTTAAAAATTATGGTCAATTATAACCATTTAGAATTTTTTTTGGCAATTTTTTTGAAAGTAAGCCTACCGTTGAAGATTTTTTTTTTTTTGATGAGCTGGTTATAAACACTATGTTTATTTATTATCTACAACTAGACCTAGGCATTTACTCTCCCTTTTTTTCCTCCACTTTAGATTCGTTAATTTTTATATATAATAGTGAACACAGTTTATTATCAAAATTATATAATATAATTTTTTTTTTCCAAATTAAGGGTGAGTGTATTTGTTATTATCCAGGTGTAGACTTATATTAGTTTTAGAATCTAACGTTGCACAAATTACATCAAGCATTTTCTTGGCTGCATCATAGTGGATTAAATAATGATGGATTAAATAATGCTAAGTAGTTTTCAACATCAGTTTAGTCCCCAACTTTGTAAACGAATATTTTCATGATTTTTTTGAGACTATCAAGAAAAGTGTGTTCTTCAAGCGATTTAATTTATTGGGGAGATAATAATTGTGCCGCTATCTTTAGATAATTGTAGGCATGTATGCTGTGCAACTGGCTTAATATCGTTTCTCGGCAGTGTCTTCTCACCCAGAGAAGACACTGCCGAGAAACGATACATAGTTCTCCCCACCAACTACGTTACCAAACACGTTTCCAACATTTTTTCCAATACCTCATTCCGAGTATCCACCTCCACCACCATCAAGGACATTACCAGTAACAGACAGGACAAGCTTCAATCCACTGCAGGGGTATACACAATTCCTTGTAATGGCTGCAGCAAATTATACATCGGCGAAACATCCAGAGACCTCCAAACACGCATTTCAGAACACCAGTACGCAGACAGATCTGATGACCCAAGAAAGGCCGGTGTTCAACACCGAAATTCACACAACCATTTAATCAACTATAGAAACGCAAGACTCATCGCCATAGAAGACAACATTCAATACCGAAGAATCCTGGAATCATCACTTATTTGTATATCCAACAACTTCAACCAGAACAACGACTTCTACAACATAGCTGAACCTATTGCCAAGAAACTTCTTCATCGCTATCCCACATAGAACTCAAGAATGGAACACTGCAGGTCCTTTAAGTTACCCGAGGTTTTAAACTATCACACTACTTTGAGGACTGTCACATGCAGCATTCTCCACCTGATCCAGCTTTCTCCACCTGACTAAATTCTATAAATACTCATGTTACTCTTTTTTTCCAGGTAGATCTGTCTGTGACTCGATAAAGCCCACTGCGTGGGCGAAACGTTGTCAATAAAAGATCACGTTATACTGCTTATGTGTTTATCTTTCCATTGTGTCGGTATTTTATACCATTTATTTCCATTGGGGGACATTTTTGACTGTGTGCGTTAGGAATAATAAGGGTCCCAGGGCCAACCCGTTTTCTAATATGTTCTATTGTTTGCTCAAGTGTCTTTTTAAACCATTTCTGACAGTGGTTCATACAGTTTCTTTGCTCCTTCTTGAAGAATCCAAGGACAAGTGATATCTGGTCTTTGCAATCGTGTTATCTAGTTCACTCGGAATTTTCTCCATTTCTTATTGTGTGATTTAATTAAGAAAGGGATTACTAGTGATGAGATTCTTGGAAATTGCTTTGAGATTTGTGACATTAAATTAATACATCTTCCATAGATGGGTGGAACGTTTATGTGGTCTTTCTGGAGTATGCCTGGAGAGTCAACGCCCGCGCGGCCCGGTCTGAGACCAGGCCTCATGGTGGATCAACCAGGCTGTTACTGTTGGCCGCACGTAAACCGACGTAAAAACCACAGCCCGGCTGATCAGGTACTGACTTTAGGTGCCAGGGGTCTATTTGTAATCCTTCTTATGTATGCTGGGAGGCAGCTGAGCAGTCTTGGGCAACTGACACTTATTGTGTTGTCTCTTAGTGTACTCGGGGCGCCCCTGCGTTTCATTGGGGGAATGTTGCATCTCCTGCCGAGTCTTTTGATTTCGTAGGAAGTGATTTTCTTATGCAAGTTTGGTACTAATCCCTCTAAGAGTTTTCAGGTGTATATTATCATGTATCTTTCCCGTCTGCGTTCCAGTGATACAGTTCGTGCAGGTTATGAAATTTAATATAACTGAATGTTTAGACAACCCATTAAGATCTATGTTCATTTACTTCTCATTTTAGGAATTCTTGTATCTCACATATTCATAAGAGTGTATCAGACAGTTTTATAGAAGAGCGTTCATTGCAGAGAGGCTTCATTACAGAGAAGATATACAGTATGATGCATGACAAAAATATCACGGCACTGTTCACTATGAACATAATTGTTCAATTATAGTCATTTATTACTATATGGAGGGTGAGGAGACCGATTTTACTGGTACAGTAAAGGAGGTGTTAAGTGATGCTGAGGAGAGTTGAATGATTTACAAAGTAGCAGAACTGTTTGGTTAACCTGCATTTATTACACAAAATATATTACTTATTAAGTCGCTGCCGTCATTACCAAAACCAACTAGCTCATAAGGTTACACTCTTAACAACACATTACTGTTATTATTTACATATAACCACACTCTGGAGAGCAAAACTAATTGTGAATTAATAATGAGCGAGAACCTTCCTTAATGTCGGCTAAAGTTTCCTCTCCGAAATGTGGGTTATTTATGAATTTTCCAACCACGGCATTATAGCTATTTTTTCCTGTAAGTAATATAAATATAATTACAATATAGTATAAAAAATTCTCACTGGAGGTTCAGTCACCACAGGAAGGACAGACTTTTCCGTCACTCTCTTATTGTCTAGTCAGTGGCAGAAACACGTGTATCTTGTTCACCTCTTTATTTCTTTCCTTCCTCTCCAGTGTTGTGCAGGGAACGTACGACTCAGAGGACATTGAAACATTGCATTTCCCTCAATGAACGAAGAACTCAGCGGACATTGAAACATTGCATCTCCCTCAATGAAGGTATCGGAAGAATATAATTTCCGATATCGGCACAAAAGTTTGGAGGCTCCGGATGCATCAACAGCTATTGGGCCATCGGCTTCTCAAGAAGTTATTTACATAATGGTAAACCAAATTTTTAAAATACATAATTTATGTAAACTAAAATTTTAGATTGAACAGTTACTTAAACGAAGTTAGTAATTTAAATTAGATCCATTTAATCTTTCATTTAATTTTTCATTCATCCATATATATATATATATATATATTTATATATATATATGTAACAGTAGTAGGTTGGTAGACAGCAACCACCCAGGGAGGTACTACCATCCTGCCAGGTGACTGTGAAACAGAAACCTGAAACTGTTTTACATGATGGTAGGATTGCTGGTGTCTTTTTTCTGTCTCATAAACATGCAAGATTTCAGGTACGTCCGTAAGCCATGCGTGTTGTAAAAGTCAACTAAAATGCCGGGAACAATGGGCTAGTAACCCCTTTTCCTGTATAGCTTACTAAAAAGAAAAAGAAGAAAACCGTCAAAGTGGGATGTTTGAATGTGCGTGGATGTTGTGCGAATTATAAGAAAGAGATGATTGTAGATGTTATGAATGAAAGGAAGCTGGATGTCCTGGCTTTAAGTGAGACAAAGCTGAAGGGGGTAGGAGAGTTTCAGTGGGGAGAAATAAATGGGATTAGGTCAGGGGTTTCAAATAGAGTTAGAGCTAAAGAAGGAGTGGCAATAATGTTGAATAATCAGTTATGGCAGGTAAAGAAGGAATATAAATGTATAAATTCAAGGATTATGTGGAGTAAAATAAAGGTTGGATGTGAAAAGTGGGTTATAGTAAGTGTTTATGCACCTGGAGAAGAGAGAAGTGTAGAGGAGAGAGAGAGATTTTGGGAAATGTTGAGTGAGTGTGTGGGGAGTTTTGAACCAAGTGAGAGAGTAATTGTGGTTGGGGATCTTAATGCTAAAGTGAGTAAAAATGTTGTGGAGGGAGTAGTAGGTAAATTTGGGGTGCCATGGGTAAATGTAAATGGGGAACCATTAATTGAGCTATGTGTAGAAAGAGGTTTGGTAATAAGTAATACATATTTTATGAAAAAGAGGATAAATAAATATACAAGGTATGATATAGCACGTAAGGAAAGTAGTTTGTTGGATTATGTATTGGTGGATAAAAGGTTGATGGGTAGGATTCAGGATGTACATGTTTATAGAGAGGCAACGGATATATCAGATCATTATTTGGTTGTAGCTACAGTTAGAGTAAAAGGTAGATGGGACAAAAAGAAAATGGCAACAGCAAGTAAGAGAGAGGTAAAAGTGTATAAACTAAGGGAGGAGGAACTTAGGGTGAGATATAAGCAACTATTGGCAGAAAGGTGGGCTAGTGCAAGTATGAGTAGCGGGGGGGGGGGGTTAGAAGAGAGTTGGGATAGTTTTAAAAATGCAGTATTAGAATGTGGGGCAGAAGTTTGTGGCTATTGGAGGGTGGGTGCAGGAGGAAAGAGGAGTGAGTGGTGGAATGAAGAAGTAAAGGGTGTGATAAAAGAGAAAAAGGTAGCTTATGAGAGGTTTTTACAAAACAGAAGTGTTAATAGAAGAAAAAAGTATATGGAGAGTAAAAGAAAGGTGAAGAGAGTGGTGAGAGAGTGCAAAAGAAGAGCGGATGAAAGAGTGGGAGAGGCTCTGTCAAGAAATTTTGCTGAAAACAAGAAATAATTTTGGAGTGAGATAAACAAGGTAAGAAAGCCTAGGGAACGAATGGATTTGTCAGTTAAAAACAGAGTAGGGGAGTTAGTAGATGGGGAGCTGGAGGTATTGGGTAGATGGCGGGAATATTTTGAGGAACTTTTAAATGTCGATGAAAAAAGGGTGGCGGTAATTTCATGTACTGGCCAGGGAGGTACAACATCGTTTAGGAGTGAAGAAGAGCAGGATGTGAGTGTGGGGGAGGTGCGTGAGGCATTACATAGAATGAAAGGGGGTAAAGCAGCTGGAATTGACGGAATCATGACAGAAATGTTAAAAGCAGGGGATGATATAGTGCTGGAGTGGTTGGTATTTTTGTTTAATAAATGTATGAAAGAGGGAAGGTACCTAGGGATTGGCAGAGAGCATGTATAGTTCCTTTATATAAAGGGAAGGGGGATAAAAGAGAGTGTAAAAATTATAGGGGAATAAGTTTACTGAGTATACCAGGTAAAGTGTATGGCAGGGTTATTACTGAAAGAATTAGAGGTAAGGCAGAGAGTAGGATTGCAGATGAGCAAGGAGGCTTTAGAGTGGGTAGGGGATGTGTAGATCAAGTGTTTACAGTGAAGCATATATGTGAACAGTATTTAGATAAAGGTAGAGAAGTTTTCATTGCATTTATGGATTTAGAAAAGGCATATGATAGAGTGGATAGGGAAGCAATGTGGCAAATGTTGCAAGTGTATGGAATAGGTAGTAAGTTACTGAAGGCTGTAAAGAGTTTTTATGAGGATAGTGAGGCTCAGGTTAGGGTGTGTAGGAGAGAGGGAGATTACTTCCCGGTAAAAGTAGGTCTTAGACAGGGATGTGTAATGTCACCATGGTTGTTTAATATATTTATATATGGGGTTGTAAAAGTAGTAAATGCTAGGGTGTTGGGGAGAGGGGTGGGATTAAATTATGGAGAATTAAATGCAAAATGGGAGTTGACACAGTTACTTTTTGCTGATGATACTGTGCTTATGGGAGATTCTAAAGAAAAGTTGCAAAGGTTAGTGGACGAGTTTGGGAGAGTGTGTGAAGGTAGAAAGTTAAAAGTGAACATAGATAAGAGTAAGGTGATGAGGGTATCAAACGATTTAAATAAAGAAAAAATGGATATCACATTGGAGAGAGGGATTATGGAAGAAGTAAATGTTTTCAGATATTTGGGAGTTGACGTGTCAGCGGATGGGTTTATGAAGGATGAGGATAACCATAGAATTGATGAAGGAAAAATGGTGAGTGGTGCGTTGAGGTATCTGTGGAGACAAAACGTTATCCATTGAGGCAAAGAAGGGAATGTACGAAAGTATAGTGGTACCAACACTCTTATATGGGTGTGAAGCATGGGTTGCAAATACTGCAGCGAGGAGGAGGCTGGAGGCAGTGGAGATGTCCTGTCTAAGGGCAATGTGTGGTGTAAATATTATGCAGAAAATTCGGAATGTGGAAATTAGGAGAAGGTGTGGAGTTACTAAAAGTATTTGTCAGAGGGCTGAAGAGGGGTTGTTGAGGTGGTTTGGTCATTTAGAGAGAATGGATCAAAGTAGAATGACTTGGAGAGCGTATAAATCTGTAGGGGAAGGAAGGCGGGGTAGGGGTCGTCCTAGAAAAAGTTGGAGGGAAGGGGTAAAGGAGGTATTGTGGGCGAGGGGCTTGGACTTCCAGCAAGCATGTGTGAGCGTGTTAGATAGGAGTGAATGGAGACGAATGGTTTTTGGGACATGACGATCTGTTGGAGTGTGAGCAGGGTAACATTTTGTGAAGGGATTCAGGGAAACCAGTTAATTGATTTAATTGGATTTGAGTCCTGGAAATGGGAAGTACAATGCTTGCACTTTAAAGGAGGGGTCTGGAATAGTGACGGCTGGGAGGGACAATTCTCAGCTGTTGTATCTGAGCTCCTCTGCAAAGACAGTGATTATGTATGAGTGTGGTGAAAGTGTTGAATGATGATGAAAGTATTTTCTTTTGGGGATTTTCTTTCTTTTTGGGTCACCCTGCCTCGGTGGGAGACGGCCGACTTGTTAAAAAAAAAAAAAAAAAAAAAAAATATATATATATATATATATATATATATATATATATATATATATTATATATATATATATATATATATATATATATATATATATATATATATATATATATATATATATCTCATCAGCTGTTCCAACTCGCTCCAGCGTCACCCACACCGATCAACAACGCCTGCAGTTTCTCTGCACACGTCGCCCAGAGTGGACGTGCCACTCACCTGTATATTCCCTCCTCCTACCCTTACCCATCCTTTTCCCATATTTCTATCCTTACCCACCCTTCTTCCATCCCAGCTTACCGACGCTCAGGTCAACATGCACGATGCACGATATATATATATATAGATATATATATATATTTATAACAGATCGGTCTTTGCCACAAGGCAGGGTGACCCGAAAAAGAAAAAACAGTTTCATCATCACTATTCACTCCATCACTGTCTTGCCAGAGGCGTGCCTACACTACAGTTAAAAAAAATGTCTCATATCAACACCCATCCTTCAGAGCCCAGGCACAGTATTTTCCATCTCCAGGACTCAACTCTGGCTAACCGGTTTTCCTGAAGCTCTTAAAAAAAAAAATTGTTTTGCTCAATCTTCAAGTCATAAAATCCATTCTTCTCCACTCGCTCCTTTCTAACCCCATGTCAAGACACGTCTGCTGGGACTACAAGAGTCCGAAGTACCAAGATCTGCTGATGAAGATGCGACGTCAGAAGACACTCCCCACCATGGGGAGCCACAGCAAGAGAAAAGAAGAAATCAACCCCCACCTGGGGGCCCCCAAGAAAGAAGACAGAAGAAAGAAGAAGGTGACCGACACCCTCTACCCAGGGGGCCAATGCCGGGTCACCATTTGGAGAAGACCCGGGCCGGATGTACCGGCGAACATACAACAACAATCCTTTCTAACACGCTCCTTCCAACCTTTTCAAGGCCGACCCCTACATCGCCTCATTCCACCTACAGATTTATATGTTCTTCAAGTCATTCTATTTTGTTTCATCCTCACTAAATGTCCAGACCACCTCAACAACCCCTCCTCTGCCCTCTTGATAATACTTTTAGAAATATCACACCTCTTTCTAATCTCAAAGTTGCAGATTCTCTTCATTATATTAGCACCACACATTGCCCTCAGGCAAGACATCTCCACTGCCTGCAGCCTTCATCTTGTTGCAACATTCGCCGTCCACGCTTCACATACATATAAGAGTGTTGGTGCCATTATACTCTCATACATTCCCCTCTTTGCTTTGCTTCCAATGATAATGTTCTTTGTCTAAACAGGCTCCTCAGTGTTCCACTCCTAACCGCCTAACCCTCTAGGGTTGTAATCACCTAAAGCTAGTTGAAATCACCATGTTGCCATCACTAACTGAACTCACCTAACCCTGTGTACTTGTATCCGTATGGTACCGTTATTGAGCTGTTCCATCATGGGCTTACTACTATTGGTTACTGTTATGCAGGTTTCTGCATGACATTTAAATATACGTAATATATAGCTATTGGAGAAGTGTGCCATAAATTTCAGGTAATTAGGAAAAACAGTAATAATAATGTATAACCTTTAGATAAATGTAAATGATAATTTTAGAAATATGCTGTGCTTTTGGTGAATACTGTAAAGTAAGTTTAAGCGGTGAAATAGAGAAATCCAGCTAGGGATTTATTTTCCAAATGTTTGTGGTGAGGGTGGCGGCGTCGCGTGGGACACACATGTGCGCGGCATGGATAGCGGCTGGCGAGACGGAGCCTGGGTTCAGCTAAGTTTGTGATGTTGTATTCCCTTTTGGTGTAGCTAACTCAAGCCATAGGCTCTTTTAATGGTGTACCAGTACACACCCTGGGCTCGGACATGGTCGGGGCCCGAAAGGACGAGTGTGAACTGAAGAAATAGGAGGAGATGTGTTCTGGAGGATGGGAGTGGTGGCTGGGCTGACCGCTTAGTGAATTGTTTTGTTTTTGAAGTGACCACCCGGCCGCCTTCTCCGTCCTGTACTGTTTTTGAGGGGGTTTGGCTAATTGATATGTGAAGAGGCGTGTTTGGACTGTATATAGTTTAATATAAGTAAATAAATGTATATTTTCTTACCTAGGAATTTTTGTGTGGAACCTTCTGATACCCTAACCCAGTGGAGCACTAAACCACACTGATAATACCAGCTTTGTTTATGGGGATAGACCTGGAAGGCCTAGTTTTACAGGGGTTTTGTGTAACTTTTACCCTTTGCCCTTAGACAAGGCATTAGGCCTCAGGGAAACCCCAATTTCTGCGTAACAGTTACATATTACACTAATGGGTAGGACCCTTTCCCCAGCAGGTGAAATGTGCAGGATAAGAGCGGAGAACGCTGATCTGACGTCACCAAATCCTCACCAGGCCCCGTAGCATAATAAGCAATCATGTGTTTTTGTATAGCACTCTTGTTTAAGATTGTGCACAGTAAACTCTATTAAATAGTTGTCGAGTCTGTCTAACCCAAAACTTGAATTATATGAGGCGTTCCTATCATGCTTAAAGAGCGAGGATTCAATTATATTTTTTTCCATGGCCTGAGTGTTAGGTACAGTGACTTGAGCAGCCCACCCCGGTGGCTGATTGCAAATACTGACGTGATTGAAAATGGCATTCGATTGATATTTTGTCCTGATTGAGTACTGATGTTGGGATAATCTGGTTTACAGTGGTTTACCAGTTTATCCCTTGAATGAAAGAAGGCAAAGAATGCAATGCACTTTGTAAACACCGCCTGTGAAACCTCTGTTTCACTGTCCAAATGTTTTTTATAGACAATATTTATATTGAGCTTTTTAAGTGCATTAAGCGGGCTGACCAAATTCTCACAGGAGAAATATACTGGTTTTACGTTACAGGTCCAGTCCTGTAGAAAGTCTTTCTAGCTGACAGTAGGGATTTCACTACAAAATCCCTGGGATAACTCAGTTATGTAGTTATGTTTAATATCTTATTAATTTTATTTTTTGAAGACTCCAAGCTACACATACATATAAAGTGAGTAAATTACCAAACTCCCATAAGAAAGTTGCTCACATACCTTTTCGTGATATTTCTAGTCTTGAAACACATGGTTAGACTGGTGTGATGGTGAAGTTATTCCTAAGGAACTGACATTCTCTCAAACCTAGAAGGTGCAGATGGAGCTTCTGGAAAAGATGAAGACGATAATTATGTGTCTATCTGCAAGCATCGCAGATAGTGACTACAAAACACATAAAAAAGAAAACAAAAATTGTTGATGAATAATGCATAATGGCACCGATTTTGAAATAAATTCGGCTGACATATTCTGAAATACAGATATTTACTAGAAGGCAATGCCCTTGAGAAAATAGAATCAATGCATTTTTTAAATATTTCATTTACAAATATAGTTCAGTGTTGTTTAGCTCCATAACTGAGCAATAAAACGTTGAAATAAATCCAAATATTACTTGGTACTCTTATTCCCTTTTTCTTACAGTGTCAATAAACAGGGTTCATGGAGTGCAAAATAATAACAAACATTAATGAAATTCTATCCCAAACCACTCAGGGAGGGCATAGTTTCATTACTTGGTCCATGGTCTTACCAAAACTGCTTGTTTACACAAGAGCACTAACTGTGCAATTGTATAAACCAGTCTAGGATTCATACACTTTCAGTTAAAACTCCTGGATGCGCAAGCAATATCCAGTAAACCTTCAGCTATCAAAGGAATTGCTAGATGACAAGCAGACGTTTCATCCGTTGGGAACCTGACGCACCTAAGATGATCCTGTGTCAGTGTGGCTGAGTGACACAACCGCAACAGCACTAGTAACGCGAGTTAGTTAAAATATGCCTTATATTCATTCCGTCTAGTAGCTGAGTTTTCAAAAAAAGTGGAAATATCTGACGTAAAGAGGCAAAACGAGAAGCAAGATTTGGTTGGTGGAATTTATATTTGATCTGAGAAAGGGGAGAAGAGGCCCAATTACTTGCACGTATTAAGATCCCCTTCATTATGGCAAGGAACCTCTCTTCCCTCTCCCGGTGAAGGGGTAATTCATATAGAGCTTTTATAACAAACACGAAAGCCTAAATATGACTAAAAACAACAGAATTGAAGAAAAAGCGAAATAGATTGTTTACAGCACATTTTAATCTGAGCATTATACTATCCAGCTGCATTTTTCAGCTGGTTGCTTCTGGTCCTTACTCGTCCCGCACAAAACTTTACCGACTCTACAGCAGGGAGTCTGTAGATTGGCTATTCATGCAAGGTAAAACAAAAAAAATGCTGGATTTTGCGGAATTCCAGTTGAAAAATACTGACCTAAATAATGGATAAAAACAAAACAATGACAACGGCAACTTTAGCAATTTATTTACCATGTCAGTCTAGAGATTATTTTTCAGTCCAGGACAAAATAATCATTAAGTTTTACGATTCACAAGTTTACTTATTACACGGTGACACAGCCGTGTATAAATTAATTAAAAATAAATAAATTCAAGCATAAATTAGAAAGAGATGAAGCAAATATATCTTGAGAGACGAAGAGGAATTGGCAATCAGTGTTGAAGTTGGGCACGTAAGTTCCCATGTCTTCAAATAATATGTTCCGTTTTCCACTATAATCTACCTTGTCCATAATTACTATCGCATTTGCTTTGTCTGCTTTCGTAAGATGAAGTCTAGGATCTTTCCTTAGTAATTATGGACAAGGTAGATTATAGTGGAAAGCTGAACGTGTTATTAAGAGACAGGAAACTCAAGCACCTCATAAATCACATGGTAACCACGATGAAGGGGGTCTCAGTGTCCGTGTTGGTGACGGTAGTGCCAGGTGAGTATTAAGTGATGGTAATTATGGTGATTGTGGGAAATTATGGGGATAATGTTCACAGGTACATTCCTGAAATATTTGATCCACATAATTTGAGGAGGGCACAACTAAGCAACAATCTATTGTACATACCAGTGTCAGTTATACCTCATAACTAGGTGAGATTTTAGACACACTAGGCTGCACTATGCCTCTCCTTCGAGACCCACACACACTCTTTCCCACACAAAATCAAAGTCGGGCCTATCACATATTACAACATAAAAATTAATACCAATAATGTTGGTAAATTACAAGATATTGAGTAGACTATATGATGGTTTGTGACTTGAAAGGAGAGGAAGGGGGTCTGTTGATTATACAGCATTTTATTAAAAATATATGCATATTATATAAATATAAATAAAGGAAACTTTAACCTGAGCACACACCATTTAATTACCAGAATAATTACCAAATTTCTCGAAGGGTCAAATCAGCGTCATATTTTAATACACAATTGTTATATTATTCATTTTTACACATGCTGAATTCAGGAAAATTATGAATAAATTCCACAGTGATGGTGGTAAGAGAAATTGGCAGATGAACAGGTGATTGTTATTATTGAAGATGATACGAGGTGGTGGCGCGATAGTAGTAGGTGTTGGTGGTTGGGGATAGTGGCAGGTGAATATTGATTGGTGGTAATAATGGTGGTAACATTGTTCATGATAAGAGGTGCTAGCTGGTTAATAGGTGAGGTGGTTAGTGGGGTCAAGCGGTGGCAAGTGATAAATAGTGGGTGATGGTAGTTGATGGAGATGACAGGTGTTGGAAGGTTGGTAGTCATGGTGGTATTGGTGGGTGGAGATGGCGGTGGTAATGCCATGGAAGCTGGCGGTAATAATGGTAGGTAAATAGTGGGTGGTGATGGTGAAAAGAGTATTGATAGTAGGTAAGTAGTGGGTGGTGGTATTGATTTGTGGTGATTGGTGAAGGTTGGTGGTAATTTATAATGACAGTGATGGAGATTTATTGTGCTGGTGATGTATGTTTGTGATAATAAAAGGTGAGTACTGGATAAAAGTTGTGAAAAATAGGATTTAATGATTTGCGTTGATGATGGAAGTGACTAGTGTGTTACAGTAATTTATTCTGGCGGTGGTGAATTTTAGTGGTGATGACAGATGAGCAGTGGGTAGAAGTGATGATTAAGGGTAGGTAGGGTTTGGTAGTAGTGGTTAACAGTAGTTATGTAGGTGGTAACTGATTGGCGATTAAACGTAGGTGGGGTTGGTAATCGCAGTTGTTGGTGATGAATACAAAATTAATCCTTAAAATTGCAAATTTTGCTCTTTTTACTGAAAGCCAGTAACTGTTTTTCTTGACTTGGGACAGGAAGAACTATATAAACAGTACTGGGAAAGGCTCTTGATTCAAATGCACAATACAGAATTGTTTAAAAATACAAACAATTTCCTATATTTCTAATCAGTATCTCTTTTTTTCACGTTTCCTCTTTTTTTGAAAGGAAGGCTTGTGCTGAATGGATTACAAATTAAGCAACTTACTTTGATTTGGGAACTTTTTTTTTTTTTGTCAACTCCAATGCCAGAAAACGTATGATTCACTCGGAATTCAGGTGTTACATAACCCAAATAACTGGATTGCATAACTTCCTTCCCGGAAGTCATGGAGTGTACACGTTTAAACTCTTTTTAGTCTTTCCTTTTGATAGTGACTTTTTTCAGCAAAATGTAAGCAAAGATGCCTCTTAATTGTATGCAGATAACTTTTGTTATGTTTGTGGAAAACTGGCAAATCTTACTGCTGCTGTTTGATGCCTCCAGTCAACACGCATTTGCAAGAAAAAAGTTAACCGAACGATATTTAATATACTCACTGCTATACGCCCGGTACCTCACTGCGACGGACTACCCATTACTGAGAATCCGAGGAGAATGACGGCACTTGCAAAACTTGCTAGTCTTCAGTTTCACAAGACCCTGAATATGTTCATAACTTGACATTTCTTAAACCGCGCATAATAACTCAGAATGTTCTCGCATATGTTCTATGCCCCAGAACATATGTGAAAAATAATATATGAAGTGTAAGTAAGAAAGTGAAACAACGGGAGATATCACATGGAAAGCGAGATTTGCATGTTCCTGGAGGGCATTTTGCAAACCTGACATCACTGCTTGGAAGAGAGTGGAAGCTCGTATATGTTAGCCACGTAGGCTTCCAGGAGCATATTTCTGCTCTTGCGCATTAGCACAAATGTGCACTTTAAGGTATTACTTGGGAATGATTTTTTTTTCCACCCAGTCATTTATCATGGAGCGGGGGATGGGGTGATCCAAACAAGAGCATATTTACTCATGAAGGTCTGGGGTAAAATATTAGAAATATGAAAATAAGCTGGGCGAGGCCTGGTCACAGACCGGGCCGCGGGAACACTGACTCCCGAAACCCTCTCCAGGTATACTTCAGGTAAGAGCCTTAACGAAGATACACTCCTATTGAATTTGATCTATGAATACGGAAAAGAAATGTATAAGAAAACCCATAGAGGATGGGGGAGAGGGAAAGGGGGAAATCTGCTGCCATTTCGGTATGTCGCTCTTTGAAAAGTACTTGCTAGTCAGAGTAGAGTGTTACTGAATGGTTTCTGGATCAGAGAAAGTCCGACGGTGTTACGGATAAATCAGTGTTCAGTAGTTTGATACATAATTTCATGTTTACCCTCTCGTCACAAGGCGTGGCTAGAAACTGCCATAAATATGCCTTTGACATCCAGGGTGCAGTTCCCCACAAGTATTTCTGAATTTTCTTATACAGAATTACCAACAAAATGTTAGTCAAAGAGACACAGATGCAACTAATATGATATTTGCTTGTGGCAGCATTTCGCTCTCCAGGAGCTTAACAAAGGTCCTAGTGAGCGAAATGTTGCCACAGTAAAATGTCACATTAGTTGCACCTGTGTACTTTAGATTAGCATATTGTTATTTTGCGTTAATTGATTATATGTAGCCATATTGACTACGAGATCTGAAAGGCATGGTTTGAGGTCCTTTTTATACTCTGTTTCAGAGGTATGCCTAGTCTAGTGGTGGGCGCACAGTGCCTACTCGCGGCCACCCATCAAACTACTCACCACCGTCTCCGCTCTTTTCCCCAGTCCCATTACCCTTACCTGTTTCTTGATCGACAACTTGATCACAACCAAGACCCACTCTTACCTGCAGTGTTCCACCTGCTGCTACGCATCCCAACTGCCACCACCACACACCCGCGTCTCCCAAGTGGTAGGAATGACAAACTTCTGTCGGAAGATGTAATCCTCCTAGCAGAGGAAGGGGGATGTGGGAGAGGAATTTTTTAGAGGATGGGAAGAGTTGTCAGGGTGTAGCAGAGAGTTGGTAAGGTGTATGGGAGAGTAGACAGGGTGTAGGTGAGAGTTAGTCTCCCATTGGAGGTATCTTTAGTCCATAAGTGGGCAAGCAGTGTCCATCCATGATGACCCATCCAACTGTTCAGCATTGCAATCACCCCCACTGTCACCATCATTACAACCACCATCATTAACACCACCACCATTCTTACAACCACCACCACAACTTGACCTACCACCGTCACAAACCCTGTCTCCTCTTGCACCACCAGAATCACTAACCTTCGAGTTACAACCAAATGATACTCTTCGTGTTTTAGTGTGCCTAGTAAATGGTCCAAGTCGGACCGAAACGTCGTAATAAACTTATCTCTCCTAAGTTCGGGTCATATGAGTATACGTACTTTATGTATTTTCTTCATAAAGTTTTATAGGTGCTGTTGAAATAGCAAAAGAGGAGGAAATGAGAGGGTAGTGAGGAGAGTACAAAACAAGGAATGGGAAGGAGATGGTGGAGGTAGAACAAAAGTAGGTAAATGTGTTGGGGATGATAGCTCCCATTTTTATCCACTAAACATTTATGCAAAAATTGTGTATGAAGGCTCACCTGTTATTCTGACAGCAGTGTCATTCCTGTTCCATGCTTATCAGCAGCTGTATAAGAGATCTGTTATTTGAAAGGTTTAATGAAAAAACATACAATTCAATATCTTATTCAAATCTTTACAAAATGATATACATTGGAGATATAAACATGCTCAATCGATTTTTTTCACAAAATGATGTTTGAAAGAGATACATGAAATATACAAAGAGAGGTATATGCCTCATGTTAAGCATACATAAAAAACTTATTCCCAACTTTAGACATTAAATTTTCCTTGACTGGTATTATACAGGTGATTTACAACATAGTTTTTTTCCTTGCATTCTGAAAAGAAAAACATTTCGCAATATTTATTTAAACTAAAAAATAATAATCCTTTATACAAAAAGATTTAATTATCAAGATCTTTATCTAAATATCTCAGAGAGATGGAGGGAGGGGGTAAAAGAGGTTTTGTGTGCAAGGGGTCTGGTCATGCAGCATGTGTAAGCGTGTTAGGTAGGAGTAAATGGAGACGAATGTTTTTTGGGACCTGACGAGCTGTTGGAGTGTGAGCAGGGTAATATTTTGCGAAGGGATTCAGGAAAACCGGTTAGAAGGACTTGAGTCCTGGCATTTTAGTCGCCTCTTACTTATACACAGTATTTTTATAACATCTCCTAAATAACAAAACGTTATATTTTTTAGAGGTGCAATGTTATACTATATTTATATATATATATATATATATATATATATATTTTAATATATATATATATATATATATATATATATATATATATATATATGTCGTGCCGATTAGGTAAAACTTGCGTTTTTGGCTTAAATAGCAACGCTCATCTTGCCATATAAGACAAGTGAAAATTTGTGTATGCAATAATTCCGCAAAAATCATTCTGAACCTAAAGAAAAAAATATATTTCATTGTGTTTGTTTATTAATAAATTATTGTTAACGTATCTAAAATATATTTAGTTGGGTTAGGCTAAATTAAATTGCGCTTGTTGTAATAAGGTTAGGTAGGTTTTCAAAGTTTCTCTTGGTACAAAATTTTAAATTTTTACATTAACATAAATGAAAAAAATATATCTTTAAACGCATAAGAGAAAATTTTAGATAGGACTTAATTTTAAATGAGTTCTTGCTAATTGACCAGTTTTACCTAATCGGCACGACATATATATATATATATAATGTATATATATTATATATATATATAATGGATAGTGACAGCTGGGAGGGACAATTCTCAGCTGTCGTATCTGAGCTCCTCTGAAAGGCAGTGATTATGTATGAGTGTGGTGAAAGTGTTGAATGATGATGAAAATATTTTCTTTTTGGGGATTTTCTTTCTTTTTGGGTCACCCTGCCTCTGTGGGAGACGGCCGACTTGTTGAAAAAAAAAATATATATAAAATATATATATATATATATTATATATATATAATGTATATATATTATATATATATATATATTATATATATATAATGTATATATATTATATATATATTATATATATATATAATGTATATATATATTATATATATATATAATGTATATATAATGTATATATATATTATATATATATAATGTATATATAATGTATATATATATTATGTATATATATATATATATATATATATATATATATATATATATATATAACTCTCTCCTCAAGACCATGCTAGAGAGTGTATTGAATCTTTCCCTCGAAGATGGACAGTGGTTGCAAGCCTCACTTCCAGTCAGGCTTGGGGGGCTGGGAGTACGCAAATCCTCCCAGATTGCCCTACCAACGTTCCTATCCTCTTCCATAGCATCAAATGAGCTAATAAAACAAATTCTTCCAGACAACCTCAGTGATTCAGCAGGAATACAGGACCCTAGCTACGCCAGTGCCATCACTGAATGGGAGACTCTTGCTGCTCTATCCCTAAAACCTAGTGCAGAACTGGCCTACAAACAGTCAAGTTGGGATGGCCCCACCACTTAAAAGATGCTTGTCAACATGCTTAGGGCTGTAACATCACACAGGGAGACTGCCCGTCTTCTAGCTGTGAGCGCAAATTACTCGGGAGACTTCCTCCAAATAGTTCCCATTTCGGCAATGGGAACACGCCTCGGCAATAAGACCCTCCGTATTGCAGTGGCTCTGCGCCTTGCTGCCCCAATTCCAACGGAATATACGTGTATTTGCGGCGATGTGCAAGCCGACCAATGTGGTCTACATGGTCTTAACTGTTCCAAAACCAAGGGCTGGCATGCAAGACACAATGAAGTCAATGACATCATAAAGAGAACCCTTGCTACAGCTGGATGCTCAGCCGAGAGAGAGCCCCAATCACTAGCAGCCAACAATACCCACAACCCAGCAAACCGCCCCAACGGGATCACCATCTATCCTTGGAAGAATGGCAAGCTATTAGCATGGGACTACATCTGTGTGTCGACACTGGCTGACACCTACATCCATCACAGTGTCGGGCGACAGAGAGGAGCTGCTGACCTCAGGGAGGAGTACAAGATCGGCAAGTACAGGGGCATAAGCCAACAATATCAATTTGTCCCAGTGGGATCAGAGACCTTGGGAGCATGGGGAAAAAATGCCACACGTTTCCTCAAAGAACTGGGTTCCAGACTCATCGACACCACCAGGAACCCAAGGGCAGCCACTTTCATGTTCCAGCGCCTCAGCGTGACCATCCAGAGGGAAAAGGCATGCTGCATACTGGGCTCGCATCCGGCTTCGGAGGAGCTGGAGGAGATTTATAATCTTTGATATATTGTACCAATGTATTCATGTCCATGTTCGTGTTTTCTGTCAATGCATTCTGTCTATTAATAAAGTACATATGTATATATATATATATATATATATATATATATATATATATATATATATATATATATATATATATATATATATATATATATATATATATATATATATATATATATATATATATATATATATATATATATATATATATATATATATATACACGTTTTGTGGATTATTTGTTTAATAATCATAAATATGCATTCAGTAGGGCACCATATCAAATGAGATTATGAATGTTCCTCCGAAGCTGGACACGAGCCGATAATGTAGCAGGTGTTACCCCTCGGGATGGTCACACTGAAATACTGGAACATGAAAGTGGCTGCCGTTAGGTCCTTAGTGGTGTCAATGAGCCTGGAACCTAGTTCTTTGGGAAAAGCTGTTGCACGTTTTCCCCTTGGTTCCAGGATCTCAGATACTACTGGAACAAATTGGTATTGATCATCCAAGTCCCTATGCTTGCTGAGCTTGTGCTCCTCACTGTGATCTTCAGCACCTCCCTGTTTTCGAACGCCTTGAAGGTTGTTGGTATCAGCCAGAGTCAGCTCACAGGTATAGCTCCATGCTGATACCCTCAGGGCGGCTAGTGGGATTATGATGATTACTGGATGCAGGGAATCGGGATTCTTCCTGTGCTGGGCGCCAATCCGAAGCGAGGCTCCTCCTGATTATGTTGCTGACTTCATTGTGTTTTGCATGCCAATCCTTGGTTTTTGAACAGTTTAGACCATGTAGACCGTATTGGTCGGCTTCTGCATAAGACGCAAATACTCGTATCTGCAATACATGTGAATATACATGTATTTGCAGATCTTCTGCAATGCAGGTCTGCGGGTCGAGACGTGTGGCTATTGCCGAAACGTTTTTATACACCTTTTCAGCAATGGGGTTATCCCAGTTGGACTGCTTGTAGGCAAGTAATTCTACTGGTTTGTGAGATGGATTAGTCTCCCAATTATTAATGGTCGTAATGCAGCTTGGATCTTGTATCCCTGCAACACATTCCAGGTCGTCTGGAAGAACTTGTTTTATTTGATCTTCCGATGCTTTGGAGGAGGATAAAGAAGCTGGTAGGGAATTTGGGAGGCTTTATGTATTTCCGGTCCACCAAGTCTGACTGGAAGTGAGGCTTACATCCTATGTCCATCTTCAATGGAAGGGCTCAATACACATTCTTACTTGGGCTTTAGAAGGGTGTAATATTCCTTGAGTTTGTGATTGTCGAAGGCTGGGGAGCATCTCAAGAAGCAAGCTCTGGGAATGACAGACATCTGGTGAGTAGCTAGAAGACGTCAAGTGTATCAGTTCTTATTATGGCGTCTTTTATGAACTGTATCTAGCTGTTCTTAAAGTTATGATATAATGTATGTTCGTACTTTGATTTTATAAAATATTGTAAACAGACCTGATAAAACTTATTTTGTATAAAGAAAAGACTAGAAAATGTATTAGTATACAAGTGGATAAGATGTTATTTTAAGATACGTTCTGTAATGTTAGAATACGTATAAATGCATATAGATTAACTGCTCTTGAGAAAAGTAACATTATATGACTTATTGATGTATCGACTAAGGGCGAGTACAAAAATACCCTTTGGATCCTGATCTTTTTGTATATGCTGTGCGCAATTATGTTCTATAAATATATATGGTGAAACTATTTTAATGATACTGTAAGAATCGTAGAAAATCATGACGAAATGCCTATTTAGTGAACATAAACTAGAAATTTTATTTGATTAAGATACCTGCTATTATACGCATTTTAGTGTGAAGTTATGTGTATGTTACATACTTCTATGTACATTATTTTGTAAGGTTTTGAATTAATACAAAATAAACATATCTAATTTTTTAACCATTTTACAGGAGAGATCTATCATAAAGCTATTGCTAACCGTGGTGCAATATCTAAAACATAACAAGTGCAGGAATAACCTAGTTATCAGAGCAACAGTTGCGGTTTTATGGAGAAATTAACATATAAATTTTAAGTAGAAGAGGGGAGCTGACATTTCCAACACTTCTAACCATTGTTCTTGGTCCTCTGCCATCTCATTCCAGCCTTTTGATTTCCACCCTGAAAACTACCACTTCACTACCTTCTTTCTTTTTGCTATCTCTAACTTCTCATGATAAATACCTATTAGGCTCCTTCTCTTCCTTAAATTCCTCCCAGATTTATGAGACATAATTACAGATCTTTATATTCGCCTTGTTATTTTCCTATTCCTCCAGTATTTATAAGAAAAATACTAATTAGGCCTTATTTTTAAAGTATTTTAAAAGAATCTCCAAGATGTGGTAGTCGAAGTAGTTGTGGTGGAGGTGGAAGAGGATATAGTGGCGGTTGTGGTAAAGTTGGTGGAGATGGCAGTGCTGTAAGTGTTGATGGTGGTTATGGTGGTGGTGGTGATTGTGAAGGTAATAGTGGTGACTATTTTGGTGGTGGTGGTGGTGGTGGTGATCATGGGTGTTTTGATGGTGTTGGTGATAATACCAGTGTTATGGACACCCAGGGATGGTAGGTGTGTGTCCACCAGTATACTAAACTGACTTCCATGAAGAGTAATCAAACTCAACCCCACAACCCTTTCTTATGTCAGGAGCTCAGTGCATTCAGACATGAATGCATCTCCCACTCAAGAGAGCTGGGTGAGTAGCAGTGGTGGGTGGTGGAGGGCTGGGTGGGTAGGTGATAGCTGGTGGGATAAATAGCAGTGGGTGAGTTTCAGTTGCAGCTGACATGGGTGACAGTATACGAGGTTGGTGGTAGCGGCCAAGGTGGGTGGCAGTGGTCAAATTGAATCATGGTGGTAATGGGAGTAGGGTGGAGCGACGGGGCTGTCAAAAAGGGTGACTCATTGTGGCTATCAGTTGGATGGATGGATGGAGAACACATTACACCGAGGAATAAATTAGACAGACTGTCAAAATAAAACACCCAAGGAAAAACTTAGTTCCTGTCAGGTGTATGTCTTCATGGAAAACTCTACGAGGATATCCTGAAATATGTACCCTGCGAGGTGTAGTGCCACTCGGATATTTACACTACTCAGAACTACCATGAGTGGTAATGAGAAACAAAATGTGGTGGTATTGGTGGGTCTCAAAAAATGAGTGATAGTTTTTGTTTATGATGTTGGTGGTGACTGTAACTGGAAATAGTATCAAAGGGTAGTGCTAGTGACAGTAAGGTTGGTCATAATGGTAGAGGTTGTTGGTGCGTAGTGTCATGACTGGGTATTTTAGAGATTGGTGGATAGTTGCGTTCTGATCAGTGATTGATGACCTAATTGCTTGTGATGCTGAGCTGAATGATTAACAGTATGTGATGCGAGGTGGTTGATGGGTAGTTGCGTAATTAGTGATTGGTGACTGATGGCTTGTGATTATTAGTTGAATGTTATAATGAGAGGCTGTGTATGACTGATGAGATGATGGATATGGTAGATAGCTGGTGGATGATGCTAGCAGTCGAGACTGAAGACAAGGTAATTGGTATCTAATGCCGGTAATTGGTATCTAATGAGTAACTGATGATATATGACAGTTGTTGGGCGAATGGTAGTTGACAGGATGGTGGTGGTGGTTGGTTGACGAAGATGGTGTTTAGTTTTGGTATAACTATAATCGCGATGGGTGATAGTGTATTTACGTTAGCAGTAGTAGTTGTAGTGGTGATGCTGATGTTGGTGGTGTTAATGGTAGAGGCGGCGATAGTGGTGATTCTGAGGTGGTTGGTGGTGTTAGGGGTAGAGGCGGCGATAGTGGTGATGATGATGTTGGTGGTGTTAGTGGTAGAGGCGGTGATAGTGGTGATTCTGAGGTGGTTGATGGTGTTAGGGGTAGAGGCGGCGATAGTGGTGATGATGATGTTGGTGGTGTTAGTGGTAGAGGCGGTGATAGTGGTGATTCTGAGGTGGTTGATGGTGTTAGGGGTAGAGGCGGCGATAGTGGTGATGATGATTTTGGTGGTGTTAGTGGTAGAGGCGGCGATAGAGGTAGGGATGTAGACGGTGGTGACGGTAGAAATGGTAATGGTGACTGTGGCAGTATCTGTGCAGAGATGGCAGTGGCGATGGTTGTAGTTATTGTAGTGATGGTTGTTGAGGAGGAGGTGGAGATAATGGTGGCTGTGACAGTGAAAAGGGTGGCAGTACTTTAAGTGTACTTGGGCTGTAGTGGCTGGAGAAGTTGTAAAAATGACATTGAAAGTAGATGTGGTGCTGAAAGAGGCAGTGGTGGTGGTCAATATCTGGGGGGAGGGAGGCTGTTGAGGGTGTGGTGGTGGTGGTGGTGGCAGTTTTGGTGGCGATAGATGGTGACAGCAACTGATGTGGAAGTATTGATTTTGGAGTAAGTTGCTACTGCAACTTCCACCGGAGGTGAGGATGGTGTTGGTTGTGGTCATCACGATAACCACAATCAAGTGGCAGGGTGATGGTGTTGCTGATAGTGGTGGCAGTAATGAAGGTGATTTTAAAAGTGTTGGTCTTGGTGGTTACTCTGGTGGTGACGGATGGTGGTACTTCACTAAGCTTAACTCCCACACATTACCCACACACTTCCCTGTTGGAAGAAAAAAATTTGTTAGTCACTGACCTAAGAGTACCACTGAGTTCATGAGTAAGATACATGTGGAACACTGAGTTCATGAGTAAGACACATGTGGAACACTGAGTTCATGAGTAAGACACATGTGGAACATTTACGAATCTTCATTAGAGAAATTTTTCGCCTGTGTAGCACGTTCCTTCAGTAGCATCCAGGTGACCATAAAGGTACAAAAGTGCTGCACAAATGTCTTACTTATTAACAAGCTATTATACGGTCCTTCATAGTCACGTTATTTGCTCCAGCTATAAACATATTTGAAATACTGTTTACCTTACACTTCATACACTCCGGGGAAGAGAAACAGTGTTGTCACATTTTTTAGAAAAGTATTTAGCCCCTGTCAGTCATTAAGTAATCAACATGTACCGACAGTAAGTTTTATTCTTAAGTGAAACAAAATAAATAGAAACTGCTTAGGCAGAAATGATACACTGGGAAGCCTACAAATGTACGAGACGAGAATACACAGACACCACATTTAAGAGGGGTGTGCCCGATGCAAGGGAAGTGTTCATGATCCAAGAAATGGGAGCTACCTTCCCCTTTCTCAGATCAAACTTTATTGCCTCTCGCTTCCTAAGCACTCCATGATCCCCTTCCTCTTTAGTGCTTCCCTATGAACATAATATTTTCACAACACTCAGCTGACTAAGAATTCCATCTGGGATTCGTTTCAAAGCAACAGAATAGCGATGAATAAATAAGTACTTTAATAATAATTAAATTAAATGAACCATGGGAAACTGACATGAAAGTTCAGACATTAGAGTGAGAGATCATCCTAAAGAAAGAAACAAAGTGATTTAGAAGACCCAGTGAGGAAATATAAAGGAGTCAGAAGTGAATTAAAGACGATTCCAAAATAGGAAGGAAGGCATCAATAGGGAAAATTAAATATTAAAAGATATTCATAATCATAGTAAAAGAAGAACCTGAACTTTGACTTGATATACAAGCAAAGGCATTCTAGGAAGTGAATTAGGAGAAAAATAGAGAGAAAACGTACCATAGAAGTAATATGAATCAGTGGAGAAGAGGAAAGCAACTAATAAGAAAAGAGGGGTAGTTACTGTATTAAGGTGTGTACAAGAAATAATAAAGAAACTGTAATCAAACGAGAGAGAGAGACTGTAAGGAAACAAATTAGGGAAGAGCAGTGATGTTTCAATGAAAGCCTGAAAACCTAACCCAGTCAACACCCCTAAATCCCATCACTGCTCTTAATAACTCTCAATTTTTCCCAAAGCTTCCACATGTCACAAGGAGAGTCCACGTCCTCTTTATGAACACAGTGTAAGCGTTCATGAAAATGGACTTAAAAAATGAAAAGTACCACCAGG
>WNWK01001995.1:112500-236548 GCA_009830355.1 Cherax destructor | reverse complement strand
GCGCACAAAATGCTTGATAAAGGAATAACAGGAAAAGTTGGTAGATCGATCTATAACTTTCTAACAAATAGAACACAAAGAGTAATAGTAAAAAGAGTTAGGCCCGAGGCAACTACTGTGAAAAGCTCTGTTCCACAAGGCACAGTACTCGCTCCCATCCTATTCCTCATCCTCATATCTGACATAGACAGAGATGTAAGCCATAGCTCCGTGTTTTCCTTTGCGGATGACACCCGAATTGTCATGACAGTGACCTCCATCGAAGACACCACAAGACTCCAAGTGGACATCAACCAAATCTTCAAATGGGCCATTCAAAACAACATGAAGTTCAATGAAGAGAAATTTCAACTAAGATATGGAAAACTCTATGAAATTAAGACTGTATCAGGGTATACAACAAATTCTAACCATACAATAGAGTGAAAAAAGTAATGTGATGGACGTGCGAATGATAATGTCAGAGGATCTCGCCTTCAAAGACCACAACAATGTATCTACGGCATCTGCTAGGAAAATGGTAGGATGGATAATGAGAACCTTCAAAACTAGGGACTCCAAGCCCACTATGATTCTCTTCAAATCGCTTGTTCTCTCTAGGCTGGAATACTGCTGTACACTAACTGCCCACTTCAAGGCAGGCTAAATAGCTGACCTGGAGAGTGTACAAGGAGCTTTCACGGCACACATAAGTACGATAAGGCACCTAAATTCATGGAAACGGTTGAAGTCCCTTGATTTGTATTCCTGGAACGCAGGCGAGAGAGATACATGATAATATACACTTGGAAAATCCTAGAGGATTAGTACCAAACTTGCACATGAAAATCACTCCCTATGAAAGCAAAAGACTCGGCAGGAGATGCAACATTCCCCCAATGAAAAGCAGGGGCGCTACGAGTACACTGAGAGACAACACAATAAGTGTCCGGGGCCCAAGACTGTTCAACTACCTCTAAGCATACATAAGGATTACCAATAGACCCCTAAAGTCAGTACCTGACCAGCCCGGCTGTGGTTCGTACGTCAGTTTGCGTGCGGTCAGCAGTAACAGCCTGGTTGATCAGACCCTGATCCACCACGAGACCTGGTCTCAGACTGGGCCGCGGGGGCGTTGACCCCCAAAACCCTCTCCAGGTATACTCTAGGTACTCCAGGTGTATGGCAACCTGCGTAGCGTGTATAGCAACGTGTTCAGCGTGCATGTCAACGTGTTCAGCCTGCATGTCAACGTGTTCAGCGTGTATGGCAACGTGTTCAGCGTGTATGGCAACTTGTTCAGCGTGTATGGCAACTTGTTCAGCGTGTATGGCAACTTGTGTAGATTGACTGGCAACTTGTGAAGCGAGTGAGCGTCAAGTGAGGTAACCATCAATCATATCAACCTCCCCCCCCCAAAAAAAAAATGGCTTGATTGATGTGCCACTCCTCTTGTGGTGCCCAAGGTGTTAATCAATACATCTGGCATCAACACGGCATCTCAGGGCCAGACACACTGGTTAATCACCGCCATATGCTCGCCCATGAATAATAACTATTGATTTTTTCCCTCTTTATTGCACTCGAAATCAATATAACTAGAAACTCTGTTCACGGGGGAAAAAAACTCGTAAAAACACTGATCACAATTATATATTCCTGTTATTTCTAATGCACCAGAGTTCTGAGAGAGAGAGAGGCACTTCAAGGTTCGTTGAACGTGACTGAGTTATACCAGACGTTGGGCGTATCAGGAGACTTGGAGGTAGGTACCACTGAACTAGTGTGGTACTGGTACCTCACACACACACACATGAACTCTACGAGGAACTTCACTGCAGGTCAACTCACCTTTCCAGTCCATTTGACTCCCTTCCAGATGCAGAAGTAGCACAGGATCCAGGCTACGAGGAGAGTGAGTGCCAGGTCCCAGCGTACAGTGCCAGGGTGATCAATGCCTTCCGAAATCTGAAGCGCCCGTTTTCTGTGGGAGCAAAGGCAACACTTGCAACTCCATCCTCTACACGCATGCAAAACACACATGCAATTGATTTACCATTACCTCCGTCTCTCCTGCTGGTTAACCCAGTTTACTGTGATGATCTTAGTACTTAATTACGAGTGAAAATTCATCTGATACAAAGGGGAGTTCTGATTATTTACTGTGTACACGAGGGAAGGAGGAATATTATGAATGAAAATAACCTGTTGGTTCCTCCAGGAGTGATGAATGTTGTTACTACAGAGGCTGACTGCCGAGTGTAGAGAGTGGCAACAGTGACTCTGTACTCTTTAAAATCACAACTGACCCACAAATTGGAAATGTAAGACAAGACTTTTCGGTCCGTCCCGGACCATCATCAAGCCACTGCTAGAGTGGTGATACACTTGAATGCGCCTTATAACTAGAATACTAGTGCAAAACAACCACAAAGGGAGTTGAATAATAGTTCTAGGCCTTTCGTGTTGCAATAAACATCATTAGGAGCTTGCAAAGTTGCAGAAATGAGTAAGAGATCTCAGCAGATTCCTTCAGAGGGACGCTTGCTTAGCAAGCGTCCCTCTGAAGGAATCTGGAGGAATCTTGAATATCATTCATCCTCATTCTTAGACGATGAATGATATTCAAGACTCACTCTTAGAGGATGAATGATGTTAGACTCAATCTTAGAGGATGAACGACATTCATAGACTCATTCTTAGAGGATGATCGACATTAATAGATTCATTCTTAGAGGATGAACGACATTCATAGACTCATTCTTAGAGGATGAACGCCATTCAAGATTCATTCTTAGAGGATGAACGCCATTCGAAGACTTACTCCCAGAACTCCTTGACAGGGTCGGTGATATTAACGACGTGGACACGGGAGAGGTTGCCCACCCTGCAGAACGACTGGTTGGCCGTGGTGTTGAAGGACTCCTCCCAGCACTCCAGGTCACCACGGGCGTAGGGCGACACACAGGTGGCAGTGTTCCACCAGTTGTCACACGACCCCCACGGCAACTCTGGCGCCAGGGGCGGCGACGGAGGGGAAGAAGAAGGGCTGAGATTAGTGGTGATTTCAGGGTGTTGATATAGAGGGGAGGGGGGTCAAGAGGGGGGAAATGAATGGATCTGGAAGGAAAGGTGGGGCTTTGAGGAGGATGAATAGGACATGGAGGCTGATGGTAGGACCTGGAGGGGAATTATGATTATTATTATTATTATTAGTTATTATTATTATTATTATTATTAGTTATTATTAGTTATTATTATTATTATTATTGTATTCTATTATTCAAATTTTTATTATCATCATAATTTTTTCACTATTATTAATAATACTATTTTAGTTTATTATCATTATCATTATTATTATTATTATTATAATTATTATTATTATTATTATTATTATTATTATTATTATTATTATTATTATTATTATTATTATTTTATTATTATTATTATTTTATTATTATTATTATTATTATTATTATTATTATTATTATTATTATTATTATTGAGGAAGCGTTAAACCCGTAGGTATCACCCAGGGCCTTGGGGAAAAAAAGAAGAGGAAGGCAATGCAACCAGGTTCGATGCAAGAAAGTTGCAGGGTTAGCTCGGATTCCCTGGATCAAGAGCCCTTCGCTCTGGCTGATCTATCCCGCATAGTTTCCTGTCTATCACCCAACCCTCATGATTTTTCTTTAGTTAAAAAAAAAAAAAAATTGTTTTTCGAGAGTGTAAAGTGAGCCTTTGTATATATTAATATGTATATATATATTTTTTTTATACGTTTGAATACTAATGTCTGAGGTGAGATTTAGGACGCGGCTCCGTGGCATAAGTCATGGCAACGTTCTTATTTTTATTCGGAATATTACTGCGAGTGCGGCGGAAATTCGGAATATAGTTTTGAAAATGTGTAAATAATGTTCCCGTAACAGGACGGACAGGTAGAGAGGGCGATGACGCGCGATGGCGTCGCGCACACGTCGCGCACACGTCGCGCGCACGTCGCGCACACGTCGCGCACACGTCGCGCACACGTCGCGCACACGTCGCGCACACGTCGCGCTCAACGTTTACTGTAGCATCACCAGACAGTAAGAACGTCAACTGCTGACGTAGATTGTATACCTGGAGCATACCTGATGAGAATTTCGGGGGTCAACGCCCCCGAAACCCTCACCAGGTATACCTCACCCTACCCTCGTGGCGCATCAGGGTCTGATCAACCAGACTGTTACTGCTGTAGTGGACGGTCCGTGTCCATTCCCCACGGACGAGCCAGTGGCTGTGACTGAACAACAGGATGAGAGGTGCTGAGCTGCGATGCAACTACCACAACATACAGACATAAGCCAGTCCTCTGTATTACCAGCTACACGACACCACTTACATTATTATTATTATTATTATAATCATAACTAAGCGCTAAATCCACAAGGGTAGGACGTGCTAAAGGTTTAATATACTTGATCAGAGACTAGCGAGGGTGGAGAGTATAACAGAGGGAGAGTTCGTAAGGCCGGTGAGGAGTGCTAAAGGAAGTATAATAATCAAAGTTTGTGTAATAAATCGGTTACTGTCAAAGCGTCAAAAAGGAAGTGTGTGTCTGAGGTGGGGCCGTCGGCGAGGAGGGAAGATAAAGTAAGGTGTTAGAACGGTGACGACCCCGGAGGTAAATTCTGCGCCTCGCTGGTAGACAGACAGGATTTACAGATGCGCAAGACAGCAGCGAAGTGCGTCCCACGGTGGGACGCCCCTGGCTGCTGTCGTGCAGAGGTTTCGACAGATGGGACTCCCACCTGTTGAAGCCTTAACCCACTCTTATACTTATGTCCTTCATGGGATGTATTTTTTTTTAACTAAAAGGCGAAAAAAACAGAAGGATGAGTCTTTTTTGGCTTACCTGTTTCTTCTGACGCCTGAGAACACTCCAACTCTGTTGACGCCATTTTGGTATTGATGTTTGGAGTTATTGATATCAGTTGTCCATTTGCAGAATTTTTTAATTTGATTAGATCAGAATATGCGGCATTGAGGATGTAATGCGTTTGAGTTGTACAGAGCTGCCATGATGGTCAGTGAGGATAGCTGCATGACTTTGTCTTACAGAACTGCCATGACTTGTGTCTTACAGAACTAGCTGCCATGACTCGCGTCTTAAAGAACTAGTTGCCATGACTTGTGTTCTACAGAACTAGCTGCCATGACTTGTGTCTTACAGAACTAGCTGCCATGACTTGGTTCTTAAAGAACTAGCTGCCATGACTTTTGTCTTACAGAACTAGCTGCCATGAATTGTGTCTTAAAGAACTAGCTGCCATGACTTGTGTCTTACAGAACTAGCTGCCATGAGTTATGACTGAGCCTCGTATAGTGTTTTAATTTAGGAGACAGAAAAGAAGAACTACAAATATACTTACTTCCAGTGTAGACTGAAAAAGTCACAAGTGATGGAGTGAGGGGAAAAAAAGAGAGTTTGCTTTAGCATAGAGCAGAAGCAGAAGCAGCAGCAATAGCAGCAGCAGGAACAGCAGCAGCAGGAACAACAGCAGCAGCAGCATAAGCATAAGCAGCAGCAGCAACAGCAACAGCAGCAACAGCAACAGCAGCAACAGCAGCAGCAACAGCAGCAGTAACACATTAAACCACACTGACACGAACGCACACATTCGCTCACTAGGGAATAACATAGCTAGACCAAGCAGTGATATAATGAGAGGTCACAGTGTTATAGAGGTCACAGTGCTATAATGAGATATCAGTGCTATAATAAGAGATTACAGTGCTATAATGAGAGGTAACAGTGCTATAATGAGATCACAGTGTTATAATGATATCACAGTACTATAATGAGAGGTCACAGTGCTATAATGAGAAATTAGTGCTATTATAAGAGATCACAGTGCTATAATGAGAGATCACAGTGCTATAATGAGAGATCACAGTGCTATAATGAGAGATCACAGTGCTATAATGAGAGATTACAGTGATATAATGAGAGATCACAGTGCTATAATGAGAGGTCACAGTGTAATAATGAGAGATTACAGTGTTATAATGAGATATCACAGTGCTATAATGAGAGGTCACAGTGCTATAATGAGAGATCACAGTGCTATAATGAGAGATTACAGTGCTATAATAAGAGGTCACAGTGCTATAATGAGACATTACAGTGCTATAATGAGAGGTCACAGGGCTATAATGATAGATTACAGTGCTATAGAGATCACAGTGCTATAATGAGAGATCACAGTGCTATAATGAGAGGTCACAGTGTAATAATGAGAGATTACAGTGTTATAATGAGAGATCACAGTGCTATAATGAGAGGTCACAGTGCTATAATGAGAGATCACAGTGCTATAATGAGAGATTACAGTGCTATAATAAGAGGTCACAGTGCTATAATGAGAGATCACAGTGCTATAATGAGAGGTCACAGTGCTATAATGATAGATTACAGTGCTATAGAGATCACAGTGCTATAATGAGAGATTACAGTGCTATAGAGATCACAGTGTTAATGAGAGGTCACAGTTTTATGAGAGGTTACAGTGTTAATGATAGGTCACAGTGTTAATGAGAGGTCACAGTGTTAATAAGAGGTCTCAGTGTTAAGGAGAGGTCACAGTGTTAATAATAGGTCAGTGTTAATGAGAGGTCACAGTGCTATGAGAGGTCATAGTGTTAATGAGAGGTCACAGTGTTAATGAGAGGTCACAGTGTTAGCGGCACTAACACACTAACTAGCTGCCCTATTCTGCCACAGCAGGAGAGAGGAAGTGAAATAGGTAGTTACCAAGACACCAAGAGTAGAGTAAGCCTTATCAAGACAACAAGGAAAGCTCTATCAAATCATGCCTTGACAAAGCTCTTCACAGAAACGTTGTTCTTAACAATAAGGTCTTTCTCTGCTTGTGAGTCGGCTCCCTGTCTCCCAGAGTCGGAGGATATACTGTACGTGGTATATCCCAGAGTCGGAGGATATACTGTACGTGGTATAGCGTTAAGTAACGGGTGTTGATATATGTATGTGCTCCCCAGCATTACAGTCGCTGGTTCGTCCTCAGGCAGTAGCAACGTCGCAAGAAGTGCAATTAGTCGTTACTTCTACTCTGTAGTCTCGCATCTCTTGGATTGATTCAGCATTTCTCTCTTGTTTTTTTCTTTATAAACAAACATGGCGTTGTTCCAAGTTATGACCAGGAAGTCTCTGTGGCTGTCGACTACACATTGTTTGCGTTGTGTGAGTAACGAGCACTTCCATGCTGCTCTTGCTAATCCCCCTCAGATGCTTCACCTACAACAAACTGTAATAATCCCCACAAGTGAAGCAGACAGAAGGATCATCCTTCCGCCAGGTAACACCACAAGCACTATCATCCGCACAGTTATGCTAAATATAACTGAATGTTTTTCCAGGGTCTGTCTATGAAGGGCCAACGTCACAGCACTCTAACACAACGATACACGAACACAGATACATTATGATGGGTGTATATACATAAGACTTATAATTAATGCTGAATTCAGTGCAAGAAAAACTCCCACGTCATTAGGAAGCAGACACTACAGGAAACTCTTAAGAGTTTGCAGAAATCAAGTGTCTGAACACCACAGAAGAGAACTAAGTAGCAATGCTCCTCTTCTTACAGGAGCATTACTGGGTGGAACCAAAGCAGTGATAGTGATACAACAATGCCTGACTAATGGTATTCCAGACATAATCCTCCCGTTGCTCCTCCTTCCGTAACGGCGCCCATAACCATGTATTTGGGTGCTGCTTCCTACCATTGCTGAACATTTATGGAGGAACTCAGTGTAAACAAACTTGCCGGCTGGTGTGGCAGACAGGCATGGGCTTGGTTACAAGTGTTTCCGGCTCTCTAGTATATACCCAGACAATGATACCTTTCTTGAACACCATATACTTGATTGTCCATTTATTGAGGAATATAGAGATAGACAGTACACTAACCTGTATGACATCTAAATGAATGTAATTAGGGAAAAATAAGATGCAGGAAATTTTGAGCAACTATTCTAAATTTGCTTGTAGCAGGAAAAAATATAATACATTGTAAATAATCCATAGCTAAAGGTACTCCTGTGAGTTGTTTTTGGGGGTCTAGTTTCCACGTGTATCCCCTAAACTCTTGCGCGTATCCCCTAAACTCTTGCGTGTATCCCCTAAACTCTTGCGTGTATCCCCTAAACTCTTGCGTGTATCCCCTAAACTCTTGCGTGTATCCCCTAAACTCTTGCGTGTATCCCCTAAACTCTTGCGTGTATCCCCTAAACTCTTGCGCTGCCGTCCACCGACGAGTCGAAGAATATAACACTTCTCCGATCATATGATGTAAACCATACCACGGGTGGGGTTCGAACCCGCGGTCACAGAGTCTCAAAGATTTATGGACTGAACACGCCGGATCTAGACTGAGGGACTGATTACCTCAAACTCCTCATCTTCCACCGTTCTTCTCTGTATTGGACTGAAGAATCCTCTGACTGGCAAAATGTTTCCTCAACAGAGATTCCAAAATGTTGAACAAGTGTCTCATTCTTCATTCTCAGGATTAGTATGAATGTACAATAAACCAGCCGTTACCATCCTCAGGATGGACTTGGATGTAGGGATTACTGTGGGATACCATAGGTTACTGGTTTTTATTTTGGTTGTATTATATTTCCCACAATGGGTACACCATAAACCAGCCACTGTCATCCCCCAGGATGTATATGGGTGGGCGGTAATTAAACCGCTTTTCCCCCTCGGTACATTGTGATGTATCAAGACCAGCGGTACCACAGAACGAGTCATCTGTTGACTGAAAACCCGTCTCAGGTGAATCTTGTAGCCGCTGACTTGATAAAGATAGCCATAAGCGAAACTGTCAACAATAAAGTCTCGTTCTTAACGTTGGTTTTCGCACGTTTTCACCACCACAACAAAGTATTACACTTTGAAAGCAATCTGCTTACCGCCAGGAGAAAAATACCTGAGGAACATATACTTTAGTTTGACCCCTGTAATTAATTAACAAGAAATGGAGTTTGGAGGAATTATATTATTATCATTGTTGGGAAGCCCTAAAACCATACGGGGCCAAAACAAACATAATAAACAGGCTCTCAAAGAGTGGGTAATGATGAGATACAGGCATTCCAAGTCGTCTGGAAGGTAACGGGAGACAGGAATATCTCTCTCTCTCTCTCTCTCTCTCTCTCTCTCTCTCTCTCTCTCTCTCTCTCTCTCTCTCTCTCTCTCTCTCTCTCTCTCTTTCTCTCATGTCGTCTGGGAAGTAACAGGAGACAGGAATCTCTCTCTCCCTCTCTTTCTCCTGTCGTTTGGAAAGAGACAAGAGACAGGTGTCTCTCCCTCCTGTCGTTTGGAAGGGGACAGGAGACAGGGGTCTCTGTCTCTCTCCTCCTGTCGTCTAGGAGGGAGGCATCTGGTAAACACTTTGTGTTAGTTTATTAGCTTGTTAGTTTGTTAGCTTGTTAGCTTGCTAGTTAGCTTGTTACCTTGTTAGTTAATTTAGTTAATTAGTTTGTTAGTTAGTTTGTTTATTAGTTAGTTTGTTACTTAGTTTGTTAGTTAGGTTTAAAACAGATTAGACTAAATTTCACCAGCATACTTCAATCCTTCTTACAAGGATTAACCTAAACTCTGAAGACACACATCTCTGCCGCTGCAGCAGCAGACGCAGCAGCAGCAGCAGCAGGAAAAGCAACCAGACTGCAATAGAGGGTGAGAACATGACTTAACATGACTTACGGGAGGTGAGAGACATGAAGAAGTAGAAGAGACCCCAGGCTAAGACGATGATGTAGTAGATGTTGAGCCAGACTGACATGACCGCCGCTCCGTAGCCAACACCTGCAAGAAACAACACCTGCTCGTAAGTACCATCCTGGAGCTGCAGGTAACGTGAGAACACCTGCAAGAAACATGCGTTAATTGGTATGACTGAGCAGTGACTGGTCGTTAAAACCACACTAGACTTGGTCGTTAAAACCACACTAGACTTGGTCGTTAAAACCACACTAGACCTGGTCGTTAAAACCACACTAGAAGTTATCATTAAAATAAACCACAACCAACCCCACCACCACCACTGAAAAACCACCACCACTACATACTACTACTACTACTACTACTACTACTACCAACCACCACCACCACCATCACTACCACTTTCAACAATCCTAGACAACCCACATCGTTGCAGTATATTGTTTTAGTACACTGCAACAACACTTCTGAAACCTGCAGACTCATCACCGGCAATTATGAAACCAACTCTCTCTCTCTCTCTCTCTCTCTCTCTCTCTCTCTCTCTCTCTCTCTCTCTCTCTCTCCTCCCCTCTCTCTCTCTCTTTTCATACATACATATATATATAATATATATATATATATATATATATATATATATATATATATATATATATATAATATATACTATATATATATATATATATATATATATATATATATATATATATATATATATATATATAATCACTACCTCCACCTCTCTTGCACTACCTGAGAGAGATACCTTGAAAGAATACCTGCGAGGGATACCCGTGAGGGAATGCCTGCAAGGTGTACGTGTGTGGGATATTTTGAGGTTTTCCTCACAGTGTGAGGTAACAGTGTGAGGTAACAGTGTGAGGTAACAGTGTGAGGTAACAATGTGAGGTAACAGTGTGAGGTAACAGTGTGAGGTAACAGTGTGAGGTAACAGTGTGAGGTAACGATGTATAACAGTGTGAGGTAGATGACAGTGTGATATACATGACAGTGTGAGGTACATGACAGTGTGAGGTACATGACAGTGTGAGGTACATGACAGTGTCAGGTACATGACAGTGTCAGGTAACGAAACATGACACTGGTGTTGGTGGGTGAGAAAGAATGGACCATTATTAAGTCTACGGTAAATTACCGCCAGGATTTACAGGACGAGGCTCTACAACCCGGCTTCATACGACACGTTTAAAACAACGTGTTTTTTTTTTTTAGCGTTCTGAACTTTGCCAGGCATTACCTCGCTACCAAACTCTGTTTAGAGACCTTTAAGTGACTTGTTTAACAGCATAAGCAAACAGATACACACACACACACAGGAGCCAGGGCTATGACTCGACCCCTGCAACCACAATTAGGTGAGCACACACACACACACACACATACAGGAGCTGAGTCTCGACCCCTGCAACCACAAATTGGTGAGTACAGACCTTCCATCGCCTATCTACATTACCTGAGAGAGCTAAAATTACACCTGAAAACACTTTCGCTTGACTGTGTGGAACTTAGAGGAAGTGAAAATGGCAAATAAAAGAAGCAATAAAGAAAGGAGAAGAACAGGGGCGGGAAGAAAGTGGGTGGAATGATTTAGATATGATAATAGCTGATAGAAAGAGCAAATTGGATGAGGAATAAGGAGAGAGACTTCAGTATTTGCCCAGAGGCAACAGGCAATGTGTATAAAAAAGAGGCAAGGAGGACAGTGTGGAACAAGAGAGAGAGAGAGAAAGTGACATTACACTTGGAGGAACTTACCTTTAAAGATGGGAGAAATTCGCCAGACAGTGAGGCCGCCAGTGCCCAGGAATTGTCCCATGGACACCTCCAGGAAGAAAGTAGGTACCCCGCAGCACAACACCGTCAGCATGTACGGGATCAGGAAGGCACCTGCAACCCACAGCGATTAGTCAAAAAAAAATATTAAAAATATATACTAGTCATAATGCCGTAGCTGGAACAATTCACATTTGACCTAGAAATTGGAGAGGAAAATTTAGACGATATTTCGGTCCTTCCTGGACCATGTACACGTTTCGGTCTGTCTTGAAAGTACCGGAATAAACACCTGCACGAATAAATATACGGATGCAAAACCGATAAAAAATATACAGTAATTACGACCGTAAAATACTGCAGGAAGATCCGGATAAGTAGAACAGATGGAGTGATAGATGGATAATGGAATCTTAATATGGATAAATAATATATTATAAATGGGAGGCGGAGAAATCAGGGCACGTGAAGAATACAAAATGTGTTACAAAATACAGAAAACATCAGAGAGGGAGAGAGAGAGGGAGGGATCTACGAGTTATTATTAACGAAAGGTAAATCATCGGCTGAAGATCATGTAAACGAAAGTTATCGGAAAGGAAAGATGATAACACCATCAGAGGTTGCAAAAGAACATGAAAGGACAGATAAAGCAGACTCTTTAGTAACTACAACAAGAAAAACAAGAGACAACAGGGACGAGAAGAGACAACAGGGACAACAAGAGACAACAGGGACGACAAGAGACAACAGGGACAACAATTGTCCACAGTTCGAAATTAAAGTAAAAATAGAGCCGAAGAAATAGAAGAAATGTTTCTCTACAGAGTGGTAGATCCACGACCCCAGTAACAAGATGAAACACCAAACGATACAAACATCTCAAATTTAAAAAAGAAAAAAAAATTGGACGAAAAAAAAACAAATATTACTGAAGACGATGCACCTCTAGCATAGCGCTGTTCCTGTACCGATATATAGGTAATTACCCCCCCACACACACACAGTACGCTCGTTATCCTCCACCACAACAATGTTCCAACATTTCTTTCAGAAGACTGTCATGTTCAGGTGTGTATTTTAAAACTTTTACATGGGGAGACGGGGTTGGAAATATTTTTTTTTTTTTTTAACAGACTGGCTCGTATTTTTATAAATAATTTCCATACTTTTCATTATTTTTGTTTGTTTTAGTCTTATTATATGCAGGACACTCATTACAAAAATAAATTAAAAAATTGCCCACCCAGAAGGAATTAATGGGTTTAATGAAACAAAATATTTCAGACGATCAACAAAATGCTATAAGGTATATACTCAGTGTATAAGTATATACTCTGAGAGGAATATACCTGGAGTATACCTGGAGAGGGTTTCGGAGGTCAATGCCCCCGAGGCCCAGTCTGTGACCAGGCCTCGATGTCTTGCTCACGAGATATATACCCCCAGGGGTATCTCTCTCCTCTCTCCCTCTCCCTCTCTCTCTCTCTCTCTCTCTCTCTCTCTCTCTCTCTCTCTCTCTCTCTCTCTCTCTCTCTCTCTCTCTATATATATATATATATATATATATATATTGTTTAATCCACATTTTAGGGGTTGAATGCAACCTTAATGACTCTCGTGCAGTCGATAGCCTTTAAACCCCATTAACCAACCAACCAACCAACCAACCTGTTTTGATGTGTATACACTAAGAGTGGTAGTGTATATATACTTAGAGTGGTGTATATCTTGAGTGGTGGTGTATAGATTATAGGAAAGTCAGTCACTCAACCAACCAATCAACCAGACAACCAAACAACTTTTCAACCAACCAACCAGACAAACAACCGACCAGGCTTTCACCCAACCAATCAGTCAACCAAACAAGAAAAGAAATCAAGAAGACTGGCAAAGGAAGCAAGAAATAGCTTCCTGGTGTCAACAAACAGGACTCTTAGAGTGTTCTCGACACACAAACAAACAAGTAGCTTCGGTTTGCAACAAACAAAAACACTTCTCGCGCAAACACGTGTCTTTGTATAACACACACACACACACACACACAAACAAACAAACAATGTGCTAGTAGCCTTTGGTTCCCTATAAACAACTAGCGCTATAAACAAACAAACGAACGTGTTCTTGCTGTAAACAACAAGCAAACAAATATGAGGCAAACAATGGTAAGGAAAACGGAAGTTGCAAATGGCGGCCAATGTGAAGGATCAATGTTGTGTTGTGATTGTGAAGGATATTGTAGAATGAAGGAAGGAGGAGATAGGGAGGGAGGAGGCGGAGAGAAAGTGAGGGAGTTAATGAGAGGGAACAGGAAGTAGAAGCAAAAGAAGAAGTACAAGTTGAAAAGTAGAACAACAATAATAACAACAACAACAACAATAACAAAAAACATCAACAACAACAACTACTCACACGACGAAAAAAGTGAACTCAAGAAACAAATTACTAAATATACTTTTTTCGTTATAAGTATCAAGGCGTGAGAAGGAAGCACAATTTACGTACGAAGTTTCAGGCACAAGGAAGACAACACGACAGAATTACATGTAGGGCTTGTTATGCTGAAGCGATGCGCTAAACCCGTGTGGGTCATTCGGCTCCAAGGAGGCTCGAGGGCTGGAATCTCAACACACAAAGGAGAAAGAAACTTTTGACGACGTTTCGGTCCGACTTGCAACATTAAGCAGTCACACACTAGCACACGAAGGTAAGGGAGCCAGTACATATACGAGAGTAGGGCAGGGACGGGGTAAAGACAGGAGCCTTTGCCAGCACACAGAACACAGCAGAACCTCCGGAGAACCTTTCGAGTCACCCAGTCTTCTGCTCGGACCACAACCCGAGCACCGGGAGTGACTCAAGTGTTTGAGAGTTGGAGCGACAACACTGAACCTCACACACCAGACTCAACACTGACTTCTACTCCACCAACACCTCTGTTGCCGTGTGTGAGTGGGGAAGATAGCAGAGGAGATGGTGGATGTTGAGATGACTGTCAGCATCATACACACTGGACGACGTACTGTGTCCCGTCGAAGTACGTGGCGGAGCACAGTAGCTAACTTCTACACCACTTGTACTGTAAAAGACACACCGTGCACTTACCATGGGGCTGCCCCCACCAAAGAACTTGAAACTTGAGACTTAATGAGCCTCTGTCATGTCACAGGGCTGTCCCTGTCATAGGGCTGTAAGCGGTACCTTACTTGGACTAAACACTCACTGCTCCACTCCTCTGGGAGCCAGTGACAGGTCGCCATTTGGAAAAGTACCGTGTCAGGACTGTGTTCCTGACGAATATATTGATATCATCATCATCATCATCGCCCTCAGAACCTCAGTCAGGACTCATCCCCCAACACTCATCATACTTCAAGTCTGTGGGTCGAGGTGTGGCCCTGGTCCACCACGGAATCTCCTTAAGTACACCTGTGGCCAGTGTTAAAATCTACAGTGATATGTAATCCCTGTAGATTGTAAATGTGTCTATGTTGTGTAATAATAATAATAATAATAATAATAATAATAATAATAATAATAATAATAATAATAATAATAATAATAATAATAATAATAATAATAATGAAAAGAGAGAAGTCTTTTTTTCATGATTATTATTCAAGTATTCATTTTCCTTCCCTCCAGTTGTCTGGTTCATATGTAAGTAGTTTGAAATAGTATAGGTTTAGGGTCACCCAAGGAAGTGACTTAGTGCATACTATAGGTTCACTTAACCTGGTAGTGGCATCAACCCTTTGAGATCAGGTACAAATGGAATGCTTAAGTGACGTTTGTGTGCCAAGGAGATTGGAGTTTGTTGAATAGCAAGATCACAGCTACGAGGTGTCTGTAATCAGGGCTCAACTATGACAGCCATAAATCTTAAGCCAGCTCAACAATCTTACTTCTTAAGCCAGCTCGACAATCTTACATCTTAAGCCAGCTCGACAATCTTACATCTTAAGCCAGCTTGACAATCTTACATCTTAAGCCAGCTTGACAATCTTACATCTTAAGCCAGCTCGACAATCTTACATCTTAAGCCAGCTTGATAATCTTACATCTTAAGCCAGCTCGACAATCTTACATCTTAAGCCAGCTTGACAATCTTACATCTTAAGCCAGCTCGACAATCTTACATCTTAAGCCAGCTTGACAATCTTACATCTTAAGCCAGCTCGACAATCTTACATCTTAAGCCAGCTTGATAATCTTACATCTGAAGCCAGCTCGACAATCTTACATCTTAAGCCAGCTCAACAATCTTACATCTTAAGCCAGCTCAACAATCTTTCATCTTAAGCCAGCTCGACAATCTCAGACTGGGTAAAGAGAGAGTTTGAGGTTGGGTGGACGATATACATTTGACTGTGAGTGACAGCCCCGGTCCGCTCATGGCACTGGTTAATGGTTGTATCCCGTCTCTATGTGCTGACCACCTCCCCCTTCCTTCCTCTCTCTCAGTGCCCATCCTTCCCCGCCCTCTGCCCTGCCCTGCCCTGTCCTGCCATGCCATTCCCTGCCATGCCCTGCTTTCCTCATCCCTGTCCTGTCTTCCCCGTCCCTGTGTGCTGATCACATCCCCCCCTTTCTCTCTCCCACTCTCTCTGAGTGCCCATCTTTCCTTGCACTGCCCTGCCCGTCAATGGGTCACTGGGATAATCATTACACCGCTTTCCTTTTCATCTTATATAACAATGATCTTAATCTAACAAACTGATCAAACATAAATTTTGGGATCAATGGGGAGGAGGATTAAAAAAAAAAACATTATGAAATTTGACGCTTCGGCTGTGACAAGAATTGATCCCTAAGAAGTTGTCATCTTAATTTGCAATACCTCTAAGAGGCAAAGTGACAATCACGGCCCTGTAAACAGAAGCAGTGATTGAGTGTACATTAACTAATGGACAGCAGTGTCCGTAGAAAAGTATAGCATCATAAATGAATATCTGCACTGACTGCATTGAATAGTAAGGCAAAGTTAAAACTGTAGAAACAACTCATACCCTCCAGCCTCTCCTCCCTCCATCCCTATAAGATCACATCTTCGCTTTCTACCACTGTGACAGACCATTATTTGATGTAAAAACCATTATTATGAATATTATTATTCTTATCTTGTGTGATGGAATATGACAGAGAAACCCATCAACTTTGATTTTTCTATACCCTGGGATGCGACCCACAACAGTTGACTAACACCCAGGTACCTACTTACTGCTAGGTGAACAGGGGCAGCAGGTGGAAAGGAAACATGCCCAACGTTTCCACCAGTGCCGGGAATAGAACCTTGGATACTCAGTGTGTGAGCAGAGTGCGTTACCAATCGAGATAGACGGGGGTAAAACCCATCCTGTGTGATGGAATATGACAAGGAAACCTAACTACTTTTTGTAGCCACTATGTAACTATCATAAAAGGAAGAAATCGACTTTCATCTCAGGCTACCATTGGATAGCGAGTCTTAGCTTGCTTACAGGGGCATAAAGCCTAACCCAGGTAACCTAGCAAACTCTTAAACAGTTATGGGTCATCATTTGACACAAAGGCCATTGTCAAGAGACACTGTTTCCTGACAAATAAAACACATAAAAAAGATGTCGGTGACCAGCGGTTCCCAAACACACACACACACACACACACACACACACACACACACAGGCGGGAACCATACATAGTTTTAAGACAAGGTATGATAAAGTTCATGGAGCAGGGAGAGTAGAGACCCAGTAGCGGACAGAGAAGAGGCGGGGCCAGGAGCTGAGTCTCGACCCCTGCAACCACAATTAGGTGAGTACACACACACACACAAACACACACACAGCCCCGATGGCCTGGTGGCTAAAGCTCTCGCTTCACGCACGGAGGGTCCGGGTTCAATTCCCGGCGGGGCGGAAACGTTTCGAAGTGTTTCCTTACACACACATACAACAGGCCTAGTGTCTAATCGACATGTGCCTAGGTCAAAATGGTAACTAACTAACAGAGGTACGATAAAGCTCTTGGAGCAGAGAGAGAGTAGACCTAGTAGCGACCAGCAAAGAGGCGGGGGTCAGGAGCTATGAATCGACCCCTGCAAACACAAATAGGTGAGTATACACACACACACAAGTGATAGGCATTACAAAGGTACCACAGACAACATTATTGACATTGGACGAGGGCCAAAATCCGTGAAAGATTGATGGGGTCCAGCTGGACCTCAATTATTTGAGGTAGTTCAGAGAAAAGGTTTGCCTAATCTGGGACCTGAACGCGGAGGTCCCTGAAATTAACTCTGGCCAGGTAGACCGTTGTAGACCAGACTGAAGACACTACTGAAGTATGGGTGACAGTAGCCACTGGTTACACCACACTTGTGTAACTGGATCTATGGTGAGGCAGTCACACACAGTGTGTGTGTGTGTGTGTGTGTGTGTGTGTGTGTGTGTGTGTGGTGTAGTGTGCTCGGTTAGACTCGACTTAGAGCCTGACTGATGAAACAAATCCCTAAATAAACTAAACTTTGACCCAGAGAAGCATTAAGAACAGCTTGCTTGAACAGCAAAGCAGCACAGCGTCAGACAAACAACCATTCTAACTGGGGACAAGCGATAAGTCATCCATTCAAGGCAAAAAGAAAAGAAAGGAAAAAAACTCACTAATTCCTGAATCTGAGTTCGTCAACTTTCAAACCCCGACTACGACAGTGTGTAGATGCCAGTCAGTGTGTAGATGCCAGTCAGTGTGTAGATGCCAGTCAGTGTGTAGATGCCAGTCAGTGTGTAGATGCCAGTCAGTGTGTAGATGTCAGTCAGTGTGTAGATGCCAGTCAGTGTGTAGATGCCAGTCAGTGTGTAGATGTCAGTCAGTGTGTAGATGACAGTCAGTGTGTAGATGCCAGTCAGTGTGTAGATGCCAGTCAGTGTGTAGATGCCAGTCAGTGTGTAGATGCCAGTCAGTGTGTAGATGCCAGTCAGTGTGTAGATGCCAGTCAGTGTGTAGATGCCAGTCAGTGTGTAGATGCCAGTCAGTGTGTAGATGCCAGTCAGTGTGTAGATGCCAGTCAGTGTGTAGATGCCAGTCAGTGTGTAGATGCCAGTCAGTGTGTAGATGCCAGTCAGTGTGTAGATGCCAGTCAGTGTGTAGATGCCAGTCAGTGTGTAGATGTCAGTCAGTGTGTAGATGCCAGTCAGTGTGTAGATGCCAGTCAGTGTGTAGATGCCAGTCAGTGTGTAGATGCCAGTCAGTGTGTAGATGCCAGTCAGTGTGTAGATGCCAGTCAGTGTGTAGATGCCAGTCAGTGTGTAGATGCCAGTCAGTGTGTAGATGTCCAGTCAGTGTAGATGCAGTCATGTAGATGCCAGTCAGTGTGTAGATGCCAGTCAGTGTGTAGATGTCAGTCAGTGTGTAGATGCCAGTCAGTGTGTAGATGACAGTCAGTGTGTAGATGCCAGTCAGTGTGTAGATGCCAGTCAGTGTGTAGATGTCAGTCAGTGTGTAGATGCCAGTCAGTGTGTAGATGCCAGTCAGTGGTAGATGCCAGTCAGTGTGTAGATGCCAGTCAGTGTGTAGATGTCAGTCAGTGTGTAGATGCCAGTCAGTGTGTAGATGCCAGTCAGTGTGTAGATGTCAGTCAGTGTGTAGATGCCAGTCAGTGTGTAGATGACAGTCAGTGTGTAGATGCCAGTCAGTGTGTAGATGCCAGTCAGTATGTAGATGCCAGTCAGTGTGTAGATGCCAGTCAGTGTGTAGATGTCAGTCAGTGTGTAGATGCCAGTCAGTGTGTAGATGCCAGTCAGTGTGTAGATGTCAGTCAGTGTGTAGAGGCCAGTCAGTGTGTAGATGACAGTCAGTGTGTAGATGCCAGTCAGTGTGTAGATGCCAGTCAGTGTGTAGATGCCAGTCAGTGTGTAGATGCCAGTCAGTGTGTAGATGCCAGTCAGTGTGTAGATGCCAGTCAGTGTGTAGATGCCAGTCAGTGTGTAGATGCCAGTCAGTGTGTAGATGCCAGTCAGTGTGCAGATGACAGTCAGTGTGTAGATGTCAGTCAGTGTGTAGATGCCAGTCAGTGTGTAGATGCCAGTCAGTGTGCAGATGACAGTCAGTGTGTAGATGCCAGTCAGTGTGTAGATGCCAGTCAGTGTGTAGATGCCAGTCAGTGTGTAGATGCCAGTCAGTGTGTAGATGCCAGTCAGTGTGCAGATGACAGTCAGTGTGTAGATGCCAGTCAGTGTGCAGATGACAGTCAGTGTGTAGATGCCAGTCAGTGTGTAGATGCCAGTCAGTGTGTAGATGCCAGTCAGTGTGTAGATGCCAGTCAGTGTGCAGATGAAGTCAGTGTGTAGATGCCAGTCAGTGTGCAGATGACAGTCAGTGTGTAGATGCCAGTCAGTGTGCAGATGACAGTCAGTGTGTAGATGCCAGTCAGTGTGCAGATGCCAGTCAGTGTGTAGATGCCAGTCAGTGTGTAGATGCCAGTCAGTGTGTAGATGCCAGTCAGTGTGTAGATGCCAGTCAGTGTGTAGATGCCAGTCAGTGTGTAGATGACAGTCAGTGTGTAGATGCCAGTCAGTGTGCAGATGACAGTCAGTGTGCAGATGAAAGTCAGTGTGTAGATGCCAGTCAGTGTGTAGATGCCAGTCAGTGTGCAGATGACAGTCAGTGTGCAGATGACAGTCAGTGTGCAGATGACAGTCAGTGTGTAGATGCCAGTCAGTGTGTAGATGCCAGTCAGTGTGCAGATGACAGTCAGTGTGCAGATGACAGTCAGTGTGCAGATGACAGTCAGTGTGTAGATGCCAGTCAGTGTGCAGATGACAGTCAGTGTGTAGATGCCAGTCAGTGTGCAGATGCCAGTCAGTGTGTAGATGCCAGTCAGTGTGTAGATGCCAGTCAGTGTGTAGATGACAGTCAGTGTGTAGATGCCAGTCAGTGTGTAGATGCCAGTCAGTGTGTAGATGCCAGTCAGTGTGTAGATGACAGTCAGTGTGTAGATGCCAGTCAGTGTGCAGATGACAGTCAGTGTGCAGATGACAGTCAGTGTGCAGATGACAGTCAGTGTGTAGATGCCAGTCAGTGTGCAGATGACAGTCAGTGTGTAGATGCCAGTCAGTGTGCAGATGACAGTCAGTGTGTAGATGCCAGTCAGTGTGCAGATGCCAGTCAGTGTGTAGATGCCAGTCAGTGTGTAGATGCCAGTCAGTGTGTAGATGCCAGTCAGTGTGTAGATGCCAGTCAGTGTGTAGATGCCAGTCAGTGTGCAGATGACAGTCAGTGTGTAGATGCCAGTCAGTGTGTAGATGTCAGTCAGTGTGTAGATGCCAGTCAGAACTGGCATCTACACACAGAAGAAAATCAGACACATGTGTAACATTTAGGTACCTTTATTATGGAAAAGTTTGCCACACAGAGGCTTCATCAGTCCTATACAAAGAAGAATAGTGAAGATCCTTCTTATCTTCACCATTCTGCTCTAAGGGACTGATTACCTCAAACTCCTTCTGATCTCCACTATTCTTCTTTATATTGGACTGATGAAGCCACTGTGTGGCCAAACGTTTTCACAATAAACATACCAAACTGCTGCATATGTGTTTAATTAATCAACTTGTCGGTTCTCTGAACCATTTATCTACAAGGTACTGTAGACCCGAGTTAGAGTCGTGACCTCAAGCACAGCAAGTTACCCACGACATCCAACTTCAGAAAATGTCAGAAATCACCAGTTCTTAATAAGATTCTTTGAACAGAGTTGCACAGAGAACGAGATGCAATCCCGGCTCACCAATAGATAGATGCTTTACCAGAAAACTGAGTCTACATGACACGAACAGAGGAGAACAACGTTCTCCCAGAGTACAGAGGAGACGTTGCTGGTGAGAGATCAGGAGTCCTGGCTTTTAACACGCTCCAGAGCAAGTAGTACTTCATGACTGACAGTATTTTCAGTGTGCCTTGCCATGGCTGCTTATTAAGCAAGTACGATACGCTTTTCAAAACACCTTTCGGGAAGTTTAAAGGACAACATTAATGCGTCAGGTTACCCCTTTAACAACAACAACAACAACGATGATAATAATAATAATAATAATAATAATAATAATAATAATAATAATAATAATAATAATAATAATAATAATAATAATAATAATAATAATAATAATAATAATAATAATAATAATGCTCTCTACTGCTTAATTATGACGAGACAAGATAGTTATAATGAACTGTGTTGATGACAACAGTTGTTTAAAATTGATAACTACAGCCTTAGCTCTTTTGTTAACGAGAGTGTCAGTCATGACTTTCTTGCTAACGATAGGGTCTGAGAGGAGAGGCAGGCTGAGAGACGAGGCAGGCTGAGAGGAGAGGCAGGCTGAGAGACGAGGCAGGCTGAGAGGAGAGGCAGTCACACGCCACTGATGAAGTACATCAGTATTTTCCGTTAAAACTAACCTTCCTCAGTATTGGTTTCTCGTTACTGGAATACAACGACACACACACATACACACACACACACACACACACACACACACACACACACACACACACACACACACACACACACACACACACACACACGGCTCCTCAAGCCTCCTGTGCAAAACCTATATTATTTATTGAGCAGGACTGAATACACGAGCAGTGTGCCGCTGCACTACTGTACGTGAGAGCCGCACGCTGGGAACGATAGCTATGTTTTCCCAGTCATATTCCATCACACAGCCTGCTCCTTCTGCGCAGTGCTGTCAGCCAGAGTCCAGGGAGAGCCTTCAGTAGGGCAATGAGGATGTCGTCAAGTGTTTCAGCAAGGGTTCAGCAACTACAGGAGCTTCAGATGGAGACGATCCTTCTTTATGGATGCAGGTGAACGGCTCATTTCCCTTAGGTTAGATCTAGCTTACGATCCACTTGCCCGGTGCTGGACGAACCCACGGGTTCATAACAAACTTGGGATACACAACCACGGTATCGGTTGATCGTCTTGTGCTTTTCCCTCAACTCCTCCGTTTTTAAAAGCATCATCTTCACCCATCCCACCTTCAGGTACCTTGTAGCTCAGTGGTAATAAGATTGGTTCACAACCGCGGAGGTTCAGTCCCGGGCGAGGTAGGATATATGGGCTAGTCTTCCCCTCACACCTGGTATCCCTGTTCACCCAGCAGAATGTATGTAGGTACCTACCAGGGATGATGTAGGTTGCATCCTGAGGAAGAGCACTGGTGGTGCTCACTGGAAATAAATCACATTGGTTCACTTTCCCGGGTTATCCCGGGATGTTAATAACCAGAACCAATGGAAATAAGTCACTCTATTTGACTTTTTTGTATTATACTAAGTTCTCTACACATATGCTGCTATGTATGATAATCTATGTAACTGTATTTGTGTATACCTGAATAAACTTACTTACTTCTTCTTCTTCTTCTTCTTCTTCTTCTTCTTCTTCTTCTTCTTCTTCTTCTTCTTCTTCTTCTTCTTCTTCTTCTTCTTCTTCTTCTTATTATTATTATTATTATTATTATTATTATTATTATTATTATTATTATTAATATTATTTTCTAATTCTCCCTCTCATAGTCTTATCTACCATACCTGACTGACCTCTCACAGGTACACAACACGGTGTTTACGTCTCCGGGGATAATTGTTCCAGCCACTTTAACAACTCAGACGGGGGTTCGCCCCCCCCCCACACACACAAAATATATAAAAAATAAAACATCTGAATAATGTAACATGTGTCTTAGGGGGCCAACAAGATTTACTTTCCAGCTGGACCTCATGGCAGGTTATTTACATGAATAATGGACCTGAGAGAATTTCAAGACTTGATGCTCTCCATTATGTTTATTGTGTATTTCACTTTGTGGCTCAACCATCCACCCGATACCCGCAGCAACGACATGAATCCACCCCCCCGATACCCGCAGCAACGACATGAATCCACCCGATACCCGCAGCAACGAGATGAATCCACCCGATACCCGCAGCAACGACATGAATCCACCCGATACCCGCAGCAACGACATGAATCCACCCGATACCCGCAGCAACGACATGGATCCACCCGATCCTCGCAACAGTGAGAAATAGTGTGTCCACCTGGCTCACTCTGCCCCCTCCCCAGGCCCAGACTCATGGAGCTCTTTATTCGTTGATAATTTCGAGAAATCACTATCTCAAGCCTCACATATTCCTTGGAGAAGGAGCCTGGACACAGGTGTTATCCCAGTCTTAAAAAAAGCACTGATATGGCCCCACTCCACTAGGGTGACAGTAGAGCAACTGCAAAAAAAATAAAAATAAACCATAGACCAATAGCATTAACGCCACGTTATCAAAATCTTGGAAAGGATCTTAAGAAGCAAGATTGCTAATCATATGGAATCACAACAATGGCACAACCAGAGCATCGTGGGTTTAAAGCAGGTCGATCCTGCCTTTCGCAATTGCTAGATCATTACGACATGGTTTTGGCTACACTGGAAAACAAACAAAATGCAGATGTTATGTACACCAACTTTACAAGAGTCTTCGACAAGTGTGACCAAAATGAATAACTGGAAAAGTGGGTAGAAAGATATTCAACTTCTTAACAATTAGAACCCAAGCAATAACAGTAAACAGAATGAAATGAGAGCAGCAACGGAGAAATGTCGTGTGCTGTAGGCGCGGTACCCGCCCCACTTCTTTTCACTCTTATATCTGATAATAGACACGAACATAAATCATGGCACCGTATCATCCTATGCAGACGATACTAAAATTTGCATGAGTGGCGTTCATTGAGGACACAGCGAGCCTTCAAGCTGATATAAACCAAGTCTATTGGACCACTGACAGCAATATGATTTTCAAAAATTATAAATTTTATTTACTCGCTATGGAAAAAATGAGGAATTAAAGACAAACGGAGTAAAAAATAACATTCAAATCATTCAGTAGTGCGGAAATTCAGTGTGAGAGACTCGGGAGTGACAGTGCCAGAGAGACTCGGGAGTGACAGTGTCAGAGAGACTCGGGAGTGACAGTGTCAGAGAGACTCGGGAGTGACAGTGTCAGAGAGACTCGGGAGTGACAGTGCCAGAGAGACTCGGAAGTGACAGTGCCAGAGAGACTCGGGAGTGACAGTGTCAGAGAGACTCGGGAGTGACAGTGTCAGAGAGACTCGGGAGTGACAGTGTCAAAGAGACTCGGGAGTGACAGTGTCAGAGAGACTCGGGAGTGACAGTGTCAGAGAGACTCGGGAATGACAGTGTCAGAGAGACTCGGGAGTGACAGTGTCAGAGAGACTCGGGAGTGACAGTGTCAGAGAGACTCGGGAGTGACAGTGTCAGAGAGACTCGGGAGTGACAGTGTCAGAGAGACTCGGGAGTGACAGTGTCAGAGAGACTCGGGAGTGACAGTGTCAGAGAGACTCGGGAGTGACAGTGTCAGAGAGACTCGGGATGACAGTGTCAGAGAGACTCGGGAGTGACAGTGTCAGAGAGACTCGGGAGTGACAGTGTCAGAGAGACTCGGGAGTGACAGTGTCAGAGAGACTCGGGAGTGACAGTGTCAGAGAGACTCGGGAGTGACAGTGTCAGAGAGACTCGGGAGTGACAGTGTCAGAGAGACTCGGGAGTGACAGTGTCAGAGAGACTCGGGAGTGACAGTGTCAGAGAGACTCGGGAGTGACAGTGTCAGAGAGACTCGGGAGTGACAGTGTCAGAGAGACTCGGGAGTGACAGTGTCAGAGAGACTCGGGAGTGACAGTGTCAGAGAGACTCGGGAGTGACAGTGTCAGAGAGACTCGGGAGTGACAGTGTCAGAAAGACTCGGGAGTGACAGTGTCAGAAAGACTCGGGAGTGACAGTGTCAGAGAGACTCGGGAGTGACAGTGTCAGTGAGACTCGGGAGTGACAGTTTCAGAGAGACTCGGGAGTGACAGTGTCAAAGAGACTCGGGAGTGACAGTGTCAGAGAGACTCGGGAGTGACAGTGTCAGAGAGACTTACGTTCAAGAATCACAACAATGTTATCATGGCAGAGATAAGAACAACGATATGTTAGATAAATAAAATATTGAAAGCAAGAGACGATGATCCAATGATAACGTTCTCTCTAGGCTGGAATATTAATGTATACTAAAGACCTCCTTCAAGGTAGGAAAAAACAAAGACTAGAAAACGCACAGAGAACCTTCACTCCTATAAACACGTTCAGTGAAGCATCTGAACCTTGAACTGTATTCCTTGGAACGTAGATGAACAAGATGTATCATAATCTACACCTGTAACATTCCTGATGTAGATTACCAACAGACCCCTGGCTGTCTTCAAGAGGAAACTTGATAAATTCCTCAGATCATTACCTGATCAGCCAGGCTGTGATGCGTACGTTGGACACTGTGTGGCTAGCACTAACAGCTTGGTTACTCAGATCAGCAACTGGAAGACCTGGTCTGGGACCGGGCCGCGAGGGGGGGGGGCTACTTATCTGTGACTTACCTGTAAGAGATTCCGAAGGTTTTTATGCCCTCGTAGCCCAGGCTGAGGCAGGTTACCTCACTGATTCTTTGATCAACCAGTCTGTTGCTGCTAGTGGCACGTAGGCCTGCTCAGCTATCACAATCTGGTTAATCTGACATGTAGATCAGTTAGCTATCCAGTTTCTCCTTCAAAACATCTAATTTCCTTCCAAAAATATTTTTGAAATCTGTTGATAACAAGCTGAAGCGTCTTGAGCCACGGATGTTGACACAGTGTTCTCTTATTATGCCTGTGGCGCCCATTTTATACGAATTGTCCTTCGTGCATACCTGCACTCTCGAAACGGACCATTAATCATAATACTTGCTATTCTCGGATAGGTTAGTCTAGGTTAACGTATATTAATCTATTTTTTTTTCGTCTGGCAGAGCTGCCGTGTCATTTTCTTACGAGCGTGTGTTTCGTCACAAATGGTAAAACATTTGGACGATAAGCTGATCAGGGAAATCTTCTGCCTAGTTAGGTAAGGTTTCAGGAAACAAAACTTTGGTATCTTTATTTCCGAAACGTTTCCCCTACACAGTGGGGGAAACGTTTCCCCTACACAGTGGGGGAAACGTTCAGTTGAACACAGAGGTGACTTAAATGGAAGACATCAGGAGTGGAGAGATAAAGATGATTTAGGTTAAATAAAGTTTGTCAGGAAACAGGACATGTGTTTCCTGACTCGGGTCTTAGTCATGTGATGGCACAACCTTCCGCTGGCTTACCCCTTCACCTCTTCAAAAATTATGGTTATAAGTATTTTCATAAAGATGATGTGATGAAGCCATCAACCTGCGACTATTGAATACTGTTTTTATAGAGCAGAAATAGTTTATAAATTGGCCGTGTCCACGGGACACCCCATGGTCGTTAATAAGCTTTACCAGCTTTATCTCCCCAATAAAAGCCTGGGGCTGCAGCTTATCTTCATCCACGCCGGCTGTACGCCGGTTCATCCATCCGGTTCTTGCAAGACAATAGACATTAATGTTGCTACCGGCCGGCTGCCACGAAGCTACAAATAACTTAGGGTATTTGTACCGCTCGGTGATGTACCAGGAACCCCAGGGTAAACACACACACACACACACACACACACACACACACACACATACACACACACACACACACACACACACACTCTCACACACACACACACACACACACACACACACACACACACACACACCTTGAAACACAAGAACGAGAACAATCTCAAGAGTTTAGGGTGAAGTCTTTCACAAATACCCAAGAATTTCTTACTAGCTATGTGTCTTTGGTGAAAGGACACACATACAATGCGACATTTTTATTGTGGCAACGTTTCGCTCTACAGGAACGAAACGTTGTTACAATAAAAATGTCCCATTAGTTTTACATGTGTCTTTTGTCTAACATATTGTCGGTAATTCTACCAGCAATATTATACTATGTGTTTAATCTCAGAAGGAAAATATACACGTTGCAGACAAAAATTGCTTTTTTGGGGGGGGAGAACAACTTTTCGCTCACCAGAGCGAAACGTTGTCTCGGTGTAATCTTCTTCAATATCGTGAGTCTGTTTTCAATATAGTCGACCGAACGCCATTTGGCGCGACCCCAATTTAATTCACTGTCGACGCCGCATTACCACTCTCAATTGCTTCGACGAGGTGCAGCTCCTGGACCCATCGCGTGCCTCGGTAATTCCTGTGCTACCGCTCAGGCGATAGCTACGGGCCACGACTTAACGCTGTCAAATTTGGGTCAGGGTCTTCTTATCAACTCATTTTCCCCACAGCGTAAACAAGGTACCCGGGCCACGAGACACATTTGGCAATATACGTTTGTTTACGACCCTGTATGTGTTTGCCTGTTTGTGTGTATGTGTGACAGGAATTGTTTGGTTTGTGTTTGTGTGCTTAATCTGTACTTCCTTTGAGGTTCTCGTGAAATGAGCACCTTAATGAGAACCTTAATGAGCAACTTAATGAGCACCTTAATGAGCACTCACTGTCAATCTACCCCCTTTCACTAAACGTCTACACCACTCTAGGCAATATTAAACACAAACATTATTTTCTGTTTAATGAGCAACTTAATGAGCAACTTAATGCGGGATACTCGAACAGTAAACTTAAAATAGGTAATGAACAGACGTGAGAAAGAGTGTGAAAGGCAGTGGCAAAGTATGTTAGCTGTCAGTGGGAAGGCAAGTTAGCTGTCATTGTAGAGTGAGGAAGGGGGGATGTGGTAAGGAATTGGGGTCTCCGCCGAGGAGCAGGAAAATGGGAAATAGGGGCACGGAATGAACTTCCTCCGCCTCCTCCTCCTCCTCCTCCTTCTCTTCTTCTTCTTCTTCCTCCTCCTCCTTACCAGAGCTCTGGTCATAGTTCGTGAGTAAAGGGCAGGAAAAAAATAGAGAGTCTGGAAGTAGATGGTCTGGAAGTAGAGGGTCTGGAAGTAGAGGGTCTGAAAGTAGAGGGTCGGGAAGTAGATGGACTGGAAGTAGAGGGTCTGAAAGTAGAGGGTCTGAAAGTAGAGGGTCTGGAAGTAGATGGACTGGAAGTAGAGGGTCTGAAAGTAGAGGGTCTGAAAGTAAAGGGTCTGGAAGTAAAGGGTTTGGAAGTAGATGGTCTGGAAGTAGATGGTCCGGAAGTAAAGGGTCTGGAAGTAGAGTGTCTGGAAGTAGATGGACTGGAAGTAGATGGTCTGGAAGTAGATGGTCTGGAAGTAGAGGGTTGGGAAGTAAATGGTCGGGAAGTAGATAGCCGGGAAGTAGGGAAGGAACTATCAGTCAAGGCATCAAGCTCACTGTCACCCACCAATTGTACCTCCCGGCTCTTGTGTCCCTTTGACTCTCAACCCCACACACTGCCCCTACCACACTACTACCACCATTACCACCACTACTACCACCACTGCCACCACAACTACCACTACTACCACCACTCTCACCACTACTACGACCATTACCACCACTAGTACCACCACTACCACCACTACTACCACCACCATTACCACCACTACCACCACTACTACCACCATTACCACCACTACTACCATTAAAACTACTACCATTACCACTACCACCACCACTACTATCATTATTACCACCACTACTACCACCACCACTCCTACCACTACTACCACCATTACCACCACTACCACTATTACCATTACCACCAATACTACCACCATTACCACCACTACTACCATTACTACCACTCCTACCACTACTACCATTACCACTACCACCACCACCACCATTCCTACCACTACTACCATTACCACTACCACCACTACTAACATTACCACCATTACCATCACTACCACCATTACCACCACTACTACCATTACCACCACTACCACCGTTACTACCACTATCACCATTACTACCACTACCACCATTACGTAAGGCTTGCGTGTGGGACCTTATCAGGGGGGAGGGGGCAACTCCCCCCTCCCTTCCCCCTGTTCCTCCGGATTCCCCCAATAATATTATTGCAGCAGTGTTCTCACGCCAGCACACTGCTGCAACCTTAAGTTCAAGTGAACACAGGTGGGAGGGAACACCTACGAAAGTGTTCACAATTACTGGGTAGTGAACACAGTGAACACACGGAGTGTTCTAGGGAGAGGTACAGTGGAGCTCAGCTCAAGACACTGTTGAGCTGGAAACGGCTTGGAGTGAGCTGCACCTGGGCAGCTCCTGGTCTAGCTCCTGGGCAGGGTCCAGGAGCTAAACCAGTTACAGACTAGGGAAGTAGATGGAGTTGCGTGAAAAAAAGAACCTCTGGAGAAAGAAGTTTTGGAGGTTCAGGTATGATGAGTGGGGATTCCGGTATGATGAGTGGAGGTTCAGGTATGATGAGTGGGGATTCAGGTATGATGAGTGGAGGTTCAAGTATGATGAGTGGGGATTCAGGTATGATGAGTGGAGGTTCAGGTATGATGAGTGGGGATTCAGGTATGATGAGTGGGGATTCAGGTATGATGAGTGGAGATTCAGGTATGATGAGTGGGGATTCAGGTATGATGAGTGGGGATTCAGGTATGATGAGTGGGGATTCAGGTATGATGAGTGGGGATTCAGGTATGATGAGTGAGAATTCAGGTATGATGAGTGGGGATTCAGGTATGATGAGTGGAGGTTCAAGTATGATGAGTGGAGGTTCAGGTATGATGAATGGAGGTTCAGGTATGATGAGTGAGGTTCAGGTATGATGAGTGGAGGTTCAGGTATGATGAGTGGAGGTTCAGGTATGATGAGTGGAGGTTCAGGTATGATGAGTGGAGGTTCAGGTATGATTAGTGAGGGTCAGTATGAGAGTGGAGGTTCAGGTATGATGAGTGAGATTATGAGAGTGGAGGTTCAGGTATGAGTGGAGGTTCAAGTATGATGAGTGGAGGGTCAGGTATGATGAGTGGAGGTTCAGGTATGATGAGTGGAGGTTCAGGTATGATGAGTGGAGGTTCAGGTATGATGAGTGGAGGTTCAGGTATGATGAGTGGAGGTTCAGGTATGAGTGGAGGTTCAGGTATGATGAGTGGAGGTTCAGGTATGATGAGTGGAGGTTCAGGTAGATGAGTGGAGGGCAGTTATGAAGAGTGGAGGTTCAGGATGATGAGTGGAGGTTCAGAGTATGATGAGTGGAGGTTCAGGTATGATGAGTGGAGGTTCAGTATGATGAGTGGAGGTTCAGTATGATGAGTGGAGGTTCAGGTATGATGAGTGGAGGTTCAGGTATGATGAGTGGAGGTTCAAGTATATGAGTGGAGTTCAGGTATGATGATGGAGGTTCAGGTATGATGAGTGGAGGGTCAGTTATGAGAGGGAGTTCAGGTATGATGAGTGGAGGTTCAAGTATGATGAGTGGAGGTTCAGGTATGATGAGTGGAGTAGTATGATGAGGAGGTTCAGTATGATGAGTGGAGGTTCAGTATGATGAGTGGAGGTTCAGGTATGATGAGTGGAGGTTCAAGTATATGAGTGGAGTTCAGGTATGATGAATGGAGGTTCAGTATGATAGTGAGTTCAGAGATGAGGTTCAGTATGATGAGTGGAGGTTCAGGTATGATGAGTGGAGGTTCAGGTATGATGAGGATTCAGGTATGATGAGTGGAGGTTCAGGTATGATGAGTGGAGGTTCAGGTATGATGAGTGGAGGTTCAGGTATGATGAGTGGAGGTTCAGGTATGATGAGTGGAGGTTCAGGTATGATGAGTGGAGGTTCAGGTATGATGAGTGGAGGTTCAGGTATGATGAGTGGAGGTTCAGGTATGATGAGTGGAGGTTCAGGTATGATGAGTGGAGGTTCAGGTATGAGTGGAGGTTCAGGTATGATGAGTGGAGGTTCAGGTATGATGAGTGGAGGTTCAGGTATGATGAGTGGAGGTTCAGTTATGAAGAGTGGAGGTTCAGGTATGATGAGTGGAGGTTCAAGTATGATGAGTGGAGGTTCAGGTATGATGAGTGGAGGTTCAGTATGATGAGTGGAGGTTCAGGTATGTGAGTGGAGGTTCAGTATGAGGGAGGTTCAGGTATGATGAGTGGAGGTTCAGGTATGATGAGTGAAGGTTCAGGTATGATGAGTGGAGGTTCAGGTATGATGAGTGGAGGTCAGGTTGATGAGTGGAGGTTCAGGTATGATGAGTGGAGGTTCAGGTATGATGAGTGGAGGTTCAGGTATGATGAGTGGAGGTTCAGGTATGATGAGTGGAGGTTCAAGTATGATGAATGGAGGTTCAGGTATGATGAGTGGAGGTTCAAGTATTATGAGTGGAGGTTCAGGTATGATGAATGGAGGTTCAGGTATGATGAGTGAAGGTTCAGGTATGATGAGTGGACTTTCAAGTATGATGAGTGGAGGTTCAGGTATGATGAGTGGAGGTTCAGGTATGATGAGTGGAGGTTCAGGTATGATGAGTGGAGGTTCAGGTATGATGAGTGGAGGTTCAGGTATGATGAATGGAGGTTCAGGTATGATGAGTGGAGGTTCAGGTATGATGAATGGAGGTTCAAGTATGATGAGTGGAGGTTCAGGTATGATGAGTGGAGGTTCAGGTATGATGAGTGGAGGTTCAGGTATGATGAGTGGAGGTTCAGGTATGATGAGTGGAGGTTCAGGTATGATGAGTGGAGGTTCAGGTATGATGAGTGGAGGTTCAAGTATGATGAATGGAGGTTCAGGTATGATGAGTGGAGGTTCAGGTATGATGAGTGAAGGTTCAGGTATGATGAGTGGAGGTTCAGGTATGATGAGTGGAGGTTCAGGTATGATGAGTGGAGGTTCAGGTATGATGAGTGGAGGTTCAGGTATGATGAGTGGAGGTTCAGGTATGATGAGTGGAGGTTCAGGTATGATGAGTGGAGGTTCAGGTATGATGAGTGGAGGTTCAAGTATGATGAGTGGAGGTTCAGGTATGATGAGTAGAGGTTCAAGTATTATGAGTGGAGGTTCAGGTATGATGAATGGAGGTTCAGGTATGATGAGTGAAGGTTCAGGTATGATGAGTGGACTTTCAAGTATGATGAGTGGAGGTTCAGGTATGATGAGTGGAGGTTCAGGTATGATGAGTGGAGGTTCAGGTATGATGAGTGGAGGTTCAGGTATGATGAGTGGAGGTTCAGGTATGATGAATGGAGGTTCAGGTATGATGAGTGGAGGTTCAGGTATGATGAGTGGAGGTTCAAGTATGATGAGTGGAGGTTCAGGTATGATGAGTGGAGGTTCAGGTATGATGAGTGGAGGTTCAGGTATGATGAGTGGAGGTTCAGGTATGATGAGTGGAGGTTCAGGTATGATGAGTGGAGGTTGAGGTATGATGAATGGAGGTTCAGGTATGATGAGTGGAGGTTCAGGTATGATGAATGGAGGTTCAGGTATGATGAGTAGAGGTTCAGGTATGATGAGTAGAGGTTCAGGTATGATGAGTGGAGGTTCAGGTATGATGAGTGGAGGTTCAGGTATGATGAGTGGAGGTTCAAGTATGATGAGTGGAGGTTCAGGTATGATGAGTGGAGGTATGATGAGTGTTGGTGTGCTGTTGTTTTCGACCATAAAGGTGACCTTGAACAAGACACATGTACAACCATTATAAAAGTGAGAAATTATTGTTGTTGTTATTGTATTCATGAAGAAACTCTAAACCCGGAGGATTCATACAGATGATGGTGATTAACTGTTTAGTGAGGTGGAGCTGGAAGTAGTGGAGCCTCGTGTGAGGAGGAGGAGGTTCTTGTGCTCACTGCTAACACCCACACCAACAAATGATCAAATATTGAGAGAACAATAACTCGCAGGTAAGATAATCCCTCTTGTCCCTTCCTGGACACATACTTCATACACAACTCATCCTCCAGCTTAACACACACAACTCATCCTCCAGCTTAACACACACAACTCATCCTCCAGCTTAACACACACAACTCATCCTCCAGCTTAACACACACAACTCATCCTCCAGCTTAACACACACAACTCATCCTCCAGCTTAACACACACAACTCATCCTCCAGCTTAACACACACAACTCATCCTCCAGCTTAACACACACAACTCATCCTCCAGCTTAACACACACAACTCATCCTCCAGCTTAACACACACAACTCATCCTCCAGCTTAACACACACAACTCATCCTCCAGCTTAACACACACAACTCATCCTCCAGCTTAACACACACAACTCATCCTCCAGCTTAACACACACAACTCATCCTCCAGCTTAACACACACAACTCATCCTCCAGCTTAACACACACAACTCATCCTCCAGCTTAACACACACAACTCATCCTCCAGCTTAACACACACAACTCATCCTCCAGCTTAAAACACACAACTCATCCTCCAGCTTAACACACACAACTCATCCTCCAGCTTAACACACACAACTCATCCTCCAGCTTAACAACACAACTCATCCTCAGCTTAACACACACAACTCATCCTCCAGCTTAACACACACAACTCATCCTCCAGCTTAACACACACAACTCATCCTCCAGCTTAACACACACAACTCATCCTCCAGCTTAACACACACAACTCATCCTCCAGCTTAACACACACAACTCATCCTCCAGCTTAACACACACAACTCATCCTCCAGCTTAACACACACAACTCATCCTCCAGCTTAACACACACAACTCATCCTCCAGCTTAACACACACAACTCATCCTCCAGCTTAACACACACAACTCATCCTCCAGCTTAACACACACAACTCATCCTCCAGCTTAACACACACAACTCATCCTCCAGCTTAACACACACAACTCATCCTCCAGCTTAACAACACAACTCATCCTCCAGCTTAACACACACAACTCATCCTCCAGCTTAACACACACAACTCATCCTCCAGCTTAACACACACAACTCATCCTCCAGCTTAACACACACAACTCATCCTCCAGCTTAACACACACAACTCATCCTCCAGCTTAACACACACAACTCATCCTCCAGCTTAACACACACAACTCATCCTCCAGCTTAACACACACAACTCATCCTCCAGCTTAACACACACAACTCATCCTCCAGCTTAACACACACAACTCATCCTCCAGCTTAACACACACAACTCATCCTCCAGCTTAACACACACAACTCATCCTCCAGCTTAACACACACAACTCATCCTCCAGCTACACAACTCTCTCCAGCTTAACACACACAACTCATCCTCCAGCTTAACAACACAACTCATCCTCCAGCTTAACACACACAACTCATCCTCCAGCTTAACACACACAACTCATCCTCCAGCTTAACACACACAACTCATCCTCCAGCTTAACACACACAACTCATCCTCCAGCTTAACACACACAACTCATCCTCCAGCTTAACACACACAACTCATCCTCCAGCTTAACACACACAACTCATCCTCCAGCTTAAACACACAACTCATCCTCCAGCTTAACACACAACTCATCCTCCAGCTTAACACACACAACTCATCCTCCAGCTTAACACACACAACTCATCCTCCAGCTTAACAACACAACTCATCCTCCAGCTTAACACACACAACTCATCCTCCAGCTTAACACACAACTCATCCTCCAGCTTACACACACAACTCATCCTCCAGCTTAACACACACAACTCATCCTCCAGCTTAACACACAACTCATCCTCCAGCTTAACACACACAACTCATCCTCCAGCTTAACATACACAACTCATCCTCCAGCTTAACACACACAACTCATCCTCCAGCTTAACACACACAACTCATCCTCCAGCTTAACACACACAACTCATCCTCCAGCTTAACACACACAACTCATCCTCCAGCTTAACACACACAACTCATCCTCCAGCTAACCACACAACTCATCCTCCAGCTTAACACACACAACTCATCCTCCAGCTTAACACACACAACTCATCCTCCAGCTTAACACACACAACTCATCCTCCAGCTTAACACACACAACTCATCCTCCAGCTTAACACACACAACTCATCCTCCAGCTTAACACACACAACTCATCCTCCAGCTTAACACACACAACTCATCCTCCAGCTTAACACACACAACTCATCCTCCAGCTTAACACACACAACTCATCCTCCAGCTTAACACACACAACTCATCCTCCAGCTTAACACACACAACTCATCCTCCAGCTTAACACACACAACTCATCCTCCAGCTTAACACACACAACTCATCCTCCAGCTTAACACACACAACTCATCCTCTAGCTTAACACACACAACTCATCCTCCAGCTTAACACACACAACTCATCCTCCAGCTTAACACACACAACTCATCCTCCATCTTAACACACACAACTCATCCTTCAGCTTAACACACACAACTCATCCTTCAGCTTAACACACACAACTCATCCTCCAGCTTAACACACACAACTCATCCTCAGCTTAACACACACAACTCATCCTCCAGCTTAACACACACAACTCATCCTCCAGCTTAACACACACAACTCATCCTCCAGCTTAACACACACAACTCATCCTCCAGCTTAACACACACAACTCATCCTCCAGCTTAACACACACAACTCATCCTCCAGCTTAACACACACAACTCATCCTCCAGCTTAACATACACAACTCATCCTCCAGCTTAACATACACAACTCATCCTCCAGCTTAACACACACAACTCATCCTCCAGCTTAACACACACAACTCATCCTCCAGCTTAACACACACAACTCATCCTCCAGCTTAACACACACACAACTCATCCTCCAGCTTAACACACACAACTCATCCTCCAGCTTAACACACACAACTCATCCTCCAGCTTAACACACACAACTCATCCTCCAGCTTAACACACACAACTCATCCTCCAGCTTAACACACACAACTCATCCTCCAGCTTAACACACACAACTCATCCTCCAGCTTAACACACACAACTCATCCTCCAGCTTAACATACACAACTCATCCTCCAGCTTAACACACACAACTCATCCTCCAGCTTAACACACACAACTCATCCTCCAGCTTAACACACACAACTCATCCTCCAGCTTAACAAACACAACTCATCCTCAGCTTAACACACACAACTCATCCTCCAGCTTAACACACACAACTCATCCTCCAGCTTAACACACACAACTCATCCTCCAGCTAACATACACAACTCATCCTCCAGCTTAACACACACAACTCATCCTCCAGCTTAACACACACAACTCATCCTCCAGCTTAACACACACAACTCATCCTCCAGCTTAACATACACAACTCATCCTCCAGCTTAACACACAACTCATCCTCCAGCTTAACACACACAACTCATCCTCCAGCTTAACATACACAACTCATCATCCAGCTTAACACACAACTCATCCTCCAGCTTAACACACAACTCATCATCCAGCTTAACATACACAACTCATCCTCCAGCTTAACACACACAACTCATCCTCCAGCTTAACACACACAACTCATCCTCCAGCTTAACACACACAACTCATCCTCCAGCTTAACACACACAACTCATCCTCCAGCTTAACACACACAACTCATCCTCCAGCTTAACATACACAACTCATCCTCCAGCTTAACACACAACTCATCCTCCATCTTAACACACACAACTCATCCTCCAGCTTAACATACACAACTCATCCTCCAGCTTAACACACAACTCATCCTCCAGCTTAACACACAACTCATCCTCCAGCTTAACACACAACTCATCCTCCAGCTTAACATACACAACTCATCCTCCAGCTTAACACACAACTCATCCTCCAGCTTAACACACAACTCATCCTCCAGCTTAACACACAACTCATCATCCAGCTTAACACACAACTCATCATCCAGCTTAACACACAACTCATCCTCCAGCTTAACACACAACTCATCATCCAGCTTAACACACAACTCATCATCCAGCTTAACACACAACTCATCCTCCAGCTTAACACACAACTCATCATCCAGCTTAACACACACAAAGTCACTCAGTTCACATAAATTACCCTTTTCGTATATCTTCACGCTCTAAATACAACCAAGTTTTAAATATTTGTTAGGCTCTCTTATTAGGTTAGGCTCTCTTAGGTTAGGCTCTCTTAGGTTAGGCTCTCTTAGGTTAGGCTCTCTTAGGTTAGGCTCTCTTAGGTTAGGCTCTCTTAGGTTAGGCTCTCTTAGGTTAGGCTCTTTTTCTTAGGTTAGGCTCTCTTAGGTTAGGCTCTTTTTCTTAGGTTAGGCTCTCTTTCTTAGGTTAGGCTCTGTTAGGTTAGGCTCTCTTTCTTAGGTTAGGCTCTGTTAGGTTAGGCTCTGTTAGGTTAGGCTCTGTTAGGTTAACTTGAAAATACCGAAAGTGAAAATAATATGACGTTTTGAACATGCATTTTCTCACACCAGGCAGGAAAGTTGGAGGGCAGATGACATACATACACGCTAGCAATCACTGACGAATACCAGCTATCAACACTCACCATCAACATCTACACACACACACACACACACACCCAGTGGCCTAGTGGGTAAAGCTCTTGCTTCACGCACAGATGGGCCGGGTTCAATTCCCGGTGGGGCAGAAACATTTCGAAGTGTTTCCTTACATACACATACACACACATATATACAACAGGCCTAGTGTCTAATTGACATGTGCCTAGGACAAAATGGTAACTAACACACACAAGACTAGTCCCGGAGCTATTGGGTATGTCCTACGAGGAGAGGTTAAGGGAAATCGACCTGACGACACTGGAGGAAGGGAGAGATAGGGGGGACATGATAACGACATAAAATACTGAGAGGACTTGACAAGGTGGACAGAGACAGGATGTTGCAGTGATGGGACACAGCAACAAGGGGTCACAACTGGAAGTTAAAGACTCAGATAAGTCATAGAGATGTTAGGAAGTACTTCTTCAGTCGTAGAGTTGTCAGGAAGTCTGGTAAGTGATGTAGTGGAGGCAGAATCCACACATAGCTTTAAGAAGAGGTATAATAAAGCTCATGGAGCAGGGAGAGAGTGACCTAGTAGCGACCAGTGAAGAGGTGGGGCCAGGAGCTATGAATCGACCCCTGCAACCACAATTTGGTGAGTACAATTAGGTGACTACACAAACACACACACACACCACGAGAGAACACTCACTAAGTTCCACTTAAGCGTCAACAAAGACCGTGCATTGAGGAAAGAGGTGATGATGAATCATAACAATGTCGTCTAGCATGGCCTCCCACCATGATAAAGATTCCTTCCCTCCCTCCCTTCACACACACACACACACACACACACACACACACACACAAACACCACACACACATGAACTCGTGATCATGAGAGAGGAAGCAGAGGAAACTGGTGTGCAACTAGCAAAATCTTTACAATTAATCGACTACGAACTGGCATACTGCAGGAGTGTGGAAGCCCAGCAAATTATTCCTACTTTTTAAGAAAGGATTGGGTAGCTACTAGAGTCCATGTATGACATGGAATATGGAGACCCAATAAAGCTTACTTCATGATGTGGTTAATCCTGGGTCCTCAATATGCCGCAGAGCAATTCGTATTTGCTATCCTGAAAAACATAAAGATGATAATGAAGAGGGTCTCACAAACCTACTGGAATAACAGGGAAGGTACTACAGTAGATCAAGGCATATTTAACATGAAGCAAAACAACGAATGGGTGTCCCAGAAGAGGAGTCCAAATGGGTGCATGTGGCGAATGGTTCCACAAGGATCAATATTAGGACCGGTACTGTTTCTTACGTATGTGAGCGCCATGATGAAAGGGATAGAGCCAGAGGTATTTCTATTCACAGATGAAGTCAAACTAATGAGGAGAATACAAGCCGATGAAAACCAGGAAAGGCTACAAATTGCTCTGGACAGACTGCAGGTCTGGTCTGACAAGTGAAAAGTTATGAAGTTTGGAAAAGGGCAAAGAAGACCGCAGACGGAGTATAGGCTCCAGAGGCAAAGACTGTAAACCTCATTCAAGGAGAAGGACCTTGGGGTAGCCACTGCAACGAGTATATCACCTGAGATACACACCAACTTAATAACTGGTGCAACAAATGCGCGTCCAGAAAATCTAAGACTACCTTTCAGAAATCTAAGTGAGGAGTTACTCACGACATTGTATACGGTGTACGTCAGGCCTATATTAGAGTATGCAGCACCACTATGGAACCCACACCTGGTCAAGCATGTCAGTAACTTGGAGAAATGGCACTGGAGGAAAGCAGGTCTAGGGTTGATCTAACAACAATGTATATAATACTGAGAGGAATTGATAGGGACAAATTGTTTAAGAGACGGAACACAGGAAAACGAGGACACAGCTGGAATTTAAAAACACAGATGACTCACATGATGTTAGGAAGTATTTCTTCATTCTTAGAGTAGATGGGAAATGGAACAACCTGGAGAATGAAGTAGTGGAGGCAGGATCCATACATAGCTTTAAGAAGAGGTACAGTAAGGCTCTCGAAGCCAAGAGAGAGTGTACTTAGTAGCTACTAGTGAAGAGGGTGGTGGTGGTGGTGGTGGTGCTGATGGTGGTGGTGGTGCAGATGGTGGTGGTGGTGGTGGTGCAGGGTGGTGCAGGTGGTGCAGATGGTGGTGTTGGTGGTGCAGGTGGTGCAGGTGGTGCAGATAGTGGTGTTGGTGGTGAAGGTGGTCTTGGAAATATAAAGCTTAAAACAATGGTGGTACTGACAGTGGTAGTGTATTCAGGAGCATAAGCTAAAGCTCGACCCCTGAAGCCACATATGAGTACACACACACACATACACACACACACACACACACACACACACACACTCCACTACCTTAGTAAGGAATCGTTCAAGACACTGTACACTGTGTACGTTAGGCCCATACTGGAGTATGCAGCACCAGTTTGGAACCCACACCTGGTCAAGCACATCAAGAAATTAGAGAAAGTGCAAAGGTTTGCAACAAGGCTAGTTCCAGAGCTAAGAGGAATGTTCTATGAAGAAAGGTTAAAGGAAATCGGCCTTACGATACTGGAGGACAGAAGGGTTAGGGGAGACATGATAACGACATACAAAATACTGCGTGGAATAGATAAGATAGACAGAGACAAGATGTTCCAGAGATGGGACACAGAAACAAGGGGTCACAATTGGAAGTTGAAAACTCAGACGAGTCAAAATGATGTTAGGAAGTATTTCTTCAGTCATAGAGTTGTCAGGAAGTGGAACAGTCTAGCAAGTGATGTAGTGGAGGCAGGAACCATACATAGCTTTAAGACGAGGTATGATAAAGCTAATGGAGCAGGGAGAGAGAGGACCTAGTAGCAGTCAGTGAAGAGGCTGGGCCAGGAGCTATGACACGACCCCAGCAACCACAATTAGATGAGTACACTTGAACATCAGCAGCATGTGTGATTAAGAAACTTCAGAATAGCATTTGAGAGCTAGAATAAATGATCTTTCAGAACCTAACATACAAAATACGTTAGTCCAATCATAGTAAGCGGCCCTGGCATCAAGCCCACACCTGATAAACCTTATGAAGCAGCTCAAAAAATATCCAAAGCTTGGCAACCAAACTAGTACCAGAATTAAGAGGGATGATCTATAAGGAGAAGTTAAACTAAACGTCGATAACGACCTTGGCAGAGAGAGAAGGATAACATGGGAGACATGATTACGATATTCATAATCTTTAAGGGCAGCTGATACAGCAGATAGTGACAAGAATCAAGGGGGACACATGCAAGCTGACCCATAGCGATGTAAGGCCATATTTTTTATAGTTTCAAAGTGATTGAAAAGTAGAATGACTTGGATAAGGCAGTGGTGGAGGCAGTGGTGGAGGCAGTGGTGGAGGCAGTGGTGGAGACATTGGTGGAGACGGTGGTGGAGACAGTGATGGAGGCAGTGGTGGAAACAGTGGTGGAGACAGTGATGGAGGCAGTGGTGGAAACAGTGGCGGAGGCAGTGGTGGAGACAGTGGTGGAGACATTGGTGGAGACGGTGGTGGAGACAGTGGTGGAAACAGTGGTGGAGACAGTGATGGAGACAGTGGTGGATACAGTGGTGGAGACAGTAACAATGTCGCATTAGTTGCACATGTGCCTTATTACCCAGCACTGAACCCATACGTGATCATGCATGTCTAGAACCTAGAACAAGTGCAGGTTTGTAGCGTGATTGTTCCCGGAGCTGAAGGTCATGATCAGTCAGGAGAGACTATTGTAGTTAAACCTGATGACATTAGACGACAGAGCGACCAGGGAGCACATGGTAACGACATGAAAAATACTGAGAATAATGAAAAAAAGTGGAGAGGGAGAGGTTTGAGAGGCGGTTCTCAGTTACACGAGGGCGTAACTTCAAGTTAAAAACACAAGTAAATCACACTGATGTTAGGAAATGTTTCTTCAGCTTCAGAGTAGTCACCTTTAAGAATAGGTATAATAGGGATCACAAAGCCAGGAGGGAGAGAGAGAACACAGCAGTACTCAATTGTGAGGTGGGGCCAGGAGCTGAAACTGAGCCCCTTGCAACCACAAATAGGTGAGTACACACACACACACACACAGCTCTCGCTTCACGCACGGAGGGCCCGGGTTCAATTCCCGGAGGGGCAGAAACATTTTGAAGTGTTTCCTTACACACACATACAACAGGCCTAGAGTCTAATCGACATGTGCCTAGGACAAAATGGTAACTAACTAACACACACACACACTCACACACACACACACACACACACACACACACACACACACACACACACACACACACACACAGCCCCTGATGGCATGGTGGCTAGCGCTCTTGCTTTACGCACAGAGGGCCCGGGTTCAATTCGCGGGGCCGAAACATTTCGAAGTGTTTCGTTACACACACACACACACACATACATACAACAGGCCTAGTGTCTAATCGACATGTGCCTAGGACAAAATGGTAACTAACTAACTAACTAACACACACACAGACCCAGTAGCGGACAGCGAAGAGGCGGGGCCAGGAGCTGAGTCTCGACCCCTGCAACCACAATTAGGTGAGTACAATTAGGTGAGTACACACACACACACACACACACACACACACACACGCACCTCGAGCTGAACAGGATAATAAACACCAGACAGCACGGATTCCGGGAAGGCAAATCCTGTGTAACAAACCTCCTGGAGTTCTATGATAAAGTAACAGAGGTAAGGCAAGAGAGAGAAGGGTGGGTTGACTGCATTTTCCTGGACTGCAGGAAGGCCTTCGACACAGTTCCTCACATGAGATTAGTAAAGAAGTTGGAAGAACAAGCGTGTATAACAGGAAGGGCACTGCAATGGATCAGGGAATACCTCACAGGGAGGCAACAACGGGTCATGGTGCGTGATGAGGTATCACAGTGGGCGCCTGTGACGAGCGGCGTACCGCAGGGGTCAGTCTTAGGACCAGTGTTATTCATGGTATATGTAAATGACATGACAGATGGGATAGACTCAGAAGTGTCTCTGTTCGCAGATGATGTGAAATTAATGAGGAGAATCACATCGGAGGAGGACCAAGCAGGACTTCAAACAGACCTGGACAAGCTTGACATCTGGTCTAGCAACTGGCTTCTCGAATTCAATCCCACCAAATGCAAAGTCATAGAAGATCGGAGAAGGGCAAAGAAGACCGCTGACAGAGTACAGGCTAGGCGGACAAAGGCTACAAACCTCGGCAAAGGAGAAAGACCTTGGGGTGAGTATAACGCCAAGCACGTCTCCGGAGGCACACATTAACCAGATAACTGCGGCAGCATATGGGCGACTGGCAAACCTAAGATTAGCGTTCCGTTACCTTAACAAGGAATCGTTCAAGACACTGTACACCGTGTACGTCAGGCCCATGCTAGAATATGCAGCACCAGTCTGGAACCCACACCTGGTCAAGCACGTAAAGAAACTAGAGAAAGTGCAAAGGTTTGCGACAAGGTTAGTTCCACAACTCAGGGGTCTGTCCTATGAAGAAAGGTTGAGGGAAATAGGACTAACAACACTGGAGGAAAGAAGGGTCAGAGGAGACATGATAACGACATACAAAATACTGCGGGGAATCGACAAGGTAGACAGTGACAGGATGTTCCAGAGAGGGAACACAGAAACAAGGGGACACAACTGGAAGCTGAAGACTCAGATGAGTCAAAGGGATGTTAGGAAGTATTTCTTCAGCCACAGAGTAGTCAGGAAGTGGAATAGTCTAGAGAAAGATATAGTGGAGGCAGGAACCATACATAGTTTTAAGACGAGGTATGATAAAGCTCATGGAGCAGGGAGAGCAGAGACCCAGTAGCGGACAGCGAAGAGGCGGGGCCAGGAGCTGAGTCTCGACCCCTGCAACCACAGTTAGGTGAGTACAATTAGGTGAGTACACACACACACACACACACACACACACACACACACACACACACACACACACACACAAAACCTTGTAAATAGGACGACAATAGCATTTTAGTGTAAACCTGTGAAAGTGAGCAACTAAGACTTGTATCTGCCATAATTGTCTAAAATGAAGGTCAAAAGTGTGCAGAAAGTAAACATAAGTAATGAAGCAGCAGCTGATCCTAGACCCTGGTCTGGGACTAGTCACCCTGGCCGGGGACTAGTCACCCTGGTCTGGGACTAGTCACCTTGGCCTGGGACTAATCACCCTGGTCTGGGACTAGTCACCCTGGCCTGGGACTAGTCACCCTGGTCTGGGACTAGTCACCCTGACCTGGGACTAGTCACCCTGGCCTGGGACTAGTCACCCTGGATTGGGACTAGTCACCCTGGTCTGGGACTAGTCACCCTGGTCTGGGACTAGTCACCCTGGCCTTTGACTAGTCACCCTGGCCTGGGACTAGTCACACTGGTCTGGGACTAGTCACACTGGTCTGGGACTAGTCATCCTGGCCTGGGACTAGTCACCCTGGCCTGAGACTAGTCACCCTGGCCTGGGACTAGTCAACCTAGCCTGGGACTAGTCACCCTGGCCTGGGACTAGTCACCCTAGCCTGAGACTAGTCACCCTGGCCTGGGACTAGTCACCCTGGTCTGGGACTAGTCACCCTGGCCTGGGACTAGTCACCCTGGTCTGGGACTAGTCACCCTGGCCTGGGAGAAGTCACACTGGTCTGGGACTAGTCACCCTGGCCTGGGAGAAGTCACACTGGCCTGGGACTAGTCACAATGGCCTGGGAGAAGTCACACTGGTCTGGGACTAGTCACCCTGGCCTGGAACAAGTCACACTGGTCTGGGACTTGTCACCCTGGCCTGGGACTAGTCACCCTGGTCTGGGACTAGTCACCCTGGCCTGGAACAAGTCACACTGGTCTGGGACTAGTCACCCTGGCCTGGGAGAAGTCACCCTGGTCTGGGACTAGTCACCCTGGTCTGGGACGAGTCACCCTGGCCTGGGAGAAGTCACCCTGGTCTGGAACTAGTCACCCTGGCCTGGGACTAGTCACCCTGGTCTGGGACTAGTCACCCTGGCCTGGGACTAGTCACCCTGGTCTGGGACTAGTCACACTGGTCTGGAACAAGTCACCCTGGTCTGGGACTAGTCACACTGGTCTGGAACTAGTCACCCTGGCCTGGGACTAGTCACCCAGATCTGGGACTAGTCACCCTGGCCTGGGAGTAGTCACCCTGGCCTGGGACTAGTCACCCTGGCCTGGGACTAGTCACACTGGTCTGGGACTAGTCACCCTGGTCTGGGACTAGTCACCCTGGTCTGGGACTAGTCACCCTGGTCTGGGACTAGTCACCCTGGTCTGGGACTAGTCACCCTGGTCTGGGACTAGTCACCCTGGCCTGGGACTAGTCACCCTGGCCTGGGACTAGTCACCCTGGTCTGGGACTAGTCACCCTGGTCTGGGACTAGTCACCCTGGTCTGGAACTAGTCACCCTGACCTGGGACTAGTCACCCTGGCCTGGGACTAGTCACCCTGGCCTGGGACTAGTCACCCTGGTCTTTGTTTACTCCATGACCAGACTCCGACGCGCACATTAAGCACTTGTTTTGTTTTCGAGACAAATGGAAGTGTTTGTGCTTGTTGTGATGCTTGAATACTGCGTCCAACCTTAGTGATGAGTAATACGGAAGAGGAAACACACCATGTACATGAACCCTGCAGCAGGAGTCTGAGACACAATGGGACTCGACGTCCACACTCACTCAGAAGGGAGTGGACCGGTAAGCCAGCGGAAGGCCTCGGTCATTTGACCAAAATGATCCCCAGATGTCGCACAAGTGTCTCATTCTTCAACTTGTCGGTTTTCTAAGCCATTTACATCACATCTGACCAAAAGCTCCTAAGACTCGCGTTAGGAAACACTTGTCCTGTTTCCAGACGAATCTTACCTAACATAACTGCAACACATAGGCTTTCCTTGTATTTCTTCCTATTTTCCTTTTGTATGTTCGGTACCGGGGTTCACGGTGGGGTGGTGACAGCATCGACTGACTAAACCCCGGTACGGGTGGGGCTTGAACTTGCGGCAAGTGTGTCGTAAAACTCCAGGAGAGTTCAAGCTCCACCCGTACCGTACTTTGTGTCCAGTCGTCTTATTACAATTTCGCAAGTCATCATCGACTGACTAATCTTGCTGGACTAAATAACTTGAAGACCAAGACCATATCGAAGGACACAACAAAACACTGAATGGACGGGGACCGTAGAGGACGACAGAGGACAACGTGAAGACGCAGCGTTCACGACAGAGAACAACGTGAAGACGCAGCGTTCACGACAGAGGACAACGTGAAGACGCAGCGTCCACGACAGAGAACAACGTGAAGACGCAGCGTTCACGACAGAGAACAACGTGAAGACGCAGCGTTCACGACAGAGAACAACGTGAAGACGCAGCGTTCACGACAGAGAACAACGTGAAGACGCAGCGTTCACGACAGAGAACAACGTGAAGACGCAGCGTTCACGACAGAGAACAACGTGAAGACGCAGCGTTCACGACAGAGAACAACGTGAAGACGCAGCGTTCACGACAGAAAACGTGAAGACGCAGCGTTCACGACAGAGAACAACGTGAAGACGCAGCGTTCACGACAGAGAACAACGTGAAGACGCAGCGTTCACGACAGAGAACAACGTGAAGACGCAGCGTTCACGACAGAGAACAACGTGAAGACGCAGCGTTCACGACAGAGAACAACGTGAAGACGCAGCGTTCACGACAGAGAACAACGTGAAGACGCAGCGTTCACGACAGAGAACAACGTGAAGACGCAGCGTTCACGACAGAGGACAACGTGAAGACGCAGTGTTCACGACAGAGAACAACGTGAAGACGCAGCGTTCACGACAGAGAACAACGTGAAGACGCAGCGTTCACGACAGAGGACAACATGGATGATGCGGATATTAAAAACACAAAGACTGCCATTAATTGAAACATAGCAGGTTATAATGTGAGAGTGTCTGGAGGAGCCGCTGCTGGATTTTGACAAGAGAACCAGCTGAGAGAGCACCATGGATCGCAGAACCAGCTGAGAGAGCACCATGGATCGCAGAACCAGCTGAGAGAGCACCATGGATCGTAAAATAATGTGAAGACGAAAATGTTTACGATCTCACTAAGCTTAGGTAACTGTCTCGCTGACAAGTGTTTTTGTGAAATTACAGGAAAAACTCGATAGAGAAAAGTGGATAAAACACACAAAAGGTGAAGACATACTAACCAGCAAACAGATTTTTGAGCAGCAGATTTCTGTATATGAAATCAGTATAACAAAGTCAAACAATGTTGGTAGAATTACCGACATTTTTTTAGGTAAGACAAGGGCAACTAGTGTGACATTTTGTTGTGGCATTAGTTGCACTTGTGTCTTTTTTACCTATTCTCTAAACTACAAACTACAAGAATTCTAAGCAAAATAAGAAGCAAGAATGACTGTTTATTCCTACAGGAGGACCTGAGTAGGTCAAGTGGAGTGAGACAAGGTTGATGAAATTTAATATGCATAAATGCTCTATGATAACTGTGGGTGAAGATGAAGTCTTCACACAGAATGATAACCGTGACTAAAAGAATCGTCTCCTGTAACTACAAACACTGAAGACTGTAGAATGAGACACCTGTGCAACATTTCCTCAATAAAGATTCCCAAATGTTGCACATGCGTCTCATTCTTCAAGTTGTCGGCTTCTGACCCATCTATATCACTCTGAAGACTATCTTCACCAATACAGTTAATAATAAACGCTTAAGCCGGGGGAACAATGAAAACCTTCCTGCAACAACGGAGAGGTAAGCACAAACAAACACAATGAGTGTACTCACCACCACCGTTCTTGTAACAGAGGTATGGGAAGCGCCACACGTTGCCAATACCGATAGCGTTGCCGACGAGCGAGAGGATAAAGTCGAGGTGGCTGCTCCAGGCACCACGGAGAGCCATCTCGTCCTCGAAGGTGACCAGGTTGGCATCGTTGGGCGTCTGCGGGGAGGTGCCGTTGAGGCCATACTGGGTCATCTCCGTGCCCACGCCTCCTCCTCCTCCTCCTCCTCCCTCTCCCCCGCCTCCACCACCTCCAGCAGACTTGTTCTTGCTCTTCTCTTCACCTTCCATGACGGAGGGTGGCTGTGGAGGCTGGTTTTCGTCTGTTATGGTGGCTGGCGGGGTGTGTGACGCGGGGTAAGTGTGTTCTGCTGTGTTGTCTGCTGCTGCTGTTGCTGCTGCTGTTCACGAGGCACTCACAGCATGCAGTCGCTAGGGCCTCTCTTACTTGTTCCTGTCAAAGAGAAAGAAAACATCAGAACTTGTTCTACTTGTCAATACATCTCATACGCAAATAATTTAGGAATTTATAAAAGAAAACATTAAGGGGCACGTAAGTTCCATCGTCTTCTAATAATATATTCATTTTCCCCTATAATCTACCTTGTCTATAATTACTATCGTATTTACTTTGTCTGCTTTCGTAAGGTGAAGTCCAGGATCTTTCCTTAATTAATGGTATAATTTAACAAATATTTGAGGACAATTGTGCTGCAGAGGTCTGAGCCTCTTCAACTGATTCATTGATCATTACTGGGTCCTCTCTCTCCCTGCACCATGAGCTTTATCATACCTCGTCTTAAAACTATGTATGGTTCCTGCATCCACTACGTCACTTGCCAGACTATTCCACTTCCTGACAACTCGATGACTAAAGAAATACTTCCTAACATCTCTTTGACTCATCTGAGTCCTCAACTTCCAATTGTGACTCTTTGTTTATGTGTCCCCTCTCTGGAACATCCTGTCTCTGTCTACCTTGTCAATTCCTCGCAGTATTTTCTATGTCGTTATCATGTCTCCCCTAACCCTCCTGTCCTCCAGTGTCGTCAGGCCGATTTCCCTTAACCTTTCTTCGTAGGACATTTCCCTAAGCTCCGGAACTAGTCTTGTTGCAAACCTTTGCACTTTCTCTAATTTCTTGACGTGCTTGACCAGGTGTGGGTTCCAAACTGGTGCTGAATGCTCCAGTATGGGCCTGACGCACACGGTGTACAGTGTCTTGAACGATTCCTTACTGAGGTATCGGAACACTATTCTCAGGTTTGCCAGGCACCCATATGCTGCAGCAGTTATCTGGTTGATGTGTGCCTCAGGAGATGTGCTCGGTATTATACTCACCCCAAGATCCTTTTCCTTGAGTGAGGTTTGCAGTCTTTGGCTACCTAGCCTGTACTCTGTCTGTGGTCTTCTTTGCCCTTCCCCGATCTTCATGACCTTGCATTTGGCGGGGTTAAATTCGAGGAGCCAGTTGCTGGACGAGGCTTCCAGCCTGTCCAGATCTCTTTGTAGTTCTGCCTGATCCTCATCCGCTTTAATTATAGTCATTAACTTCACATCATCTGCAAACAGGGACACTTCTGAGCCTATCCCCTCCATATACCAAAAACAGCACTGGCCTAGGACTGACCCCTGTGGAACCCCGCTCGTCACTGGCGCCCACTCTGACACCTTGTCATGTTATGCGTGCCTGGTCCTCCAGCTTTTGGACTAATCTCTTGTGAGGAACTGTGTTGAAGGCCTTCTTGCAGCCCAAGAAAATGCAACCTACCCACCCCCTCTCTCTCGTGTCTTACTTCCGTTACCTTGTCATAAAACTCCAATACGTTCGTGACACAGGATTTTCCTTCCCTGAATCCATGTTGGTTGTCGTTTATAAGATTGTTCCGTTCTAGGTGCTCCACCACTCTCCTCCTGATAATCTTCTCCATGACTTTGCATAGTATACACGTCAGTGACACTGGTCTGTAATTTATTGCCTCGTGTCTGTCTCCTTTCTTAAAAATGGGGACTACATTTGCTGTTTTCCATACCTCAGGTAGTTGCCCAGTTTCAATGGATGTGTTGAAAATTGTTAATAGTGGCACACACAACATCTCTGCTCCATTTCTAAGGACCCACGGAGAGATGTTGTCTGGTCCCACCGCCTTTGAGGTATCAGGTTCACTTAGCAACTTCTTCACCTCCTCCTCGGTTGTGTGTATTTCATCCAGCACTTATTGGTATACCCCTTGTTGGTGTACCCCTCTATTCTGACTTCTTGGAATACGTTCTGTCTCCACTGTAAATACTTCCTTAAATCTCATGTTGAGCTCCTCACATACTTCTTGGTAGTTTCTTGTGAGCTTCCCACCTTCCTTCCTCAGCCTGATTACCTGGTCCTTGACTGTTGTCTTCTTCCTGATGTGGCTATACAACAGCTTCGGATCAGACTTGACTTTCGATGCAGTGTTGTTTTTGTACAGTCTCTGGGCCTCCCTCCTTATCTGTGCATACTCGTTTCTGGCTCTTCGACTAATCTCTTTATTTTCCTGTGTGTGTGTGTGTGTGTGTGTGGTGTGTGTGTGTGTGTGTGTGTGTGTGTGTGTGTGTGTGTGTGTGTGTGTGTGTGTGTGTGTGTGTGTGTATGTGAGTGTGTGTGTGTGTGTGTGTGTTACGATGGTGGTGTCCCCGTTCTATGTATATTTTGCTCTCATTATTTATAATCTCTGGCCCTGGTTGCTGCCCACACAACCACCCAGCAACAACCTGGTTGCTGCCCACACAACCACCCAGCAACCACCTGGTTGCTGCCCACACAACCACCCAGCAACCACCTGGTTGCTGCCCACACAACCACCCAGCAACCACCTGGTTGCTGCCCACCAACCACCCAGCAACCACCTGGTTGCTGCCCACCAACCACCCAGCAACCACCTGGTTGCTGCCCACCAACCACCCAGCAACCACCTGGTTGCTGCCCACACAACCACCCAGCAACCACCTGGTTGCTGCCCACTAACCACCCTGACACACAACCACCTAGCAACCACCTGGTTGCTGCCCACCTAACCACCCAGCAACCACCTGGTTGCTGCCCACTAACCACCCAGCAACCACCTGGTTGCTGCCCACACAACCACCCAGCAACAACCTGGTTGCTGCCCATACAACCACCCAGCAACCACCTGGCTGCTGCCCACACAACCACCCAGCAACCACCTGGTTGCTGCCCACACAACCACCCAGAAACCACCTGGTTGCTGCCCACACAACCACCCAGCAACCACCTGGTTGCTGCCACACACCACCCAGCAACCACCTGGTTGCTGCCCACCAACCACCCAGCAACCACCTGGTTGCTGCCCACACAACCACCCAGCAACCACCTGGTTGCTGCCACACAACCACCCAGCAACCACCTGGTTGCTGCCCACCTAACCACCCAGCAACCACCTGGTTGCTGCCCACTCCACCCTGACCACAACCACCCAGCAACCACCTGGTTGCTGCCCACCAACCACCCAGCAACCACCTGGTTGCCGCCCACCAACCACCCAGCAACCACCTGGTTGCCTGCCCACACACCAACCCCAGCAACCACCTGGTTGCTGCCCATCACAACCACCCAGCAACCACCTGGTTGCTGCCCACACAACCACCCAGCAGACCACCTGGTTGCTGCCACACAACCACCCAGCAACCACCTGGTTGCTGCCACACAACCACCCAGCAACCACCTGGTTGCTGCCCACACCACCCAGCAACCACCTGGTTGCTGCCCACAACCACCCAGCAACCACCTGGTTGCTGCCACACTAACCACCCAGCAACCACCTGGTTGCTGCCCCACAACCACCCAGCAACCACCTGGTTGCTGCCCACCTAACCACCCAGCAACCACCTGGTTGCTGCCCACATAACCACCCCTGACACACAACCACCCAGCAACCACCTGGTTGCTGCCCACACAACCACCCAGCAACCACCTGGTTGCCGCCCACACAACCACCCAGCAACCACCTGGTTGCTGCCCACACAACCACCCAGCAACCACCTGGTTGCTGCCCACACAACCACCCAGCAACCACCTGGTTGCTGCCCACACAACCACCCAGCAACCACCTGGTTGCTGCCCCACCACCCTGCAACCACCCAGCAACCACCTGGTTGCTGCCCACACAACCACCCAGAAACCACCTGGTTGCTGCCCACACAACCACCCAGCAACCACCTGGTTGCTGCCCACACAACCACCCAGCAACCACCTGGTTGCTGCCCACACAACCACCCAGCAACCACCTGGTTGCTGCCCACACAACCACCCAGCAACCACCTGGTTGCCGCCCACACAACCACCCAGCAACCACCTGGTTGCTGCCCACACAACCACCCCTGACACACAACCACCCAGCAACCACCTGGTTGCCGCCCACACAACCACCCAGCAACCACCTGGTTGCCGCCCACACAACCACCCAGCAACCACCTGGTTGCCGCCCACACAACCACCCAGCAACCACCTGGTTGCCACCCACACAACCACCCAGCAACCACCTGGTTGCCGCCCACACAACCACCCAGCAACCACCTGGTTGCCGCCCACAACCACCCAGCAACCACCTGGTTGCCCCCACCTAACCACCCAGCAACCACCTGGTTGCCCCCCAACACCTGGCACACACACCCAGCAACCACCTGGTTGCCGCCCACAACCACCCACAACCACCTGGTTGCCACCCACACAACCACCTGGTGCCCCACACCACCTGGTTGCCGCCCACCAATCCACCCAGCAACCACCTGGTTGCCCCCACCAACCACCCAGCAACCACCTGGTTGCCGCCCACACCACTGCACCACACCACCAGCAACCACCTGGTTGCCGCCCACACACCACTGGTTGCCCCACACAACCACAGCAACCACCTGGTTGCCGCCCACAACCACCCAGCAACCACCTGGTTGCCGCCCACACAACCAGCAACCACCTGGTTGCCGCCCACACAACCACCCAGCAACCACCTGGTTGCCGCCCACACAACCACCTAGCACCACCTGGTTGCCGCCCACACAACCACCTGGTTGCCGCCCACACAACCACCCAGCAACCACCTGGTTGCCGCCCACACAACCACCCAGCAACCACCTGGTTGCCGCCCACACAACCACCTGGTTGCCGCCCACACAACCACCTGGTTGCCGCCCACACAACCACCTGGTTGCCGCCCACACAACCACCTGTGCCCCCACAAACCACCTGGTTGCCGCCCACACAACCACCTGGTTGCCCCCACCGACAACCACCTGGTTGCCCCCACACAACCACCCAGCAACCACCTGGTTGCCGCCCACACAACCACCTGGTTGCCGCCCACACAACCACCCAGCAACCACCTGGTTGCCGCCCACACAACCACCTGGTTGCCGCCCACACAACCACCCAGCAACCACCTGGTTGCCGCCCACACAACCACCCAGCAACCACCTGGTTGCCGCCCACACAACCACTGTTGCCGCAACCACAACCACTGGTTGCCGCCCCATCAACTCACCTGGTTGCCGCCCACACAACTCCCCAGCAACCCCTGGTTGCCCCCACCACTAACCACCTGGTTGCCGCCCACACAACCACCCAGTGCAACCCCTGGTTGCCACCACTAACTACCCAGCAACCACCTGGTTGCAACCCCCTAACCAGGCTAACTCCCTCAGTGTCTAACTTCCCGTCAGTGTCTAACGGTCCCTAAGTGTCTAACTTCCCGTCAGTGTCTAACTTCCCCTCAGTGTCTAACTTCTCCTCAGTATCTAACTTCCTCAGTGTCTAACTTCCCTCAGTGTCTAACTTCCCTCAGTGTCTAACTTCCCCTCAGTGTCTAACTTCCCTCAGTGTCTAACTTCCCTCAGTGTCTAACTTCCCTCAGTGTCTAACTTCTCCTCAGTGTCTAACTTCCCTCAGTGTCTAACTTCTCCTCAGTGTCTAACTTCCCTCAGTGTCTAACTTCCCCTCAGTGTCTAACTTCCCCTCAGTGTCTAACTTCCCCTCAGTGTCTAACTTCCCCTCAGTGTCTAACTTCTCCTCAGTGTCTAACTTCTCCTCAGTGTCTAACTTCCCCTCAGTGTCTAACTTCCCCTCAGTGTCTAACTTCCTCTCAGTGTCTAACTTCCCCTCAGCATATTAGAGTTTAAATCAGCAGTTTATTAATACTAAGTTAACAATTGTCCCGTTTTTGTTTAATGTTTTTGAGGGGGCACTACTGTCAGTTAATTTTTTTTCTATCTCTTGTTTTTTAGTTTATTATTGACGTTATGTGAGACATGCTGACCACGATATAAAATTATATAAATAAAGATTACACTGGTCAACACCTTTCGTTGTCGAAGATATTTGAAGGTAGTATATATTTTGGGGTTACTAATTCGAAAAAGACATTAAAATATTGGAACCCAACCCTCAATTAACAGGGAACGTAGCTATAACGCGTGTATATGTATATATGTAGGGACAATTTGTATATACCAATAGTTTTAATAACGAATAGAATTTCATTTTTAAATGATTTAATATTTAAGGTAAGGAACTGTATCAAGAACGACCACCTGACAGTATATTGTAATTTCTATTTTGTTATTTTTTTCCCATATAAAAATGAGTTCTTCACGAAGAGTCTGCTTAAACAATCCCAGTGTATTTTGCTACATTTGTGGCGATTACTTTTGGCAAAAACAAAGAAAAAAACTCAGATTTCAAGAGCCCAACAGTTCTCCCAGTCTGTCAAAGCAAACATATGAACTTTTTAGCAGCCAGACTAAAAGAAAACAACTGTCTACAACAAGAAGTTAAAATAACATCTTAGCGGACAAGAGACGTTGAACTTCTTCCTTCGGCCAAGATGAAGAACTTATATACAGCAATAACATCCCGGGACTTCTTCTTCTAATGGCACTTGAATATCGACCAGGAGATTGACGGCTGTTTATAGACAGCTCCATTACAAGCTTGCAATGCGTCTTATTGCACAATGGTAACCAATATGGCATCTCTTGCAATTAACACACCCACCAAAACAATGCTAATGACCAACATAGAAGAAAATTGTATAAACAACGTTGTATCTAAATTATCTTACTATATTAATCTGCTGTTATATAGAATGTAGTGTTAGTATGTATGCATTACATGATTTGACTTTCACATGATCTAAAAAAAAATTCAATGCGGTTTGCAAGTTAGCCCCGCCTGATCAATATATTTTTCACAGTTTTTAAGTTCTTCAGTGGGATACCAAACTGATCAAAAACCTGAACAAACAAAACCGATGATATATTATGAATCAGCAACACAAACTTAACCTTAAACCATTGTAATATTGACCAGAGGAGGTGGTGTTGATTCGCCGGGAATTCTCCCGGTCCGGGTCTATTCCAAATGGCGACCCGGCTCCGGCTCCCTGTCGGGGGAGTATCAGATACCTATGTCTTCCATGGGAGGAGGTACAAGTACCCCCTCATCGTTGGGACCAACGGGCCCCAGGCCTAGCCACATTCCCCACCAGCACAGGGCTCGTAGGGAGAAGCTAGGATTCTCTGGTCTGCCATCTTCCCCGCCCCAGGGAGGCTGACGGGAAGAGCAGTCTTGGAAGCTCTAGCGGTGGCACCTACCCTGCCCTAGAAGGGCTGGGCATGGTGTCGACCTATATTGACCAGAAAATGAGTGTTGACTAGTGAATTATATAAAATTATATAATTAAAGATTATATAATTAATGAGTATATAAGATTATATAATTAAAGATTATATGAGGCCTGGTCACAGACCGGGCCGCAGGGGCGTTGACCCCTGGAACTCTCTCCAGGTAAACTACAGGTAATTAAAGATTATGTAAGATTATATAATTAAAGATTATATAAGATTATACGAAGCTTTGTTATTATTATTTTCAAGGTTGGTAAGGGGAAAATTGATGTTGGTGAGGGGGGGGGGGCTCTTGATCCATGGAAGTGAAATTGTACTCACCATTACCGGGATCACACCTGCTTACCACCCATTTCCCAAAACGGTATATGACCCTTACGGGTTTACCACCACAAGCATGGGGCAATTAAAAAAAACTATGACGAGCCAACCGCACACACACACACACACACACACACACACACACACACACTGTACACCGTGTACGTCAGACCCATACTAGAGTATGCAGCACCAGTCTGGAACCCACACCTGGTCAAGCACGTCAAGAAATTAGAGAAAGTGCAAAGGTTTGCGACAAGGCTAGTTCCACAACTCAGGGGACTGCCCTATGAAGAAAGGTTGAGGGAAATAGGACTAACAACACTGGAGGATAGAAGGGTTAGAAGAGACATGATAACGACATACAAAATACTGCAGGGAATCGACAAGGTAGATAATGACACAGGATGTTCCAGAGAGGAAACACAGAAACAAGGGGACACAACTGGAAGCTGAAGACTCAGATGAGTCAGAGGGATGTTAGGAAGCAATTCTTCAGCCATAGAGTAGTTAGGAAGTGGAATAGTCTAGAGAAAGATATAGTGGAGGCGGGAACCATACATAGTTTTAAGACAAGGTATGATAAAGCTCATGGAACAGGGAGAGCAGAGACCCAGTAGCGGACAGTGCAGAGGCGGGGCCAGGAGCTGAGTCTCGACCCCTGCAACCACAATTAGGTGAGTACAATTAGGTGAGTACACACTCACACACACGCACGCACGCAAAAGGGAGAAGGGAGAGAGTGGACCTAGTCGCAACAAGTAAAGAGGCGGGACCAGGAGCTATGAATTAACCCCTGCAACCACAATCAGGAGAGTAAAATTAGATGAACACACACATACACACCATTCTCAAGGCGAGAATCCACATTCTTTACATATCCCAGCAGTTTAAAACTAGCAGACAAATATATCTGTGAAACGTTGCACCTGTTGACACACACACACACACACACACACACACACACACACACCTGTGTTTTGGAACACTTACATACACCTGCAACATTGTATCACTATGCAAGCCTACTTAGCCAGTATCACCTCAAGCACTTCTCAACACTTCAACCATCAACCATAAGTCTCCCTCCTTATTTTGTATTATTATTATTATTATTATTATTATTATTATTATTATTATTATTATTATTATTATTATTATTATTATTATTTTATTATTATTATTATTATTATTATTATTATTATTATTATTATTATTATTATTATTATTATTTTATTATTATTATTTTCTTATTATTATTATTTTATTATTATTATTATTTTATTCTTATTATTATTATTGTTTTATTATTATTATATTATTATTATTATTATTATTATTATTATTATTATTTTATTATTATTATTATTTTATTATTATTATTGTTGTTGTTGTTGTTGTTGTTGCTATTATTGTCGTAACTAGAATCTACTGTACACTTGCGTGTCTTCCTTGCGTGTTGTATCCAGTTACAGTCCTGTATCGTCCTACTGAAGTCTCCCAGCTCAGGCTGACACTACTGAAGTCTACGAATTCGAGAAACACTTCATAAGTCAACAGCAGAATTTACTAGAGTAACTAATACTAGAGCCAAACCGACTAAAGTTCAAGTAGGGTGCAGAGTCTTGTTATTCAACTTTAATAAAATCAACAATGCCAAAACTCGATCAAAAGTTTATTGGTCCTTATAGAGTAGTCGAACATATTAATGGCAACAAGTATAAAGTTAGAGAAATTAGTACGGGTCAGTTTAAAGAATCGCATTTAGATCATATGAAGTTAGTATGCGATGATGATGATGATGAAGTCCCTGTCACCCCTGACAATCAGACAAGTGAGACAGAATCTGATATTTCTCCTGTTGCTGTTCCCTCTACCTCTAATGATCAGTCAGATCAACCTGAATGTCGTTATTCCTTACGTACACGACAAGTGTTAAGAAATCCTCAAGTATCATTTGTAGATACCAGTGTAGATCCTCCTCAATCAGAAGTTGAGTTACCTATTGTAACAGAGTTTGATCCACCCAGAGATGATAATTATACAGCCTATATCAATCTCACCCTAGCAGAGTTGGGGTTAAATGTAAATAACCTGTATAGATAAATATGTAGTAAGCGTTTAACTGTGTTATATCTACTTAGTATTACTCAAATTTTTTTTTGTGTGTTCACGTTCTCTCCGAGTTCTGAGAATTAACAGTATAGATTTGAGTGCACCAGATCTACCTTGTCTGTTAATCACTACCTTCTTGTAAATATATTTCCTCAGAATTCGTAGATCACATGAAGACAGTTCGATCGAACAAAATTTTTTTTTATCTCTTTTATCATGATTTTCTAGAATGAGCTCATTTAATTAATTCCCAAGTATCATGATGCATCATATAGTAATGTAGATTATTCTGTCACGATAATATCCATGTGAAGTATAATGTTCAACTGTTGTGTACTTTGACATTGTATAGAATCAGCTGAGAGTTGTTGCCTGTTGTCCTTAGTTTGTATAGTTGTATGTCGAGACGCCATACGTAGCATGCCCGAGCTGTACGGTGCGTATTTCTAACGGCTGCGCCACGGCTGTACACGTGACAACCATGTGATCTTGTGTTAGCCAATCATAGGCCTCCCCTTTTGAACGCAAGGAGTGCCCGCTCACCAGTGAGTCAGTTCCACTCGGATAGGCATAGCAGGCGGACATAGGCTCTCAGCTCCCCTATATCTAACGCCTCATTAAACGCTACCAACAACCAAGCTCATCTTTAATTATATTACCAAATCTATTCAAAGAACCCAACAACACAACACTTCTGAAGTCTCCCAGCTCAGGCTGTCACTACTGAAGTCTCCCAGCTCAGACTGACACTACTGAAGTCTCCCAGCTCAGACTGTCACTACTGAAGTCTCCCAGCTCAGACTGTCACTACTGAAGTCTCCCAGCTCAGACTGACACTACTGAAGTCTCCCAGCTCAGACTGACACTACTGAAGTCTCCCAGCTCAGGCTGTCACTACTGAAGTCTCCCAGCTCAGGCTGTCACTACTGAAGTCTCCCAGCTCAGGCTGTCACTACTGAAGTCACCCAGCTCAGGCTGTCACTACTGAAGTCTCCCAGCTCAGACTGTCACTACTGAAGTCTCCCAGCTCAGACTGTCACTACTGAAGTCTCACAGCTCAGGCTGTCACTACTGAAGTCTCCCAGCTCAGGCTGTCACTACTGAAGTCTCCCAACTCAGACTGTCACTACTGAAGTCTCCCAGCTCAGACTGTCACTACTGAAGTCTCACAGCTCAGGCTGTCACTACTGAAGTCTCCGAGCTCAGGCTGTCACTACTGAAGTCTCCCAGCTCAGACTGTCACTACTGAAGTCTCCCAGCTCAGACTGTCACTACTGAAGTCTCCCAGCTCAGACTGACACTACTGAGGTCTCCCAGCTCAGACTGTCATTACTGAAGTCTCACAGCTCAGGCTGTCACTACTGAAGTCTCCCAGCTCAGGCTGTCACTACTGAAGTCTCCCAGCTCAGACTGTCACTACTGAAGTCTCCCAGCTCAGACTGACACTACTGAAGTCTCCCAGCTCAGGCTGTCACTAATGAAGTCTCCCAGCTCAGGCTGTCACTACTGAAGTCTCCCAGCTCAGACTGTCACTACTGAAGTCTCCCAGCTCAGGCTGTCACTACTGAAGTCTCCCAGCTCAGACTGTCACTACTGAAGTCTCCCAGCTCAGACTGTCACTACTGAAGTCTCCCAGCTCAGACTGACACTACTGAAGTCTCCCAGCTCAGGCTGTCACTAATGAAGTCTCCCAGTTCAGGCTGTCACTACTGAAGTCTCCCAGCTCAGACTGTCTCTACTGAAGTCTCCCAGCTCAGGCTGTCACTACAGAAGTCTCCCAGCTCAGACAATCACTACTGAAGTCTCCCAGCTCAGACTGTCACTACTGAAGTCTCCCAGCTCAGACTGACACTACTGAAGTCTCACAGCTCAGGCTGTCACTACTGAAGTCTCCCAGCTCAGGCGGTAACTACTGAAGTCTCCCAGCTCAGGCTGACACTACTGAAGTCTCCCAGCTCAGGCTGTCACTACTGACGTCTCTCAGCTCAGGCTGTCAAAACTGAAGTCTCCCAACTCAGGCTGTCACTACTGAAGTCTCCCAGCTCAGGCTGTCACTACTGAAGTCTCCCAGCTCAGACTGTCAATACTGAAGTCTCCCAGCTCAGACTGACACTACTGAAGTCTCCCAGCTCAGGCTGACACTACTGAAGTCTCCCAGCTCAGGCTTACACTACTGAAGTCTCCCAGCTCAGACTGACACTACTGAAGTCTCCCAGCTCAGGCTGTCACTACTGAAGTCTCCCAGCTCAGACTGTCACTACTGAAGTCTACCAGCTCAGGCTGTCACTACTGAAGTCTCCCAGCTCAGACTGTCACTACTGAAGTCTCCCAGCTCAGACTGTCACTACTGAAGTCTCACAGCTCAGGCTGTCACTACTGAAGTCTCCCAGCTCAGGCTGTCACTACTGAAGTCTCCCAGCTCAGGCTGTCACTACTGAAGTCTCCCAGCTCAGACTGTCAATACTGAAGTCTCCCAGCTCAGACTGACACTACTGAAGTCTCCCAGCTCAGGCTGACACTACTGAAGTCTCCCAGCTCAGGCTTACACTACTGAAGTCTCCCAGCTCAGACTGACACTACTGAAGTCTCCCAGCTCAGGCTGTCACTAATGAAGTCTCCCAGCTCAGGCTGTCACTACTGAAGTCTCCCAGCTCAGACTGTCACTACTGAAGTCTCCCAGCTCAGGCTGTCACTACTGAAGTCTCCCAGCTCAGACTGTCACTACTGAAGTCTCCCAGCTCAGACTGTCACTACTGAAGTCTCACAGCTCAGGCTATCACTACTGAAGTCTCCCAGCTCAGGCTGTCACTACTGAAGTCTCCCAGCTCAGACTGTCACTACTGAAGTCTCCCAGCTCAGACTGTCACTACTGAAGTCTCCCAGCTCAGACTGACACTACTGAAGTCTCCCAGCTCAGACTGTCACTACTGAAGTCTCACAGCTCAGGCTGTCACTACTGAAGTCTCCCAGCTCAGGCTGTCACTACTGAAGTCTCCCAGCTCAGACTGTCACTACTGAAGTCTCCCAGCTCAGACTGACACTACTGAAGTCTCCCAGCTAAGGCTGTCACTAATGAAGTCTCCCAGCTCAGGCTGTCACTACTGAAGTCTCCCAGCTCAGACTGTCACTACTGAAGTCTCCCAGCTCAGGCTGTCACTACTGAAGTCTCTCAGCTCAGACTGTCACTACTGAAGTCTCCCAGCTCAGACTGTCACTACTGAAGTCTCCCAGCTCAGACTGACACTACTGAAGTCTCCCAGCTCAGGCTGTCACTAATGAAGTCTCCCAGCTCAGGCTGTCACTACTGAAGTCTCCCAGCTCAGACTGTCACTACTGAAGTCTCCCAGCTCAGGCTGTCACTACTGAAGTCTCCCAGCTCAGACTGTCACTACTGAAGTCTCCCAGCTCAGACTGTCACTACTGAAGTCTCCCAGCTCAGGCTGTCACTACTGAAGTCTCCCAGCTCAGACTGTCACTACTGAAGTCTCTCAGCTCAGACTGTCAGTACTGAAGTCTCCCAGCTCAGACTGTCACTACTGAAGTCTCACAGCTCAGGCTGTCACTACTGAAGTCTCCCAGCTCAGGCTGTAACTACTGAAGTCTCCCAGCTCAGGCTGACACTACTGAAGTCTCCCAGCTCAGGCTGTCACTACTGAAGTCTCCCAGCTCAGGCTGTCACTACTGAAGTCTCCCAACTCAGACTGACACTACTGAAGTCTCTCAGCTCAGTCTGACACTACTGAAGTCTCCCAGCTCAGACTGTCACTACTGAAGTCTCCCAGCTCAGACTGTCACTACTGAAGTCTCACAGCTCAGGCTGTCACTACTGAAGTCTCCCAGCTCAGGCTGTAACTACTGAAGTCTCCCAGCTCAGGCTGACACTACTGAAGTCTCCCAGCTCAGGCTGTCACTACTGAAGTCTCCCAGCTCAGGCTGTCACTACTGAAGTCTCCCAACTCAGACTGACACTACTGAAGTCTCTCAGCTCAGACTGACACTACTGAAGTCTCCCAGCTCAGGTTGTCACTACTGAAGTCTCTCAACTCAGACTGACACTACTGAAGTCTCCCAGCTCAGACTGACACTACTGAAGTCTCCCAGCTCAGACTGACACTACTGAAGTCTCCCAGCTCAGGTTGTCACTACTGAAGTCTCTCAACTCAGACTGACACTACTGAAGTCTCCCAGCTCAGACTGCACTACTGAAGTCTCCCAGCTCAGACTGACATTACTGAGGTTTCCCACAATGTTAATAATCCCCCAGGCCAGACTGTTGTTCCTACTGTTAAACACCCAATAAGGTAGCAGCAACTGTGGAGTTTTCCCACAATGTTAATACACCCACAATAAGCAGCAGCACACTGTGGGTGTTCCCACAATGTTAATATCACCCACAATAAGGCAGCAGCACACTGTGGGTTTCCACAATGTTAATAACACCCACAATAAGGCAGCAGCACACTGTGGGTGTTCCACAATGTTAATATCACCCACAAAAGGCAGCAGCACACTGTGAGTGTTCCCACAATGTTAATATCACCCACAATAAGGCAGCAGCACACTGTGGGTGTTCCTCAATGTTAATATCACCCACAATAAGGCAGCAGCACACTGTGGGTGTTCCCACAATGTTAATATCACCCACAATAAGGCAGCAGCACACTGTGGGTGTTCCCACAATGTTAATATCACCCACAATAAGGCAGCAGCACACTGTGGGTGTTCCCACAATGTTAATAACACCCACAATAAGGCAGCAGCACACTGTGGGTGTTCCCACAATGTTATTATCACCCACAATAAGGCAGCAGCACACTGTGGGTGTTCCCACAATGTTAATATCACCCACAATAAGGCAGCAGCACACTGTGGGTGTTCCCACAATGTTAATATCACCCACAATAAGGCAGCAGCACACTGTGGGTGTTCCCACAATGTTAATAACACCCACAATAAGGCAGCAGCACACTGTGGGTGTTCCCACAATGTTATTATCACCCACAATAAGGCAACAGCACACTGTGGGTGTTTCCACAATGTTAATATCACCCACAATAAGGCAGCAGCACACTGTGGGTGTTCCCACAATGTTAATAACACCCACAATAAGGCAGCAGCACACTGTGGGTGTTCCCACAATGTTAATATCACCCACAATAAGGCAGCAGCACAGTGTGGGTGTTCCCACAATGTTAATATCACCCACAATAAGGCAGCAGCACACTGTGGGTTTTCCCACAATGTTAATAACACCCACAATAAGGCAGCAGCACACTGTGGGTGTTCCCACAATGTTAATATCACCCACAATAAGGCAGCAGCACACTGTGGGTTTTCCCACAATGTTAATAACACCCACAATAAGGCAGCAGCACACTGTGGGTGTTTCCACAATGTTAATATCACCCACAATAAGGCAGCAGCACACTGTGAGTGTTCCCACAATGTTAATATCACCCACAATAAGGCAGCAGCACACTGTGGGTGTTCCCACAATGTTAATATCACCCACAATAAAGCAGCAGCACACTGTGGGTGTTCCCACAATGTTAATATCACCCACAATAAAGCAGCAGCACACTGTGGGTGTTCCCACAATGTTAATATCACCCACAATAAGGCAGCAGCACACTGTGGGTGTTCCCACAATGCTAATATCAACCACAATAAGGCAGCAGCACACTGTGGGTGTTCCCACAATGTTAATATCACCCACAATAAGGCAGCAGCACACTGTGGGTGTTCCCACAATGTTAATATCAACAACAATAAAGCAGCAGCACACTGTGGGTGTTCCCACAATGTTAATATCACCCACAATAAGGCAGTAGCACACTGTGGGTGTTCCCACAATGTTAATATCACCCACAATAAGGCAGCAGCACACTGTGGGTGTTCCCACATGTTAATAACACCCACAATAAGGCAGCAGCACACTGTGGGTGTTCCCACAATGTTAATATCACCCACAATAAGGCAGCAGCACATTGTGGGTGTTCCCACAATGTTAATATCAACCACAATAAGGCAGCAGCACACTGTGGGTGTTCCCACAATGTTAATATCACCCAGAATAAAGCAGCAGCGCACTGTGGGTGTTCCCACAATGTTAATGTCACCCAGAATAAAGCAGCAGCACACTGTGGGTGTTCCCACAATGTTAATATCACCCAGAATAAAGCAGCAGCACACACTGCGTGTTCCTAACACTATCAAATACAATAACCACACAGTGTACTCTCTCCACACTCCTGCATTGTTGGGGTTCATGGTGTCGGGCCGCTGGTCCTAAACGAATTTACATTTTTTTTTCCTCCCCCAGTTCACCTGTTCAACCCGATACATTTCACAAATTCACAAGTTTGTGAATGACATCAATGTGATGAAGGTGAATACCAAACAATGTACAAAAAAGACAGAATAAACAAGGGAAACATATAATACAGAGTAAAACGTTGTCCCAGTGAGAGTTCCTTCAAGTAAGTAAAGGTTAAAAGGTTACAATTATAACCTTAAGGGGTAGAGAGGTAAGCCAGCGGAAGGCGTTGGTCAGATTACCAGAAGCTCAACCTACGGGTCATTATATGACTAAGATCAGCCTCAGGAAACACCTGTACTGTTTCCTGACAAACCTTACCTAACCCAACCTCCTTCACATACCCCGTCGACGTTTCGCCCTCCACCCAGATAGAGAGTGGGGGGGGGGAGGAGATATTGAGCGATACCAAGCCACTTTACAACCTCCAGAAAAAGACTAAAAAAAGAATGTCTTTAAATGGCTTCAAGATGACTAGAATGAGAGTCTGGCCCCGGAGAGGAGCCGGGGCCAGAGGGACACATGACCCAGCAGGACCCGACGGACCCTCAAGGGTCAAGTTGGACAGGCCAACGCACGGGAGGACGACCCCTGTGGACGCTACGTCGTGGCAGGGCACCTTGACGACCCCGGTGGGGCGAGAAAATGAGGATCATCCCGTCGAAACTATTATTACCAGACCGGAGATCACTCCAGAGATGGGGAGGGAGGGGGAGGGGAGGGGGTAGGGGAGGGAAGAAGAAGGAGTAAATAGAATAAGAAAATGCAGAAAAGAGGAAAATGGATTGTGTGCGTGTGTGTGAAATAAACAGGGGGGGTAGAGTAGGAAGAGAGGAAAAGTGGAAGGTAGAAGGAATAAGGAAAAAAGGGAAAATACAACCGTGATAATTATATATACAAAAAATGATAATGAGAGGAGGAATGACGACGAAGTGAGAATGAAGAGAACAAGTGACAGCTTAAAATAAACTTGATCGGTTGATTTCGATCTGTCACTTCGTCCTCCAGCTGCTGACGAGTATTCAATTTAAGAATAGAAAGACCTCAGTCTCCACGTCTGCTCACGCACACACACACACACACACACACACACACAAAACCACACACACACACACACACACACAACACACACACACACACACACACACAAACACACACACACACACACACACATGAGTCAAAGGGATGTTAGGAAGTATTTCTTCAGTCATAGAGTTGTCAGGAAGTGGAATAGCTTAGAAAGCGACATAGTGGAGGCAGGAACCATACATAGTTTTAAGACTAGGTTTGATAAAGCTCATGGAGCAGGGAGAGAGAGGACCTAGTAGCAATCAGTGAAGAGGCGGGGCCAGGAGCTATGACTCGACCCCTGCAACCACAAATAGGTGAGTACAAATAAGTGAGTACACACACACCGGGGCCAGGAGCTATGACTCGACCCCTGCAACCACAACTAGGTGAGTACACACACACACACACACACACACACACACACACACACACACACACACACAATATATATATATATATATATATATATATATATATATATATATATATATATATATATATATATATATATATATAATCTCTCAATCCATACCAGGATTCGAACCTACATACTCAGACCTAACCTAACCTAACCTTACCGTATCTAACCTAACCTTACCGTATCTAACCTAACCTTACCGTACCTAACCTAACCTAACCTAACCTTACCTTACCTAACCTTACCTAACCTAACCTAACCTAACCTAACCTTACCTAACCTTACCTAACCTTGCCTTACCTTACCTTACCATACCTAACCTAACCTAACCTAACCTAACCTTACCTACCTAACCTAACCTAACCAACCTAACCTAACCTAACCTTACCTAACCACTAACCTTACCTAACCTAACCTAACCTAACCTAACTCTAACCTAACCTAACCTAACCTACCTAACCTAACCTAACCTAACCTAACCTTACCTACCTTACCTAACCTAACCTAACCTAACCTACCTTACCTAACCTAACCTAACCTAACCTAACCTAACCTAACCTAACCTAACCTACCTAACCTAACCTTACCTTACCTACCTAACCTAACCTAACCTAACCTAACCTAACCTAACCTAACCTAACCTAACCTAACCTAACCTAACCTAACCTACCTAACCTAACCTAACCTTACCTTACCTTACCTAACCTAACCTAACCTAACCTAACCTAACCTACTAACCTAACCTACCTACCTAACCTAACTAACCTAACCTAACCTAACCAACCTAACCTAACCTAACCTAACCTAACCTAACCTAACCAACCTAACCTAACCTAACCAACCAACCACAACAACCCAATCAACTACACAAATAACTCGGCCTGAAGGGCTTCAGCTCGTCTCGACAAAACTTGGATTTACACTAATCAGTTGGGCACGAAACGTCGTCCTAGTTTTCTCTCTTATTAGAATTCGTTGTGTTTAACTAGATTTTGGTTAACTGACTAGTGTTTAACGTTCTTATTATGCTTAACGTTAGAATGTTTAACGTTGTTATTGTTGTGTTTAACGTTAGAATGTTTAACGTTGTTATTGTTGTGTTTAACGTTAGAATGTTTAACGTTGTTATTGTTGTGTTTAACTTTACTGTGTTTAACGTTGTTACGTTTACCGTTGTTATTGTTGTGTTTAACGTTGTTGTGTTTGACGTTAGTGTGTTTAACATTGCAGTCTTTAACATGGTTGTGTTGAACCGACATACTTTGCAACTTGCACTTGAGTGCACGACCTCTCTGATCAATGAGTTGTTTACAATGGTGTCACTACGACTTTTCGCGTCATCCTTCGCGACGCTCACAGATCATACCATCAGCCTCATACACGTCAACTGTCACTTTGGCTCAATTACCCTCGTATTAGCATGAATGAAGGCAGCAGGGGTGAAGAGTAGGGGTGAAGAGTAGGGGTGAAGAGCAGGGGTGAAGAGCAGGGGTGAAGAGCAGGGGTGAAGAGCAGGGGTGAAGAGCTACTGCAGGATGGAGGATCGGCTGGCCGACACGAGCCTCTGTTGCAGTGGTAAAATAAAATTTCGGCAGTGATGTGCACTCACGGCCAGGAGACGGGCAATCTTACCTTACCATATATACCCTGCAGTCTCCCTAGGGTAACTGTGTATGTCTTTCTCACGATGGTGGTGTCTCTTATGGAGTGTGTTCGTGGGCTAGCGTTGTAAATCACCTTTGTTTTTCTTTTGGTTTGAAATGTGTGTGTGTGGTACGCTGGAGGCTTAAATCTTAGCAAGGCACTTGACCTTATATAACCCCCAGACGAGACTGGTCATACTATCGGTGTAACTAATTAAGTCCGCTGTCAACGTAACTAATAAAGTCTTGTATCCTCTTATAATCAAAACGAGGGAGTTGAAACCTAAGGTGAGTACCGAGGAGAGGCAGTGGGAGGCAACACCATACGCAGTCTCGGGGAAAGGTATGACAAAGCCCTGCGAGGCAGGAAACTTGTGAAGCCAGTCATGGAAACTTGAGAAGCGAGGCCTGGGACTGAGATTTGACCCCCATCAAACTTTAATAGGTGAGTACACACACACACACACACACACACACACACACACACACACACACACACAGCTGACGTCAACACTATTATACATTACCTCACACACTCATTCACTCATTCAAGACTGACATCCTGTCAGCGGCCTCCCCCGTCTGTCACTCATCCATCTTCTCTGCCACCCACCCAGTCACCCGCCCACTGAATCACCCACCCACCCACTGCCTCGCTCACCCACTGCCCCAATGAAACACTGTCTCACCCACCCAGTCACTCACACACACACACACTGTCTCACCCACCCAGTCACTCACACACACACACACACACTGTCTCACCCACCCAGTCACTCACACACACACACTGTCTCACCCACCCAGTCACTCACACACACACTGTCTCACCCACTCAGTCACTCACACACACACACACACTGTCTCACCCACCCAGTCACTCACACACACACACTGTCTCACCCACCCAGTCACTCACACACACACACTGTCTCACCCACCCAGTCACTGACACACACACTGTCTCACCCACCCAGTCACTCACACACACACACACCATCTCACCAACCCAGTCACACACACACACACACACACACTGTCTCACCCACCCAGTCACACACACACACACACACACTGTCTCACCCACTCAGTCACTCACACACACACACTGTCTCACCCACTCAGTCACTCACACACATACACTGTCTCACCCACCCAGTCACTCACACACACACACACACACACACACTGTCTCACCCACCCAGTCACACACACACACACACTGTCTCACCCACTCAGTCACTCACACACATACACTGTCTCACCCACCCAGTCACAACACACATACACTGTCTCACCCACCCAGTCACACACACACACACACACACACACTGTTTCACCCACCCAGTCACTCACACACACACTGTCTCACCCACCCAGTCACTCACACATACTGTCTCACCCACTCAGTCACTCACACACACACTGTCTTACCCACCATCCTAACCTCCCATACTCTGACCCACCAGTCCTCACCCACTGACTCACCCACCCAGTCACTCACCCACTGCTCACCCACCCAGTCACTCACACCACTGTCTCACCCACCCAGTCACTCACCCACTGCTCACCCTCCCAGATCAGCAACCCGTCTAATTAAAGGTCTCAGACAAGTGAAATAGTGCTAAAGGTTTCCCCCCCCACTCACACACACACACACACTGTCTCACCCACCCAGTCACTCACACACACACATTGTCTCATCCACCCAGTCACTCACATACACACACTGTCTCACCCACCCAGTCACTCACACACACACTGTCTCACCCACCCAGTCACTCACACATACTGTCTCACCCACTCAGTCACTCACACACACACTGTCTCACCCACTCAGTCACTCACACATACTGTCTCACCCACCCAGTCACTCACACACACACTGTCTTACCCACCCAGTCACTCACACACACACTGTCTCACCCACTCAGTCACTCACACATACTGTCTCACCCACTCAGTCACCACACATACTGTCTCACCCACCCAGTCACTCACACATACTATCTCACCCACTCAGTCACTCACACATACTGTCTCACCCACCCAGTCACTCACACACACTGTCTTACCCACCCAGTCCACCACATACTGTCTCACCCACCCAGTCACTCACACATACTGTCTCACCCACTCAGTCACTCACACACACACTGTCTCACCCACCCAGTCACTCACACATACTGTCTCACCCACTCAGTCACTCACACACACACTGTCTTACCCACCCACTGCCTAACTCTCCCATACTCTGACCCACAGTCTCACCCACTGACTCACCCACCCAGTCACTCACCCACTGACTCACCCACCCAGTTACTCAACCACTGACTCACCCACCCAGTCACTCACCCACTGCCTCACCCTCCCAGATCAGAACCCCGTCTAATTAAAGGTCTACAGAAAAGTGAAATAGTGCTTAAAAGGTTTACAAGAGACTAGTCACAGAGCTGAGGAGGTGTGTTGTTAGGAGAGAATATAGCGGCTGAAACTGGCCCCCTGGAAGATGGTTGAACCAGGAGGAAATATGATTACGATATACAAAATACTCAGAGGAACTGATAGTGCGAAGAACAGGTTTAGTATTATGTAAGGACAAGATACACACACACACACACACACACACATACACACACACACAAAGGTTTGCAACAAGACTAGTCCCAGAGCTAAGGGGATTGTCCTACGAAGAAAGGTTAAGGGAAATCGGCCTGACGACACTAGAGGACATGAGGGTTAGGGGAGGCATGATAACGACATATAAAATACTGCGAGGAATATATAAGGTGGACAGAGACAAGATGTTCCAGAGAGGGGACACATAAACAAGGGAGAAGACCGGAGACTGAGTACAGCTTGAGGTGGGGGAGCAGAAGATAACCGCACATAGCTGCTTTGTTAAAATGACCTAGAGGTAAGCATACACCGAATATATCACCAGAGGTGCACATAAAGTGTGCAACATTTGGGGCGTTGAGGCCCGGAACACCCTCCACGTATACATGCTATTATATTTTAGATTTTGCCGTCAAAGTGATGAACTGATCATGCACACAATATCTATCCTGCGGAGGGCAGCTCAACAGTATGTCTATCCTGCGGAGGGCAGCTCAACAGTATATCTATCCTGCGGAGGGCAGCTCAACAGTATATATATCCTGTGGAGGGCAGCTCAACAGTATATGGACACACATAACACCCAAGAACTTGGCATTAAAATGATTCACAGAAGTTCTACCATATCTTGGAACATCACTGAGAAGAATAAACAGATTCCTTTAGGGAGTTTTGCACAAAGCCCTGAAGCCCTGAAGTTTGTACTTCAGATGTGCCGGTACTAGACGTCTAATTGTTAGTAACAATACCTGACCTAGAGCCAAGAAGACTGCAATACGAGGTGACTCAGGGGACTAAACCTGACCACTATGTAATAGGGGAAGGTAAAGGAGGGACATCATTACCATGTATAAAATATTAAGAGAAATGGAGAATACAAACTGTTGTTATTGATGGTAATGGTGGTGGTGGTAGTGGTGGTGGTGGTAGTGGTGGTGGTGGTGGTGGTGGTAGTATTGGTGTGTTGGAGTGGTTGGTATTTTTGTTTAATAAATGTATGAAAGAGGGGAAGGTACCTAAGGATTGGCAGAGAGCATGTATAGTTCCTTTATATAAAGTGAAGGGTGACAAAAGAGATTGTAAACATTATAGGGGAATAAGTGAGAGGAGCTATAGGAGAGAGGAAGAGGCCAGTAGGAGCATTCAGAATCTGGTGAATCGTCATGAGTGTCAGATGTTAGCCATGGTGCTAATAAAATGTGTAATTATGCTAATATTAGTAATAAACATGATTCTACTGCTGTTCTCTCAACCAATGCAACAGGTGGCTTCCCACCTAACTCCTCTCCCCCTACCCTCCCCCTCTCCCCTCCCCTTCCCATCCTCACAGGAAACATAAAAAACAGATCAAATTAACCTCGATTTATTCTGACAAGTTCTCACGAGACGTCTTGACGAGAATGATAATTTAGTTGAGGTTGCAGCCATTGACCTTTTTAGAAGAACAAGAGCCCCCGGGGGCGCCTCTGAGAATGACACTTGCGCCACTTTTGACACTTGCGCCACTTCTAACACGTAACATTTGTGTAACTTAAGACCCCCCTAAGTGCCGAGAGTAATCTCCCGGTCTCCTGTGCATCGTGCTTAACTGTCTATTACACTGAGTTAACCATAATTTTTGTGTACGTTCTTCCATCTCGATATTTCTACTCCCTCCTGTTACAGTGACGTCTCTCAGGCTGTGGGTCCTCCCTCAGTAGCACCTAAAAGCTTCCGTCTTGTACGTCCCGTCATGTACACAAACATACAGAGATGCTACTCTCTTAAAGTACAAAAAAGGCACAATACTGTGAGTGGAATAACACACAAACAACCCTCACACAGGAGAGAGGAGCATATGACGACGTTTCGGTCCGAATTGGACCATTTACAAGTCAGACTAACACACGAGAGTAAGGGAGCCGGTATATATAGGCGAAGCAGACAGGAACGGGAGAAGTAGTAGTAGTAGAAGTAGTAGTAGTAGAAGTAGTAGTAGTAGAAGTAGTAGTAGTAGAAGTAGTAGTAGTACTAGAAGTAGTAGTAGTAGTAGTGACTTGCTCGATATTACTCTCATGAGTGTCAAGACTTACATAGACATACGATCAGGCGAAATACTTTTTTTTCTTATTTCCGAAGAAACTTTAGAGTTACAACTCTAGGTTAGCGGTAAACGGTCAGTCTTCGAAGGACAAGCTCCGAGTTACTCGTAGCATTGTGGCTGGTTGGTGAATTGGGTTTAAAGCCTGTCGACTGGGCGAAGGGTCATTAAGGCTGAATGTCACCTGTTCACCACCCGTCAAGAATATTTTAGTGATAATGTTGCAAGAATTACCGACAATATGTTAAGTAAAAGGACACAGGTGTAGCAAATGCAACATTTGCATTGTGGCAACGTTTCGCTCTCCAGGAGCTTCATTACGCCCTTACGTAATGGTCTGATACAGCTCCTGGAGAGCGAAACGTTGCAGCAATAAAAATGTCGCATTTGCTGCACATGTGTGCAGCGCCTGGGTATCTATGTTAAGACGTTTGAACATCCAGGGGATTTTTCAGTTCATTACAGAGACTATGAACCAGAGAGAGCGGAAGATGAGGCAATCCATCCCTCAATCTTGATAAATCTTCAGTCTCGTGGCCTGGATCATCCTATAGCAGAGGCAGGAGACTGAACCCTTATATACCGGAGCTAGAAGAGAGGTGCAGCAGTTGCAGGCACCGTCACAGGTGGAGGTGGGTCATGAAGAGGAGTTGGACGAGAGGATACCAGTAGAGTTGTGGAAGGTATCGTCTGTACCAAGATTCCATCATGGCGTTGCTGTGTTATGCAAGTGTTGCTAAATTACTGGTGGATAATGGTGACACGTAGATGAAAAAGACACATCAAGAAGACACATCAAGACGCATCAACAAGACACATCAACAAGACACATCAAGAAGACACGTCAAGAAGACACATCACAGAAGACACATCAAGAAGACATCAAGAAAACACGTCAAGAAGACACATCAAGAAGACAAGACATCATAGAAAACACGTCAAGAAGACACATAAAGAAGACACATCAATAAAACACGTCAAGACGACACATCAAGAAGACACATCAAGAGAATTAAAAATCACATATGGATGTAATGCTGTAATAATGGTTCGCTGTATAATTAAATTTAAAAAAATAAAGTAACATCCTGTGATTAATAATTCAGACGTAAAAGTATCTTGACAATTTAAGGAGTTACAACAGAAATTGTAACTCCTTAAACGTTCTCTTTATTAAGTTTCTGATTGAACTGTTTAAGTAATTTACAGTGTTTTAGTTCATCTAGCAAGTTTGTCAACAATTTTTGGGGGGCTTTTACGAGCATCGAGTTTCCGGGGAGGTTGAAACTAACACCAGGACAGTCACAGAGGTATTGGTTTCGAGACTGTGTTTTCTGTTGTGGATTTCCAGGGGAGTGTCTTAGGTCAGCGTCAGCATTACAGTGTCAGTATCATTCTTTAATTCTGCTTCAAAATCATTAATTTTAACACGTAACTGTGGACAAGGTTTATTCTCAAAGGTCATATAGAATGTGTTTTTTTTAATTAATGATGAATTTATTTGTTATCATCCAGGTGTAGATGTTTATTTAGTTCATTATTAGCTACAAAGTCAGGAGGTCAGAGCAGAATAAGATGCAGGTCGTGTCAAATTATTAAGTCATAAATGCACTAGAGGCAGAGAAATGACTGATGACGAGTGATGGTGAAAGTGTTTCTTTTTTTCCGGGTTACTCTTCCTCGGTGAGAAACGGCAGATGTGTTAATAAAAATAAATATTGCAGCAGAGGCAGAGAATACACATATAACCTGAACATAGGAGAGAGAGAAGGTTACGACGACGTTTTGGGTTTACTTGGACCATTTACAAAGTCACACTAACACAAAAGAGTGAGGGATCCAGTATATATAAACGAGGAGGACAGGGACGCGACCAAGAGAGGAAGAACAAGCAGTGGTAAGCTGGTAGTGGAAGTAGTAGCAAAATTAATAGTAGTAGTGGAAGGCAGAGAAGTGGGCCCTGGATGCTGCCCAGGGGATCACTAATTTAATTCGTTAGAGCATTGAGGAAGTGTCATTTACACGTAGCTTGTGTTGCCCGAGTGTTGAGTAGGACCTGCAGTAGCTGCATCAGCGCCCTCTACACGTAGCTTGTGTTGCCTGCGTGTTGAGTAGGACCTGCAGGAGCTGCATCAGCGCCCTCTGTCTTAATACCGATGAAGTTTGCAGAAAATATTTTGGTCGGACGTACGAGAAGCCTCACACAGGTCAACAATACGTTCAGTACGACGCGCGTCGCTTTCGATCGCTGCGTAAACCGTGTCAAGCAAATTTTGTGATCGCGTCGCTAGTGTTTTCTTTGGGGCACAAACCCAAATTGGCAAGGAATAGTACGTACTTGTGTGTTTAATATTTTGTTCGTTGTTATGTACTGTTTAATGGTAGCAGTCTGAAATACCGAGACGACTGGAAGAGACACAAATGCAGTATAATTTGACCCTTAATTGGCAACGTTACGCCCACCAAGTGGGGAGAGATGTGTGTGTATAGTGAGCGTAGTGACGTGAGGCTCAGGCGAAGTATGTGGGAGTTAACTTCTTGGCCGGACTAATAACACGTTAAACAATAAAGAGTCACGTTATTTTGTATATGTCTCTTTCCATATACTGGATGTTGTTTAAGAGATTGAGTTCAGAGTCAATATTAAAAAGGAATAACAATAAGGTGATACAGGAATACAACAATGGCCGATGTCAGCCGAAATTTTTTAAAAAAAAATATATATATATATATATATATATATATATATATATATATATATATATATATATATATATATATATATATATATATATATACTGAGAAAGAAAATTCCACATGAGACATAAATAAGGAAAAGTGGTTGTCTGCATATTTCGGCATCCATCTGAGGTCCTCTTCAGTGAATGCAAAAGAGAAACCAAATACGTATTTATATGGGTAGAAAAGGTGGACGATGCCAAATATGTTGAGTGACGCATCTCAAGGTCTGGGCAGATCTTGAATCCTCATGGTGCTTGGTGACATCACATAGTAGGCTATCCTTATTTAAGCACATTAATGTCCTTCAAAACCCTCTCATGCTGGGTTCTCCTTATCTGGGAGTGTGAGAGAGTCTGGGTGGTTGTAGTGGCATAAGACACTTTGAACATAACGAAAGACTGAAGAGGCAGTGTAACAGAGCTGCCGGTCCATACCTTGCACCACATCGCTTCCATGTAAGTTTGGGACGAAGATTTTTAACACCTTCGTTGGAAGCCCCAACCCTCGAACACTTGTGGCCTGAGTGTTCCTCATCACACAGTTTCATCTTGTAGAGCGCAAGAGCCTCACAGAAGGCATTTACAATGCAACAACTTCACAGATTTTTGGAATATTAATAAATGGTGTGTTGAGGCATCTATGGAAATCAAAGAAATTTATCTAGGGATTCAAAAAGAGTATAGTAGTACCAACACCTTTTATACGAGTGTGAGATATAGGTTTCCACAGTTGCAGGAAGAGGGAGGCTGGAAGCAGTGGAGATGTCATGTCTAAGTGCAAAGTGTGAAGTGAATATTATACTTAGAACTCAGAGCTCAGAGATTAGAACACAGTGTTGGGTTACCAAGCCTGTAATTCAGTTAACAAGCCTGTAATTCAGAGGGCTGAGTGCCTGTTGGGTGGTTTGGAAATTTAGAGAGAATGAAGCAAAACAAGGTAGAAGGAATGAAGGGTAGGGGTCGTCCCAAGAAGGCTTGGAGGAAGGGAATAAAGGTTTTGAGCAATAGAGGCTAAAGCATCCAGCAGGCTTGTGTGAGCATGTTAGATGGAGACATCTGCTGTCAGGATTTGACGTGCTTTTGGAGTGAGAACAAGGTAATATTTATGAAGAGATTCAGGGAAACTAGTTAGGCGGAAGTGAGTCCTAGAGGTGGGAAGTACAGTGCCTGCAGTCTGTAGGAAGGGTGAAGATGTTACAGTCGTGGAGGTGGGAAGTACAGTGCCTGCAGTCTGTAGGAAGGGTGAAGATGTTACAGTCGTGGAGGTGGGAAGTACAGTGCCTGCAGTCTGTAGGAAGGGTGAAGATGTTACAGTCGTGGAGGTGGGAAGTACAGTGCCTGCAGTCTGTAGGAAGGGTGAAGATGTTACAGTCGTGGAGGTGGGAAGTACAGTGCCTGCAGTCTGTAGGAAGGGTGAAGATGTTACAGTCGTGGAGGTGGGAAGTACAGTGCCTGCAGTCTGTAGGAAGGGTGAAGATGTTACAGTCGTGTAGGTGGGAAGTACAGTGCCTGCAGTCTGTAGGAAGGGTGAAGATGTTACAGTCGTGGAGGTGGGAAGTACAATGCCTGCAGTCTGTAGGAAGGGTGAAGATGTTACAGTCGTGGAGGTGGGAAGTACAGTGCCTGCAGTCTGTAGGAAGGGTGAAGATGTTACAGTCGTGGAGGTGGGACGTACAATGCCTGCAGTCTGTAGGAAGGGTGAAGATGTTACAGTCATGGAGGTGGGACGTACAGTCGGCTGGGAGTCTTGTTATTTATATAGATCAACGACTTAAAGAAGATACTGGTATCACAGTACCCACGACACCTTTATTTATTCCTTCTTCCCACCCTGCTGACATCCATCCACCTCCTTAACCATTTAACCAGTCTGCCACCAAGCCAGTCAACCATTCAGCTACTAAGCCAAAAGATCAGTCAGTTAGCCATCAACAAGGAAGCCAGCCAGTCAGCCAGCCAGTCAGCCAGTCAGTCAGCCAGCCAGTCAGCCAGCCAGTCAGCCAGACAGTCAGCCAGACAGCAAGCGCCTCACCAAAAGTATCCCACACAGCTAAATCAGTCACATCCGGCCCTAAGGGGCTGGTTTTGTGGTCTTAATTTAGTGTTACCACCCACCCTTCATATCATAGTGTTACCACCCACCCTTCATATCATAGTGTTACCACCCATCCTTCATATCATAGTGTTACCACCTACCCTTCATATCATAGTGTTACCACCCACCCTACATATCATAGTGTTTCCACCCATCCTTCATATCAAAGTGTTACCACCCACCCTTCATATCATACTGTTTCCACCCATCCTTCATATCATAGTGTTACCACCCATCCTTCATATCATAGTGTTACCACCCACCCTTCATATCATAGTGTTACCACCTATCCGTCATATCATAGTGTTACCACCCACCCTTCATATCATAGTGTTACCACCCACCCTTCATATCATAGTGTTACCACCCATCCTTCATATCATAGTGTTACCACCATCCTTCATAGTATAGTGTTACCACCCATCCTTCATATCATAGTGTTACCACCCATCCTTCATATCATAGTGTTACCACTCATCCTTCATATCATAGTGTTACCACCCACCATTCATATCATAGTGTTACCACCCACCCTTCATATCATAGTGTTACCACCCATCCTTCATATCATACTGTTACCACCCATCCTTCATATCATAGTGTTACCACCCACCCTTCATATCATAGTGTTACCACCCATCCTTCATTGCATAGTGTTACCGCCCATCCTTCATATCATAGTGTTACCAACCATCCTTCATATCATAGTGTTACCACCCACCCTTCATATCATAGTGTTACTTCCCACCCTTCATATCATAGTGTTACCCCCATCCTTCAGATCATAGTGTTACCACCCACCCTTCATATCATAGTGTTACCACCCATCCTTCATATCATAGTGTTACCGCCCACCCTTCATATCATAGTGTTACCACCCACCCTTCATATCATAGTGTTACCACCCACCCTTCATATCATAGTGTTACCACCCATCCTTCATATCATAGTGTTACCACCCACCCTTCATATCATAGTGTTACCACCTAACCTTCATATCATAGTGTTACCACCCACCCTTCATATCATAGTGTTACCACCCACCCTTCATATCATAGTGTTACCACCCATCCTTCATATAATAGTGTTACCACCCATCCTTCATATCATAGTGTTACCACCCACCCTTCATATCATAGTGTTACCACCCACCCTTCATATCATAGTGTTACCACCTATCCTTCATATCATAGTATTACCACCCACCCTTCATATCATAGTGCTACCACCCACCCTTCATATCATAGTGTTACCACCCACCCTTCATATCATAGTGTTACCACCCACCCTTCATATCATAGTTGTAACACCCACCCTTCATATCATAGTGTTACCACCTAGCCTTCATATCATAGTGTTACCACCCATCCTTCATATCATAGTGTTATCACCCACCCTTCATATCATAGTGTTACCACCCACCCTTCATATCATAGTGTTACCACCCACCCTTCATATCATAGTGTTACCACCCACCCTTCCTATCATAGTGTTACCACCCATCCTTCATATCATAGTGTTACCACCCACCCTTCATATCATAGTGTTACCACCCACCCTTCATATCATAGTGTTACCACCCACCATACATATCATAGTGTTACTATCCATTCTTCATATCATAGTGTTACCACCCATCTTTCATATCATAGTGTTACCACCCATCCTTCATATCATAGTGTTTAAACCCCCCTTCATATCATAGTGTTACCACCCACCCTTCATATCATAGTGTTACCACCCATCCTTCATATCATAGTGTTACCATCCATCCTTCATATCATAGTGTTACCACCCACCCTTCATATCCTAATGTTACCACCCACCCTTCATATCATAGTGTTACCGCCCACCCTTCATATCATAGTGTTACCACCTATCCTTCATATCATAGTGTTGCCACCCACCCTTCATATCATAGTGTTACCACCGACCCTTCATATCATAGTGTTACCACCCACCCTTCATATCATAGTGTTACCACCCACCCTTCATATCATAGTGTTACCACCGACCCTTCATATCATAGTGTTACCACCCATCCTTCATAGCATAGTGTTACCACCCAGGTGTGTGGGTGTGGGGAGGCAGGTATGTGGGAGTGGGGAGGCAGGTGTGAGTGTGAGGTTGGTTTGCGAGTGTGAAGAGGCAGGTGTGTGGGTGTGGGGAGGCAGGAATATATGTGGGTGTGGGGAGGCAGGTGTGTGAGTGTGAGGGGGCATGTTTGTGAGTGTGAGGAGGCAAGTGTGTGGGTGGGACAGTGTGTGGGTGAGGATGTGGCATGCATGGTGGGGGAGGCAGGTGTGTGAGTGAGCCGCGACCTGCAGTACAAGGTGTGTACGAGCAGCGGGTGTGGCATAGCAGTGTGTGGATGACCAGGCCAACGGTGTGGCATAGTGTGGAAGGTGTGTGGACACGGGGGGACCAGCTATATCATGTGTGGTGACACCCACTGTGTTGCGATGTGTGTGGACACAGGTGTGTGAGGATCAAGTGTTGTGGGGACAGGTGTGTGGGATAGGTGAGGTCAGGTGTGTTAGCAGGCATTGTGTGGATGAGCAGGTGTGGAGTGTGGGTAAAGCTGCAGTGAAATATGTGGTGTGTGAGATCATGGGAGCAGTGTGTTGAGGGGGACACGTTCAGTGGATGCATAGTGTCCAGTGAATATCAGTGTGTGTAGGCCATGCATCTTCATATCATGTGTTACCACTGCACCCGTTGCATAGGTGGCGAAGTGTTGTAGCACTGTGCATATGAGTAGTGTTACGCACGTTAGGCATAGTCGTAGTGTTATGACATGTGGGTGCAGTGAGGGCAGAGTGTGTGGACGCACACTGTGGTCATGATATGTGTGTGAGCAGGTGTGTGGTGCATGGATGCAGGTGTGGGTGTGCGAGCTATGTGCAGTGGTGTAGCAGTTCAGGTGAGCATAGTGTTGAGCAGACTGTGATGAGGCAGTTGAGTGTAGACATGGTGGTGCATAGAGGCTGGTGCGGTGTGGAGAGCAGGTGGTGGTCATGGAGGCAGGTGTGATGGGTGTGTGGGAGGGAGCAGTGTGTGGGTATGACAGGTGTGTAGGTTGAGGCAGGTGAGGTGATGGCATGGGTGGAGGCATGGATGTGTGGGTGCATGAGAGCAGGTGTGATGGATGCAGTGGGCATGGTGCAGTGGTGTGAGGGAGGCAGGTGTTGGTGTGAGGTGTGGGTGATGGCAGGTGTGTGGTGTGATGGAGCAGTGTGTGATGCAGTGTGGTGGGGAGCAGGTGTGGTGTGATGAGACTGTGGTGTGATGGAGCAGGTGGGTGATGGAGGCATGTGTGTGATGGACGTGGTGGGTGATGGAGGCAGGTGTGGGTGGTGGAGGTGATGGGGTGCATGGAGGCAGTGTGTGTGATACAGGTGTGGGTGAGGAGGCAGGTGTGTGGTGTGGAGGCAGTGTGTGGGTGATGGAGGCAGGTGTGTGGGTGGAGGCAGGTGTGGTGAGGAGGCAGGTGTGGGATGGAGGCAGGTGTGTGGGTGATGGAGGCAGGTGTGTGGGTGATGGAGGCAGTGTGTGGTGAGGAGGCAGGTGTGTGGTGATGGAGGCAGGTGGTGGTGGGGAGAGGTGTGGTGGGTTGGAGGCAGGTGTGAGGAGGCATGTGTGGTGTGATGGGAGGCAGGTGTGTGGGTGTAGACAGGTGTGTGGGTGTGAGGCAGGTGTGTAGGTGATGGAGGCAGGTGTGGGTGTATGGAGGCAGTGTGGGTGAGGGAGGCAGGTGTTTGGGTGTATGAGCAGTGTGTGGTGTGAGGGGGCAGGTGGGTGTGAGGAAGTGTGGGGTGTATGGAGGCATGTGTGTGGGTGATGGAGCATGTGTGGGGTGGGAGGCAGGTGTGGGATGAGGCAGGGTGTGGGTGAGGGAGGAGGTGTTGGGTGTGGAGGCAGTGGTGGTGTATGGAGGCAGGTGTGTGGGTGAGGAGGCATGTGTGGGTGTATGGTGGCAGGTGTGTGGGTGTATGGAGGCAGGTGTGTGGGTGTATGGAGAGCATGTGTGGGTGATGGAGGCAGGTGTGTGGGTGTATGGAGGCATGGTGTGTGTATGGAGGCAGGTGTGGGTATGGGGCAGGTGTGTGGTAGGTAGCAGTGTGGGTGTGGAGGCAGGTGGTGGGTGTATGGAGCAGGTGTGTGGTGAGGGAGGCAGGTGTGTGGGTGATGGAGCAGTTGTGTGGTGATGGAGCAGGTGTGGGTGAGGAAGGCAGGTGTGTGGGTGAGGGAGGCAGGTGTGTGGGTGATGGAGGCATGTGTGTGGGTGATGGAGGCAGGTGTGTGGTGTATGGAGGCAGTGTGGGTGAGGGAGGCAGGTGTGTGGGTGTGCGGAGGCAGGTGTGGGTGTAGAGAGTGTGTGGGTTATGGAGGCAGGTGTGTGGGTGAGGAGGCAGTGTGTGGTGTATGGAGGCAGGTGTGGGGTGTATGGAGGAGGTGTGTGGGTGTAGAGGCAGTGTGTGTATGAGCATTGTGGTGTTGGAGGCATTGTGTAAGAGTGTTGGATGGCAGGTGTGTGGTGTATGCATAGGTGTAGAGCATTGTTATCATGTGTTAGACATTATAAGTGTTGGCTTTAGCATGTGTTAGAGCAGGTGTGTGGGTGTGGGGAGGCAGGTTGTGGGTGTTGGAGGCAGTGTGTGGGTGAGGTGGGTGTGTGGTGTATGAGGCAGGTGTGTGGGTGGGGAGGCAGTGGTGTATGGGTGTGGGGGAGGCATGTGTGGTGTAGGGCAGTGTGTGGTGTAGGAGGCAGGTGTGGGTGGGGAGGCAGGTGTGTGGGTGTGCGGCAGGTGTGTGGGTGTGGGAAGGCAGGTGTGTGGGTGAGGGGCAGGTTGGGTGTGGGAGGCAGTGTGGGTGTATGGAGGCAGGTTGTGGGTGGAAGGCAGGTGTGTGGGTGGGAGGCAGGTGTGGGGTGTAGGAGGCATGTGTGGGTGTGGAGGCAGGTGTGTGGTGTGGAGCAGGTGTGTGGGTGGGGAGGCAGGTGTGTGGGTGTGGGAGCAGGTGGGGTGGAGGCAGGTGTGTGGGTGTGGAGGCAGGTGTGTGGGTGGGGAGAGTGTGTGGTGTGGAAGGCAGGTGTGTGGGTGAGGAGGCAGTGTGTGGTGTGAGGCAGGTGTGTGGGTGTTGGAGGAGTGTGTGTGTGTATGGAGGCAGTTGTGGGGGTGAGGGGAGGCAGGTGTTTGGGTGTATGAAGGCAGGTGTGTGGGTGTATGGGGGCAGGTTTGAGGGTGTGAGGAGGCATGTGTGTGGGTGTATGGAGGCAGGTGTGTGGGTGAGGAGGCATTGTGGGGTTTTTGGAGGCAGTGTGTGGTGATGGAGGCAGGGTGTGGGTGAGGAGGCAGGTGTGTGGGTGGGAGGCAGGTGTGTGGGTGTGGAGGCAGGTGTGTGGGTGTATGGAGGCAGGTGTGTGGGTGAGGAGGCAGTGTGTGGGTGTATGGAGGCAGGTGTGTGGGTGTATGGAGGCAGGTGTGTGGGTGTATGGAGGCAGGTGTGTGGGTGTATGGAGGCATGTGTGTGGGTGTATGGAGGCAGGTGTGTGGGTGTATGGAGGCAGGTGTGTGGGTGAGGAGGCAGGTGTGTGGGTGTATGGAGACAGGTGTGTGGGTGTATGGAGGCAGGTGTGTGGGTGAGGAAAGGCAGGTGTGTGGGCACACATAGGTAAGAGCATCACTCTTCCATGTATAACCCTGGCAGTTAAGCTTCCCTCAAGCACTCTCTTCACTGCCAGTCACTGCAGCTTTATCTCCTCTCATAATGTCCAGCTTATCTTAAAGATGTGATCTTCCTCCTCAAAGTATATTACCTCGCAGAAGACACTTCTGACTGGGCTATATTTTAGCCGCACTCCGTTCAGAATTATGGCTGGGCTATATTAACCTCACTCGCTTCACAAAATAAGTGGGACCAGGAGCTGGAGATCGACCCTCTTTAACTCAAAGTTTGCTTATTATTAAATTATTGTAAACTTATATAAAATATATTTATATGGATTAGGCTAAATTAAATTGCGCTTCTTATAATAAGGTTAAGTAAGTTTCCTAAGGTGCTTTTGGTACAAAATCATTATATTTTTATATTAACATAAACAAAAAATATGTCTTTAAATGTATAAGAATTTTTTTTAGAAAGGACTAAATTTTAAATGAGTTCTTGCCAATTTATCAGTTTTACCTATTCGGAGCTTGTTTGAATATTTTCTTCTCCCACCACCACTTAATAAATGCTATGTTTGTGAACTTTATTTGTAAACAAAATACATTAAAAAAAAGAGATACAATGATAAGGAGAACAACATAAATAACATCTCAGAGCCTACATCTCCCTCTGATCGTTACATTGGTAACGAGTCTCTGAAAGAGGAAGCTGGCCACTCTGGAGTCCTTGTTTTCCGTGATACGTTTTTCACCTAACTCTTTAAGGAATCTGAGAGTACATTTGTCCCATGCTTCGAGGGTCCGACCCTACTAGGACGAAGTTACAGTATGGTGGCAGCCCTCTGTATTTGCTGATCTGTGTCTTCCTGAAACTAGCGGTACCACCTTCTTTGGCTTCAGAGTGCTGTAGGCAGGTATCAGCCAACGTAGACGCACATGCGTAGTCCCATGCAATCTGTTTACCATCCTTCCAGGGTAGCATCTGAACGCTTTTGGCTTCCATCAGGCCTCAATACCTGAGGTTCCCGTTCTGCTTGGCAACGGGCTGTGGTAAGACTTTGCTTGATGATATCATTGACCTTCTCGTTTCTGGCATTCTTCCCTTCCTACGTGTGACAGTTGATCAACTGACGCCCTGCCGCAAATGCTCCTGCGAGTATGGGAGTGGCTAGTCGAAGAGCTTCACTAATTCGAATGATCTGAGAATCGAGCCGAGTGCCCAAGGAGGAATTTGAGACAGCTAAAAAGAAATCTCCCGAATGTGGTGACTTCACCGCTAGGAGACGAGCTTTGTCCTTTCCTGAGGCATTGTTGAGCATTGTTTGAGCGATTTTCTCCACGATGGGCTTGTCCCAGTGGGACTGCTTGCGATCTCTGGGAGGAGCTGGTCTACTTCAAGAGTTGCTTGGAAGAGTTGCTTGATCCCATTGGTGACCTTCTAGTGACAGATTCATCTTCCTAAAGATAGATCTCAGGAGTGCGTCATAGTCACTGACTGTTGGGTTGTCGAAGGAGAGTGAAATCCTCAAGAAATAGGTTAGTCTTGGTAATGTTAGACACCTTGTGAGGAGATACGGAGCATCATAGGCATTCAGATCCCTTATTCTGTGATCTGGATGCTTTTGGAAGAGATGGTAGTTGAGGCTTCTGGTAGGATTGTTCGCACCGCTGTAATTATTTCCTGGTTTGATGAGACGATTTCACACTTCGAAGGGTTGAGGATGAGTCCCAGTGCTTCTCCCTGTGACTTCACCAATCGAAGAACCTCTACAAGGGACTCCTCAGTACCTGCCAGAGTGTCTTCATGCAGGTACCTGATACTGAGCTCGCTGTGTAAGCTGGATGTGAGTTCTCTTACCGCTAAGCAAAAAATGAATGGAGCGAGTGGGTCACCGCTTGCTTGCTGCATGAGCTACCGCTTCACTGCCTTGAGAGATCCCACAGTTCAGTTGGTCTGGCCGGAGTAAGCTGGAGGCTTCTGTGCAAATGTTTCTCACTACTGCTTTGTCAACGAGACCACGAAGAGTGATACTAACAGCGATGGGTCTGATTACCCCATCCTTCATTTTCAAATCACATAATTAGGCTCTGAAAAAGAAATGTTTAATTTCTTCAGGAATCAGCCCCGCCAGACAGTTGTTGACGAAGGTTCTTAACTCAGAAAGGAGAATTGATTTCGCTGTGCCAAGCACTGTGTTTACTATCCCTTTGACGTCTTGTGGTTGCATTCCAGTGTAAGATCCTACACATCTTGCTGGAAATGACACAATCGCTTTATCAATTTCTGATTTTGACAAAATTAACGGTTCAGGGATGGGATCATCAGAAGGGGTGTTGTTAGTGACACTGGTCTTCCTGGTTGTGTGCCTGTCTCTTAGTACTTGAACTGTGGCCTCATCTCTGGAAACGATTGTGTCTCGTCACTTGTGATTATTCTGATTGCTTCCACTGTGCTGCCTTCGACTTTTTTTTTTGCTAACCTGTGCACAAATTTTCTTGGTGTCAGTGGATGTTTTTCTTGCGACAGCCTCGGTGATTCCTGCAATGATGAGGCAGAGGTATACAATTATCCGTTCTTGGGTTGTTGCACACAGCTCTGGTGACTGATGTAGTGAGCGGTGTTCCGCCTCTTACAGTAACTGCTAGACACACGTTGCTAAACAGGAGCAGGATGCGCCATGCTTTAATGGTGCCTTGGGCTTCTAAGTTGGTGGAACCTCCAGTATATGAACGATTAACATCAGGGATATGAGATAGGGTCCTGCTAGCAGTACATTTGAATGACATCAGGAGATTATCGCAATTGAGGAGGTTGCCAGTCAGTTGTCTGTGGATCTGTGGAGGCTGCAGTCTGCTCTCCGCGGGAAGCAAATGTGACCCAGCACACCCATTGTGTACGCGAATTAGACCACTCCTAATGAGGGACCGGTATGCTCCACACACACACACACGCACGCACACACACACACGGGGCCAGGAGCTGAGTCTCGACCTCTGCAACCACAATTAGATGAGTACACACACACACACACACACACACGCACGCACACACACACGCACACGCACACACACGCACACACACACGCACACACACGCACACACACATATATATATATATAAATATATATATATATATATATATATATATATATATATATATATATATATATATATATGTTAATTACCATTTTGTCCTTTTTTGTCCTAGGCACATGTCGATTAGACACTACGCCTGTTGTATATGTGTGTGTGTGTGTGTACTCACCTAATTGTGGTTACAGGGTCGAGACTTAGCTCTTGGCCCTCCTCTTCACTGTCCGCTACTGGGTCTCTTCTCTCCCTGCTCCATGAGCTTTATCATACCTTGTCTTAAAGCTATGTATGGTTCCTGACTCCACTACATCGTTTGCTAGACTATTCCACTTCCTGACTACTCTATGGCTGAAGAAATGCTTCCTACCATCGTGTGTGTGTGTGTCGTGCCGAATAGGTAAAACTGGTCAATTAGCAAGAGCTCGTTTAAAATTAAGCTTTCTAAAATTTTCTCATGTACATTTAAAGATATATTTTTTCATTTATATTAAAATAAAAATTAATGATTTTGTACCAAAAGAACCTTAGGAAACTTACCTAACCTTATTATAACAAGCGCAATTTAATTTAGCATATATATATATATATATATATATATATATATATATATATATATATATATATATATATATATATATATATATATATATATATATATATATATATATATAAATATATATATTTATAACAACAACAACACAAGTTACAACAACAAATAACACAAGTTATAACAACAACAACACAAGTTATAACAACAACAACAACACTAGTTATAACAACAACACAAGTTATAACAACAACACAAGTTATAACAACAACAACACAAGTTATAACAACAACAACAACACTAGTTATAACAACAACAACACAAATTACAACAACACAAGTTATAACAACAACAACAATATAAGTTACAACAACACAAGTTATAACAACAACAACACAAGTTATTACAACAACAACACAAGTTATAGCAACAACACAAGTTACAACAACAGCAACACAAGTTATTACAACAACAACACAAGTTACAACAACAGCAACACAAGTTATTACAACAACAACACAAGTTACAACGACAACCACTCAAGTTATTACAACAACAACACAAGTTACAACAACAACAAAAGTTACAAGAGCAACAACAACAAGTTACAACAACAACACAAGTTATAACAACAACAATACAAGTTATAACAACAACAACACAAGTTATAACAACATCAACACAAGTTATAACATCAACACAAGTTACAACAACACAAGTTATAACATCAACACAAGTTACAACAACACAAGTTATAACATCAACACAAGTTACAACAACAACAACACAAGTTACAACAACACAAGTTATAACATCAACACAAGTTACAACAACAACAACACAAGTTATAAGAACAACAACACAAGTTATAACAACAACAACACAAGTTATAACAACAACACAAGTTATAACAACAACACAAGTTATTACAACAACACAAGTTATTACAACAACACAAGTTATTACAACAACACAAGTTGCAACAACAACATAAGTTACAACAACAACAACAAAAGTTATAACAACAAGTTACAACAACACAAGTTACAACAACAACAACACAAGTTATAACAACAAGACAAGTTACAACAACAACAAGACAAGTTACAGCGGCACCAACACTAGTTACAGCAACACCAACACTAGTTATAGCAACACCAACACTAGTTACAACAACACTAGTTACAGCAGCACCAACACTAGTTACAGCAGCCCCAACACTAGTTACAGCAGCACCAACACTAGTTATAGCAACACCAACACTAGTTACAGCAACACCAACACTAGTTACAGCAACACCAACACTAGTTACAGCAACACCAACACTAGTTACAGCAACACCAACACTAGTTACAGCAACACCAACACTAGTTACAGCAACACCAACACTAGTTACAGCAGCACCAGCACTAGTTACAGCAACACTAGTTACAGCAGCACCAGCACTAGTTACAGCATCACCAACACTAGTTACAGCAACACTAGTTACAGCAGCACCAGCACTAGTTACAGCAGCACCAGCACTAGTTACAGCATCACCAACACTAGTTACAGCAACACTAGTTACAGCAGCACCAGCACTAGTTACAGCAGCACCAGCACTAGTTACAGCAGCACCAGCACTAGTTAGCAGCACACCTAGACAGCATCAAAAGTTACAGCAACACTAGTTACAGCAGCACCAGCACTAGTTACAGCAACACTAGTTACAGCAGCACCAGCACTAGTTACAGCAGCACCAGCACTAGTTACAGCAGCACCAACACTAGTTACAGCATCACCAACACTAGTTACAGCAACACTAGTTACAGCAGCACCAGCACTAGTTACAGCAACACTAGTTACAGCAGCACCAGCACTAGTTACAGCATCACCAACACTAGTTACAGCAACACTAGTTACAGCAGCACCAACATTAGTTACAGCAACACCAACACTAGTTACAGCAGCACCAGCACTAGTTACAGCAACACCAACACTAGTTACAGCAGCACCAACACTAGTTACAGCATCACCAACACTAGTTACAGCAACACCAACATTAGTTACAGCAGCACCAACACTAGTTACAGCAGCACCAGCACTAGTTACAGCATCACCAACACTAGTTACAGCAGCACCAACATTAGTTACATCATCACCAACACTAGTTACAGCAACACTAGTTACAGCAGCACCAACACTAGTTTCAGCAGCACCAGCACTAGTTACAGCAGCACCAACATTAGTTACAGCATCACCAACACTAGTTACAGCAGCACCAGCACTAGTTACAGCATCACCAACACTAGTTACAGCATCACCAACACTAGTTACAGCAACACTAGTTACAGCAGCACCAGCACTAGTTACAGCATCACCAACACTAGTTACAGCAGCACCAACATTAGTTACAGCAACACCAACACTAGTTACAGCAGCACCAGCACTAGTTGCAGCAACACTAGTTAAAGCAACACCACCCAACACTAGTTACAGCAACACCAACACTAGTTACAGCAGCACCAGCACTAGTTGCAGCAACACTAGTTAAAGCAACACCACTCAACACTAGTTACAGCAACACTAGTTACAGCAACACCAACACTAGTTACAGCAACACCAACACTAGTTACAGCAACACCAACACTAGTTACAGCATCACCAACACTAGTTACAGCAACACTAGTTACAGCAACACCAACACTAGTTACAGCAACACCAACACTAGTTACAGCAACACTAGTTACAGCTTCACCAACACTAGTTACAGCATCACCAACACTAGTTACAGCAACACTAGTTACAGCAACACCAACACTAGTTACAGCAACACCAACACTAGTTACAGCAACACCAACACTAGTTACAGCAACACCACCCAACACTAGTTACAGCAACACTAGTTCAGCAGCACCAACACTAGTTACAGGACACCAACACTGTTACAACACTAGTTACAGCATCACCAACACTAGTTACAGCAACACTAGTTACAGCAACCACACTAGTTACAGCAACACCAACACTAGTTACAGCAACACCAACACTAGTTACAGCAACACCAACACTAGTTACAGCAACACCACCCAACACTAGTTACAGCAACACTAGTTACAGCAACACCAACACTAGTTACAGCAGCACCAACACTAGTTACAGCAACACTAGTTACAGCAGCACCAATACTAGTTACAGGAACACCAACCCTATTCACAGCAGTCATTTACAGCAACAACAAAAATATTCTGTATTCTGATTTTCAATCCCTGAGTGTTAGTAAACTCCATGGGTTAGTAATCCCAGGTGTTCAGTAACCCCTGGATGTTGGGGTGGGTTATTAACCCAGGATAACCCCACAGAGTTTTGCAGTGTGGAATATTTCTTAATATTTCTCTGGTCTCCTTTCCCAGGAATGACCACCGAGATTACAATAACACACAGGTACCTGTTTACTGCTAGGTGAAGAGAGGCAGTAGGTGTTAAGGAGACCTACACATGCATCTCGTCTCAGCGCTGCAGCAGCACCCAAGGACAAGTACCGTGAAAATTAGATCATTTTCATTGCGGAAACTGTTTGAATCAGCAACCAGCTGGTGCAGTGAGAAGTGTGGGTACTTACCTTGAGCAGCGTCAGTGCCTGTGGATGATGGCAGTGTCCGTGGTCGACAGTCAGCGAACTGGTGCGGATTTTTAGATGTCAGAGTCCGCATGGATCATCGTTAGGTGGAAAAGAGAGAGTCTGTGAAGCACTATAGAGCCACTGGGGAGAGGTGAGGCCACTGAAGAAACAACTAGTGGTAGGTTAGTGCTGCTGGTGGTGGTGTGGTAGTCTTGGCTAGCGGGTACTACTAGGTGTTAGAATTAGTCCATCTCCAGGCACTGTGCCCCGTACGCCTCCTGGCCCGACTTACCCACTACAAGTGCCAACACACACTAGGCACGCTCAGGGGGCCAGAGCCTAGACCTCACTCTGGCATCCTTTGGCACCAGGAGAAGCTGACCAATCACGCCTCGAGCTGCCGCCGCCCGTCCAATGAGATTCCGGCATCTCTCAATGGCCGGGATGAACCTTTACCGTGTGTGACAGTCGGAGCCATGCTTACTAATAGAGGCGCTACCAAAGGTTAATGACACGTTTAGGCCGTTCCACTAGCTGGGGAAGGCCTAGGTAGGCCTAGAGGTGGGAATGAGGAGCTGTAGTTCCTCTGGTGAGGCAGGAGGCTGTCAGCGGATGAGAGGAGGTTGAACCTTGTGGCCGGTAAGTGAGACTTCCCTTACACTCTCAACCATCTATGACCAGCGTCCCTCCACAACTTCCCGCCTCCACGTTCCTCCCTCCATACTATGGAACTCCATACTATGCAACTCCACCTCTAGAAGCAATCCACCATCACCATCGGACAAGGCTTCCTCCACCAGTAAACCAGGTTCCCCTCCATCACGAGACTAGATTCTCTCCACCAGTTGACCAGGTCCCCTGAACCAGTTGACTACGTCCCCTCACCAGTAGACCAGGTTTCCCCACTAGTAGGCTAGGTTCCCTCTACCCCTGAGACCAGGTCCCCTCCACTCCTAGACCAGGTCCCCTCCACTCCTAGACCAGGTCCCCTCCACTCCTAGACCAGGTCTCCTCCACTCCTAGACAAGGTCCCCTCCACTCCTAGACCAGATCCCCTCCACTCCTAGACCAGGTCCCCTCCACTCCTAGACAAGGTCCCCTCCACTCCTAGACCAGGTCCCTTCCACTCCTAGACCTGGTCCCCTCCACTCCTAGACCAGGTCCCCTCCACTCCTAGACCAGGTCCCCTCCACTCCTAGACCACCACTTACAAGACTAACCACCACTTACAAGACTCGCAGTAAACTGTACACTTTGGTGTAACCAGACTACAGTGTTCATGGTGTACTTACTGTAACTACAAATATCTTTGACCCCCCCCCCCTCACCCTGCCTTGTTTATCATGACTAGCCATGTCTGTCTACACACCACACACACACACACACACACACACACACACACACACACACACACACACACACACACACACACACACACACACACACACACACACACACCACACACACACACACACACACACACACACACACACACACACACACACACACACACACACACACACACACACACACACACACACACACACACACACACACACACACACACACACACACACACACACACACACACACACACACACACACACACACACACACACACACACACACACACACACACACACACACACACACACACACACACACACACACACACACACAAAACACACAACCCCACACACACACCACACACACACACACACACACACACACACACACACACACACACACACACACCACACACACACACACACACACACACACACACAAACACACACACGCACACACACACACAGAGTCCCGTCAACAGTATTCATCTAATTCTAGGAAAAATATTAGATTTCTTGCAGTCACTTGTACTCGCCTTAGAGTACAGATAGTTGTAGTCCAAGTCTTCTCTCCGCCTCTATCTCTTCAGTATTTATGTCTGTTCCATGTACCCCTATCCTACTCAGATTACTATTCCTCCTCTTTCTTTAATTCACTTTCTCTGTGTAATATTCTTCTTCTTCCTCCTCCTCTCCTCCTCCTCTTCCTCTTCCTCCTCTTCTTCCTCCTCCTCCTCCCCATTCCCCTCCCCCTCCTCCTCCTCCTCTACTAATGTCTACCAACTGACAGGCAAATTACACGTCTCATGCCAAGTATAATATTTCAGTTAACTTTGTGGTTCATCAAGTTAGGTTACAATGTGAAGTGGTGGTCCCTACTGTGTCTTGTGGTCCCATCTGTGTCTTGTGGTCCCATCTGTGTCTTGTGGTCCCAGCTGTGTCTTGTGGTCCCATCTGTGTCTTGTGGTCCCATCTGTGTCTTGTGGTCCCATCTGTGTCTTGTGGTCCCATCTGTGTCTTGTGGTCCCATCTGTGTCTTGTGGTCCCAGCTGTGTCTTATGGTCCCATCTGTGTCTTATGGTCCCATCTGTGCCTTGTGGTCCACTGTGTCTTATGGTCCATCTGTCTTATGGTCCCATTGTGTCTTATGGTCCCATCTGTGTCCCCTCTGTGAGTCCCATCTGTGTCTTGTATGGGTTCCATCTGTGTCTATGGTCCCACTGTGGTGGTCCCATCTGTGTCTTTTGGTCCCATCTTTTTTCATTTGGGCCATGTGTCTTGTGGTCCCATCTGTGTCTGGTAGTCCCATCTGTGTCTGGTGACGTGGTGGTCCCCTCCCCGACGGAGATCCTCCATCATGGAGGATGTCCTCCATGGAGGACTTTCATCTGGCCAGGGATGCTGAGGGCATCACCTCCAGACTCCACTCCCTGGCTACCACTCATCTCATTGACAGTCCAGGGGATTGTTTATGTGAGACACCAGAGGACATTCTTCAGGTGTTACAAACAACAAACATTCTTCAGGTGTTACAAACAACAAACATTCTTCAGGTGTTACAAACAACAAACATTCTTCAGGTGTTACAAACAACAAACATTCTTCAGGTGTTACAAACAACAAACATTCTTCAGGTGTTACAAACAACAAACATTCTTCAGGTGTGTAGGGAAGAGGGAATGGTTTTATTTTTTTATTTAGGAAAATAGGGAATGGCAGCGGGTTTGAGAATGTATGTAGGAAGGAGAGGAAAGAGTTGAATGGAAGGAGGAGAGATGGAGGACAGGAGAGAAGCTGGACCGGAGGTTACAAAAAACATTAGGTGGAGGGAAGAGGAGAGAGTGGAGTTATGGTTATAGAAAATAGGAATGAGATAAAAACAGGTTGAGAATGTGATATAGGGATGGGTTCAGAGTTAGGAGAAAATGGAAGGGAAGATGGAGGAGGAGGAAATGGAAGGAAAGAGACTGGAGAGGGGGAGAGAGAGAGAGGGGAGAAGGAAAAGAATAGAAGAATGGAGAATAAAAGGAAATATGGATAAGTTTCAGAAGGGAAAAAGGAAGGAAGGAAAGAAGGAAGAAGAATAAGAAGGAAGGAAGGAAGAAAAGAAGGAAGGAAGGAAGAAAAGAAGGAAGGAAGGTAAGAGAAGCTTGGTAGTAACTCTATACATAAATTAACTCTAACGATAATTCTCCAGGAATTATCCTCCAAGAATTATCATTTAAATGGTTTTTTAAGATTTTTAATAACTTTTATTATTATTATTATTATTATTATTGGTATTATTATTATTATTATTATTATTATTATTATTATTATTATTATTATTATTATTATTATTATTATTATTATTATTATTATTATTATTATTTATCTGTCTGTGTGTCTCTCTTTAATAACTATGAATGATTCTATGTTTAGTTTCGTTCTGTTCCGTATTTTCTCTCTCTTTTACATTCAAACTCCTCCTCTCTTCCTTCCTCCCTTCTTCTTCCCTCTTTTCTCTTCCTCTCTCATACTCATCTTACTTCCTTCTCTGCCTCCCTTTCACTCGATCTTCTTCCTCACTTCTTTATCCCTCTGTCCTTATCGTATATTGTTTAAGTAGTATCGGGGTCCCTCCCTACCTGACAGGGTCCCTCCCTACCTGACAGGGTCCCTCCCTACCTGACAGGGTCCCTCCCTACCTGACAGGGTCCCTCCCTACCTGACAGGGTCCCTCCCTACCTGACAGGGTCCCTCCCTACCTGACAGGGTCCCTCCCTACCTGACAGGGTCCTTCCCTCCCTGACAGGGCCCCTCCCTACCTGACAGGGTCCCTCCCTACCTGACAGGGTCCCTCCCTCCCTGACAGGGCCCCTCCCTACCTGATCTGTCTTTTCGGGACCACTGAATACAAATAAAGGGGAAATGTTGTCTAATACGTGTGTTTTGATACGTAGGAAGCACAGGATATGCAGGTCCCTTCCTCGTGTCAGCAGATTATACAGAGCAAGTTACTCCACAGCTTGACGCCGGTGGCAGGAGTGTTGATGCAACATTATTGCAGATGGTTTCCTGCAACCTGTGTCTCTCTTCTCAGAAAAGCCCAAGAAGTACCTACAGTCATATGCTACTATTGACAAAGTTCTTGCTAAGTCTGCTCTTCCTCTTGTTGATTGCTATTGTGATAGTTACTGAGAGTTGCTTGTAGCACAACTCAGCACTGCAGGTCTGCCATTTAAGTGGCAGAGTTGGTGAAACCTCTCCTTAAGGGAGGTTCCTTGATGCTGGTGAGGGGCTCTTGATCTAGGGAATTGGATCTGTGCTCCAGTTCCCTGAATTGAGCCTGAATACCTTCCATCCCCCTCCCCCACATGCGCTGCATAATCTTCAGTGGCAGTCTTCAGTGGCAGTCTTCAGTGGCAGTCTTCAGTGGCAGTCTTCAGTGCCAGTCTACAGTGCCACGTGCGAGCCAACATAATTAAGAGGTGTCCAGCAAACAACTGATGCACCTCAGGAACGATCACCTGACACCAGCAACAACAACACAAACTACAACAATAACAACAACACACCATTAGCGTACCCATCTGGCTGGGTATCAGGTGGTCGCAGCCAGCTGCTCAGACCACTCAACACTGGACTCCCAGTCATGGTACAACATCTCCCCTGCTTGTTCCTCCTCGTCAGGCATGGCAACATTCTCATTCATCTCATGGTGAGATAAATCTGAATCAGAAAAGTGCAGACAAAACACACTAATATACTGTTTTCCCACTAGTCAAAAATTTGGAGGTTATTTCTTATATATCAGATTACAAAATTAAAATTTTGATTTAGTCTCTTGTAAAGATCCTGGTATACATCACTGACCCTTGAATTATAGAATGCTGGAAGTGCCATTATTATATCACAACCAGTTGTTGACATATCACCAGGCTTGTGACTGCCTTCAAGAGGGAGCTGGACAGGTACCTAAAGTCAGTGCCGGATCAGCCGGGCTGTGGTTCGTACGTTGGACTAGATGCGGCCAGCAGTAACAGCCTGGTTGATCAGGCTCTGATCCAGCGGGAGGCCTGGTCAAGGACTGGGCCACAGGGGTGTCGACCCCCGGAACAACCTCCAGGTAGGCCAGTGGTGACCTAACACTATGACTGTCATAGTGACAGTCACACAATTACGTCTTTTGATGCAGCCGAGTCAGCCAGCCTCTCCATGTCTTCTACATCGCCTGCAAATTCCTGATCTCCAGCTCCTGTCCACTATAGCTCCGCAGCTGGGTTAAGCCCTGGCACTTTATCTACGACTCAAGACCTTCCTCTCACCGACTACACTTCAGCTGTCCACACTTCCCCGCTCAACCCACTTGTGGGTCTTACCTAAAGTGATTCTGATTCTGACTCTCTCTCTCTCATGTATTTATTCGTGCTTACGAATGAGACTGCGACTTGCTACAGCTTCATGTTTACGAACGAGATGACCACGTACCACATCTTCGTGCTTACGAACGCTCACTTCTCTTCAGGCGAGTGTCCTGGACAAGAACTTAGTGTAGTGTCAAACTTCATATCAAGAGAGTGTCACTGTCTGTTACTTGCTCTGTTATGTCAAGGAACTGTCTTCTACCTGTTGTGTCGTGTCAAGGAACTGTCTTCTACCTGTTGGCCCTAGTATGGGCCAACAGGCCTGCTGCAGTGTTCCTCCTTTCTTTCTTATGTCAAGGGACTGTCTGCTACCTTTTGTGTCGTGTCAAGGGACCTGCTACCTGATGTGTCATGTCAACTGACTGTCTGCTACCTGATGTGTCGTGTCAAGGGACTGTTTGCTAACTACTGTGTCATGTCGTACGATCATCACTGCATTAAGGTGTGTCTTAAGTCGATGTTACTCTGTTGAAGGATGACCAAGCCAAGCACCAGCAGGGTGCAGTTCACCAGCACCAGTAGAGTACGGCTCACCAGCACCAGCAGGGTACGGCTCACCAGCACCAGCAGGGTACGGCTCACCAGCACCAGCAGGGTACGGCTCACCAGCACCAGCAGGGTACGGCTCACCAGCACCAGCAGGGTGGGCTCACCAGCACCAGCAGGGTACGGCTCACCAGCACCAGCAGGGTACGGCTCACCAGCACCAGCAGGGTACGGCTCACCAGCACCAGCAGGGTACGGCTCACCAGCACCAGCAGGGTACGGCTCACCAGCACCAGCAGGGTACGGCTCACCAGCACCAGCAGGGTACGGCTCACCGGCACCAGCAGGGTACGGCTCACCGGCACCAGCAGGGTACGGCTCACCGGCACCAGCAGAGTACGGCTCACAGGCACCAGCAGGGTACGGCTCACAAGCACCAGCAGGGTACGGCTCACCGGCACCAGCAGGGTACGGCTCACCAGCACCAGCAGGGTACGGCTCACCGGCACCAGCAGGGTACGGCTCACCGGCACCAGCAGGGTACGGCTCACCAGAACCAGCAGAGTGCAGCTCACCAGCACCAGCAGGGTGCACCTCGCCAGCAGGGTACGGCTCACCAGAACCAGCAGGGTACGGCTCACCAGCACCAGCAGGGTACGGCTCACCAGCACCAGCAGGGTACGGCTCACCAGAACCAGCAGGGTGCGGCTCACCAGAACCAGCAGGGTACGGCTCACCAGCACCAGCAGGGTACGGCTCACCAGAACCAGCAGGGTACGGCTCACCAGCACCAGCAGGGTACGGCTCACCAGCACCAGAAGGGTACGGCTCACCAGAACCAGCAGGGTACGGCTCACCAGCACCAGCAGGGTACGGCTCACCAGCACCAGCAGGGTACGGCTCACCAGCACCAGCAGGGTACGGCTCACCAGAACCAGCAGGGTACGGCTTACCAGCACCAGCAGGGTACGGCTCACCAGAACCAGCAGAGTACGGCTCACCAGCACCAGCAGGGTACGGCTCACCAGTACCAGCAGGGTACGGCTCACCAGAACCAGCAGGGTACGGCTCACCAGAACCAGCAGAGTACGGCTCACCAGCACCAGCAGGGTACGGCTCACCGGCACCAGCAGGGTACGGCTCACCAGCACCAGCAGGGTACGGCTCACCAGAACCAGCAGGGTACGGCTCACCAGAACCAGCAGGGTATGGCTCACCAGCACCAGCAGGGTGCAGCTCGCCAGCAGGGTGCGGCTCACCAGCAGGGTGTGAAGCGGTCGTGAAGTCACGCCTTTCATCAACACGCTATTAAAATGTCTCCATCAATGTTTTAAACAACAGTCGTATCCTCCAACAGCTGCCGGAGAAGTTAAAAAAAAAGGTGGACCCAAACGTTGTATCGCCAACATAGAAGGGAAAAAAATGCATATTGCAGAACGAATATTTTTATTTTGACAACGTTTCCCTGTCACGATGAAAAGCTTGTTCTACAGCTTGTGACTTTTATTTATATAAAAAACATATTATTGTATTTCCAGGGTGGCTGACGTGACGCTAGTAAACACGTTACCATCTGGGCTCTCCTGACCTGACATAATTAAAAATATTCACTCACGACTTACGTTCTGTCCCCTACATCTCCTGTGTGATGGAATATGACAGGGGGACCCCTACTGTGTGATGGAATATGACAGGGACTACCCATACTGTGTGATGGAATATGACAGGGGGACCCATACTGTGTGATGGAATATGACTGGGAAAACCCATCCTGTGTGATGGAACATAACAGAAACGTAACTAGATTTTGGTTCCCACTGTGTAACTATCATATAGAATTGGGTATCCATTTCCACATGACATGCACAATCCATCTGATATGCATATTGGGTAGCATATCATACAGAACTGGATATCTAGTTTTGCTAGATACACAGAGCTCCTTACAATAAGTGGAGGGAGAGCATGAGATGAAAACATCCTAGAAGATGAGGGAATCATCATGGCACTGGAGGCTGCCTATGATGCTTCCGGTGGCACTGCTAGAGTGAGGTGCTTAGCGTCAGCTGATATCACACTGCACGTCCCTCTTGCTTGCAACGCAGCTGCTCCAGAAATAATACTTGAGGGAACAAACATGCCGCCACGAGGCAAGTGTTTGTGTTTGTTTGTGTTCGTTTGACGTCACCAAGGAAAGAGATACCGGTGAGAGCGTGCTAGCCGAGGATAGGTGGTAAAACAAGCAGTGTAAGGAGGGATACGAGGATAGGTGGTAAAACAAGCAGTGTAAGGAGGGATACGAGGATAGGTGGTAAAACAAGCAGTGTAAGGAGGGATACGAGGATAGGTGGTAAAACAAGCAGTGTAAGGAGGGATACGAGGATAGGTGGTAAAACAAGCAGTGTAAGGAGGGATACGAGGATAGGTGGTAAAACAAGCAGTGTAAGGAGGGATACGAGGATAGGTGGTAAAACAAGCAGTGTAAGGAGGGATAGTGTGTGTGTGTGTGTGGTAGCTCTCACTCACCTCTTCCAGCTTGTAACTTATAGAGGAAGATAAACATTCAGAGATGACCGAAGAGAAGTGCAAACTTGAGGGTGTTCTTTGTGGCTCAGTGCCTTGACTAGCCAAGAAGAAGAAGAAGAAGAAGAAGAAGAAGAAGAAGAAGAAGAAGAAGAAGAGTCGGGATATGATTGCTGAGTGTCATATTCAGGGGTTTAAGTTGTTCCATGTAGATAGATATAATGGGAAAGGGGGTGGAGTTGCATTATATGTACGAGAAAATATAAATTGCTGCATAAAAACAGGCATAATAATAGATGGATCATTAACAGAATCTGTTTGGGTAGAGTTTCTAGAAGGTCAAGAAAACTGATTGTAGGTGTAATATACCGACCTCCAGGCTTGGATCACGATAGAGGGAGACTTTGGGACGAAATTGTTGGGGCTTCTAGACACAATAACGTAGTGATAGTAGGGATTTTAACTTTAGTCAAATTGACTGGACTTCTTTGACCGGTAATCTGGAGTCCAGTGACTTTATGGAAGTAGTTCAGACTGTTTTCTGAAGCGGTGTGTGACGGAGCCTACAGAGGTAATAATTTGCTCGACCTAGTCTTGTCAAATAAAGAAACCCTTGTAAATAATCTGGAGATCACTGAAGAGCTTGGCGCAAGTGATCACAAATCCATTACTTTTAATATTACCTGGGAGTACGAGAATAGGGATAATACGGTAAAAGTTCCTGATTTTCGTTCTGCCGATTATATTGGACTTAGAGAACACCTGTCTAATATCGACTGGGGTAATCTAGCTAACGATTACGATGGGATCTGCGTTTATGATTTTTTTCTTAATAATGTACAACGTGCACAGAGTATATTTATTCCCCAGAGAGAATTTAGGTCAAATAATAACGATCCCAAATGGATTAACAGGAGGCTAAAACATCTATTAGGGGAGAAAAGAGGAATTTATAGGCGCATCAAAAGAGGAGATGGTAAATTAGACACATATGCAACACTTGGGAATCTTTATTGAGGAAACGTTTCGCCACACAGTGGCTTCATCAGTCCATACAAAGGAGAATCGTGAAGAACAGGAGGAGTGTGAGGTTGTCAGGCCCTCAATCTTCAGACGATGTTGTCAGTCCATCAATCTTGAATAGAATAACAGCATATGAGCAGAGGAACCTTATATACTGTAGACAGGAGAGGTGCAGCAGAGTAGGAGGTGTCACATTTGAGGGCCTGACAACCTCACACTCCTCCTGTTCTTCACGATTCTCCTTGTATGGACTGATGAAGCCACCGTGTGGCGAAACGTTTCCTCAATAAAGATTCCCAAGTGTTGCATATGTGTCTAATTTACCAACTCGTCGGTTCTCTGAACCATTCATTCACAAAAGAGGAGATGTTAACCTTATTGACCAATATGTTCAGTTGAAAAGAGAAGTAAAAAAGGGGATTAGAAAGGCTAAACGTGACTATGAGATTAAGGTTGCTAATGAATCAAAGACTAATCCAAAAGGGTTCTTTCAAATGTATAGGACGAAGGTGAGGGAAAAGGTAGGACCTCTGAAAATTGGGAATGGACAGCTGACGGATAACGAACTGGAAATGTGTTCTCTATTTAATGACTATTTTTTGTCAGTCTTTACACAAGAAGACGTAAATGAGATTCCAGAAAGTGGCAGCTCATGGCATTGGGGGAAAAGTGCTGTCATGGATCGAGTCATGGCTCACCAATAGGAAGCAGAGAGTGTGCATAAATGGGGTTAAATCCGAATGGGGACTGGTAACAAGTGGTGTTCCACAGGGATCAGTCTTAGGCCCATTGTTATTTATAATATATATCAATGACCTTGATGAGGGAATTACTAGTGATATGAGCAAATTCGCCGACGACACGAAGATAGGTAGGATAATTGATTCAAACATAGATGTCATAGAACTTCAGGAAGATTTAGACAAACTTAATTCGTGGTCAGAAAAGTGGCAGATGCAGTTCAATGTAGATAAATGCAAGGTTCTGAAGCTCGGGAGTGTCCATAACCCAAGCACTTATAAGTTAAATAACGTAGAACTTAGCCATACAGATTGGAGAAGGACTTGGGGGTGATGGTAAGCAGCAACCTTAAACCAAGACAGCAATGCCTAAGCGTACGTAATAAGGCAAATAGATTACTGGGATTTATATCAAGAAGTGTTAGCAACAGAAGTCCAGAGGTTATATTACAGCTTTATACATCATTAGTAAGGCCTCACCTAGATTACGCAGCTCAGTTCTGGTCTCCATATTACAGAATGGACATAAATTCGTTAGAAAACATTCAGCGTAGAATGACTAAATTAATACATAGCATTAGAAATCTTCCTTACGAAGAAAGATTGAAGACTCCTAAAATTACATTCACTTGTAAGACGTAGAATGAGGGAGACATGATCGAGGTATACAAGTGGAAAATGGGTATTAACAAAGGATATAAATAAGGTCTTGAGGATATCTTCCAAGAGAGAACCCGCAATAATGGATTCAAGTTAGATAAGTTTAGATTTAGAAAGGATATAGGAAAGTATTGGTTTGGAAATAGGGTAGTTGATGAGGGGAACAGTCTGCCTAGTAGGGTTATTGAAGCTAGGACCTTGGGTAGTTTCAAATTTAGGTTGATAAATTCATGAGTGAGAGGGGCTGGATTTGGAGGGACTCGCGCATGAGTGGGTAGAATTATCAAAGCTATTTTGGTAGCATTGAAAATTGGGCTGGAGCAATATTCTGTTAGTGGACGGATTGTGAAGGACCTGCCTAGTATGGGCCAACAGGCCTGTCTGCAGTGTTCCTCCTTTCTTATGTTCTTATGTTCTAAGAAGAAGAAGAAGAAGAAGAAGGAGAAGAAGAAGAAGAAGAAGAAGAAGAAGAAGAAGAAGAAGAAGAAGAAGAAGAAGAAGAAGAAGAAAATAAGAAAGGAGGAACACTGCAGCAGGCCTGTTGGCCCATACTAGGCAGATCCTTCACAATCCATCCCACTAACAGAATATTTGCTCAATCTAATTTTCAATGCTACCCAAGAAGAAGAAGAAGAAGAAGAAGAAGAAGAAGAAGAAGAAGAAGAAGAAGAAGAAGAAGAAGAAGAAGAAGAAGAAGAAGAAGGAGAAGAAGGAGAAGAAGAAGAAGAAGAAGAAGAAGAAGAAGAAGAAGAAGAAGAAGAAGAAGAAGAAGAAGAAGAAGAAGAAGAAGAATAAAAAAAAAGAAGGAGAAGAAGGAGAAGAAAAAGAAAGAAGAAGAAATAATAAGAAAAGAAGAAGAAGAAGAAGAAGAAGAAAAGAAGAAGAAGAAGAAGAAGAAGAAGAAGAAGAAGAAGAAAAGAAGAAAAGAAATAGAAGAAGAAGAAGAAGAAGAAGAAAGGAGAAGAAAAAAAAGAAAAGAAAGGAGAATAAGAAGAAAAGAAGAAGAAGAAAAAAGAAGAAGAAGAAGAAGAAGGAGAAGAAGAGAAGAAGAAGGAGAAGAAGAAGAAAGAAGAAAAGAAAAGAAGAAAAAGAAAAAGAAGAAGAAAAGAAGAGAAGAAAGAAGAAGAAGAAGAAAAGAGAAAAAAAAGAGAAAAAAGAAAAGAAGAAAAAAAAAAGAGAAGAAGAAGAAATAAGGAGAATAAGAAGGAAAGGAGAAGAAGAAGAAGAAGAAGGAGAAGAATAAAAAAAGAAGAAGAAGAAGAAGAAGAAGAAAGAAGAAGAAAAGAAGAAGAAAAGAAGAAGGAGAAGAAGGAGAAGAAGAAGAAGAAGAAGAATAAGAAAGAAAGAAGAAGAAGAAGAAAAGAAGAAGAAGAAGAAGAAGAAAAGAAAAAAGAAGAAGAAGAAGAAGAAAATAAAAAAAAAAAAGAAGAAGGAGAAGAAGAAGAAGAAGAAGAAGGAGAATAAGAAGAAGAAGAAGAAGAAGAAGAAGAAGAAGAAGAAGAAGAAGAAGAAGAAGAAGAACATAAGAAAGGAGGAACACTGCAGCAGGCCTGTTGGCCCATACTAGGCAGATCCTTCACAATCCATCCCACTAACAGAATATTTGCTCAATCTAATTTTCAATGCTACCCAAGAAGAAGAAGAAGAAGAAGAAGAAGAAGAAGAAGAAGAAGAAGAAGAAGAAGAAGAAGAAGGAAATAAGGAGAAGAAGAAGAAGAAGGAGAATAAGAAGAAGAAGAAGAAGAAGAAGAAGAAAAGATAGAAGAAGAAGAAGAAGAAGAAGAAGAAGGAGAAGAAGGAGAAAAATGACAAGAATAATGAAGAACAAGAATAATAAAAAAGAAGAAGAAATGAAAAAAATAATGAAAACAAAAAGAAGTTAGAAGAAGGAGAAGAAGAAAAAAAAGGAGAATAAGAAGGAGAAGAAGAAGAAGAAGAAGAAGAAGAATGACAAGAAGAAAAAAGGAGAATAATGAATGAGAAGGAGAAGAAGAAGAAGAAGAAGGAGAAGAAGAAGAAGAAGAAGAAGAAGAAGAAGAAGAAGAAGAAGAAGAAGAAGAAGAAAAGAAGAAAAGAATAAATAAAGAATAAATAAATGAAAAGAAGAAATAAGAAGAGAATGAAATAATAATAATAATATAAGAAGAAGAAGAAGAAGAAGAAGAAGAATAAGAAGAAAAGAAGAAGAAGAGAAGAAGAAGAAGAAGAAATGAATGAAATGAGAAGAAGAAGAAGAAGAAGAAGAAAAGAAGAAGAAGTATAACAAGAAAAGAAGAAGAAGAAGAAGAAAAGAAGAAGAAGAAGAAGAAGAAGAAGAAGAAAGAAGGAGAAAAAGGAGAATGAAGAAGAATAAAGAAGAAATAAAATAAGAAGAAGAAGAATAATAAATAAAAAATAAAATAGAATAAAAGAAAAGAATAAAATAATAAAAAGTACGAAAAGAAGAAAAGATAATAATATAGAAATAATGAAATGAAAAAAATGAAGAAATAAAATAATAGAAGAAAATAGTACGAGATAAAAAATGATAATATAATAAAAAGAAGAAATATGAGAATAATGAAGAGAAGATAATAAAATAAAATGAATAAAATAATAAAAATAAATGAATAAAAAAGAAATAAAAAATAATAAGAAAAAGTAGAAGATAGATAAGAAAAAAAAATAAGAGGAAAAGAAGGAGAATAAGATAAAGAAATAATAATGAAAATGAATAAAAAAATGAAGAAGAAATAAATAAAAAAATAATAAAAACAGAAACAAATAAATAATAATAAAAAATAAGAAAAAAAAATAAAGTTAATGAAAAGAAATAATAAAATAAAATAAATAAAATAATAGAAATAATAAAATAAGAATAAAATAAAGTAAGAATAATAAATGAAAAGAAGAGAATAGAATGAAGAAGGAGAATGAAATAAAAAATGAGAAGAAATAACAAGAAGAAGAAGAAAAGAAGAAGGAGAAGTATAATAGAAGGAGTAATATGAAGAAGAAGAAGAAGAAGAAGAAGAAGGAGAATAAGAAGGAGAAGGAGAAGAAGAAGAAGAAGAAGGAGAAGAAGAAGAAGAAGAAGAAGAAGGAGAATAAGGAGAAGGAGAATAAGAAGAATAACAACTTCAACAACAAGAACATGAGCAAGAAATATAGAAGAAGAAGAGGGCAAGAAGTTTATTGAGGGTAGAAGGTGCGTAACCCAGGATAACCCCGGGAAGCCAGTCACTCCGGCTTATTTCCACTGCGATCCCTTGCTCCTCTTCCCCAGGATGCAAACCACGACAATCAAATTTCATCCAGGGAAGGGGAAAAAACAAGAGTAGTTCCACTGCCTTGGATGAAGAGCCCTTCACTGGCGTCAGCAGCGCCCGTCCCTCGTGAAAATCTACGGACTTAGGTGCCATTGTTTCACTTGCGTCTCCCATTGAAGGGCACTTGATCCGAGGAATTGGAGCTGCCCTTCCCTTTTTTTTTTTTTCACTAATCGAAACTGACTGCCTCTCATGCTTACCAGGTGCTGTGTGACCCTTGCGAATTTAGCGCTTCCTCAGATATAAAGCAAAAATAATAATAATAATTATTATTATTATTATTATTATTATTATTATTATTATTATTATTATAATAATAACACTTAAATATTTATAATAATAATAACAATATAAATAATTAAAATAATAATAGTAATAATAATAATAACATAACTTAATAATAAATATAATCTAAAGAAAAGTTAAGGATTACAACAATGAGGGAAAGGAAGAACTGCACCAAGGTAGCACTAACAACAACCACAACAACAGTAACTAGCACTAACAACAACAGTGTAACTAGCACTAACAACAACAGTGTAACTAGCACTAACAACAACAGTGTAACTAGCACTAACAACAACCACAACAACAGTGTAACTAGCACTAACAACAACCACAACAACAGTGTAACTAGCACTAACAACAACAGTGTAACTAGCACTAACAACAACCACAACAACAGTGTAACTAGCACTAACAACAACAGTGTAACTAGCACTAACAACAACAGTGTAACTAGCACTAACAACAACCACAACAACAGTGTAACTAGCACTAACAACAACAGTGTAACTAGCACTAACAACAACCACAACAACAGTGTAACTAGCACTAACAACAACAGTGTAACTAGCACTAACAACAACCACAACAACAGTGTTACTAGCACTAACAACAACAGTGTAACTAGCACTAACAACAACCACAACAACAGTGAAACTAGCACTAACAACAACCACAACAACAGTGTAACTAGCACTAACAACAACAGTGTAACTAGCACTAACCACAACAGAAGTAGCACTAACAACAACAGTAACTAGCACTAACAACTACAGTAACTAGCACTAACAACTACAGTAACTAGCACTAACAACAACCACAACAACAGTGTAACAAGCACTAACCACAACAGTGTAACTAGCACTAACAACAACCACAACAACAGTGTAACTAGCACTAACAACAACAGTGTAACTAGCACTAACAACAACCACAACAACAGTGTAACTAGCACTAACAACAACCACAACAACAGTGTAACTAGCACTAACAACAACAGTGTAACTAGCACTAACCACAACAGTGTAACTAGCACTAACAACAACCACAACAACAGTGTAACTAGCACTAACAACAACCACAACAACAGTGTAACTAGCACTAACAACAACAGTGTAACTAGCACTAACAACAACCACAACAACAGTGAACTAGCACTAACAACAACAGTAAGTAGCACAAACCCAAACAACAGTAAGTAGCAAAAACAACAACAGTAACTAGCACTAACCACAACAGTAACTAGCACTAACAACTACAAAAAGTAACTAGCACTAACAACAACCACAACAACAGTGTAACTAGCACTAACCACAACAGTGTAACTAGCACTAACAACAACCACAACAACAGTGTAACTAGCACTAACAACAACAGTGTAACTAGCACTAACCACAACAGTAAGTAGCACTAACAACAACAGTAACTAGCACTAACAACAACAGTGTAACTAGCACTAACAACAACAGTAACTAGCACTAACTACAACAGTGTAACTAGCACTAACCACAACAGTGTAACTAGCACTAACCACAACAGTAAGTAGCACTAACAACAACAGTAACTAGCACTAACAACAACAGTAACTAGCACTAACAACTACAGTAACTAGCACTAACAACAACCACAACAACAGTGTAACTAGCACTAACAACAACAGTGTAACTAGCACTAACCACAACAGTAAGTAGCACTAACAACAACAGTAACTAGCACTAACAACAACAGTAACTAGCAATAACAACTACAGTAACTAGCACTAACAACAACCACAACAACACTGTAACTAGCACTATCCACAACAGTGTAACTAGCACTAACAACAACCACAACAACAGTGTAACTAGCACTAACAACAACAGTGTAACTAGCACTAACAACAACCACAACAACAGTGTAACTAGCACTAACAACAACAGTGTAACTAGCACTAACCACAACAGTAAGTAGCACTAACAACAACAGTAACTAGCACTAACAACTACAGTAACTAGCACTAACAACTACAGTAACTAGCACTAACAACAACCACAACAACAGTGTAACAAGCACTAACCACAACAGTGTAACTAGCACTAACAACAACCACAACAACAGTGTAACTAGCACTAACAACAACAGTGTAACTAGCACTAACAACAACCACAACAACAGTGTAACTAGCACTAACAACAACAGTGTAACTAGCACTAACCACAACAGTAAGTAGCACTAACAACAACAGTAACTAGCACTAACAACTACAGTAACTAGCACTAACAACTACAGTAACTAGCACTAACAACTACAGTAACTAGCACTAACCACCATAGTAAGTAGCACTAACATCAACAGTAACTAGCACTAACAACTACAGTAACTAGCGCTAACAACTACAGTAACTAGCGCTAACAACTACAGTAAGTAGCACTAACAACAACAGTAACTAGCACTAACAACTACGCTAATAAAAAAAACGAAGCAGGAAATCTCAAATCTCACTCCCAGATACTTTCAACCTGCCACCCTCCCTACCCCTGCCACCCTCCCTACCACTGCCACCCTCAACACATGCAATTAGTCAGATCAACTCGAGGGTGAGACACACGCTGCCCAGCACATCAACACAGACAGATGCTTACTCTATTGACTACTAAAAAACACACGAAATTGAACCCTGGCAATTACTCTGGTGCGTTACTGTGTTCTCGGGTTGGTGCTAGAGGCTACTTCAAATTCTTCGTGTTTTGTGTGTGTTCGTGTTGATGGAATGTGATACTAAGTGTTGGTGATGTCAGAATTGGTTGCCGGAAGGTGGGAGTGTTGAGTGGCGGTCTGACGGAAGCTGTGGGTACGCGTTCACGACGGAAGCTGACGGTGGTTGTGGCTAGACGGAAACTGGGGAGGTGGGAGGGAGAGAGAGGACAGGTTGATGATGGTAGCTGGAGAACATTGATGTCAGACGCGAGGGGAAAGGTCGTCGAACTCAAAGAACGTGTGACATCACACAGATTTAATTTTTGCCACCGAAGTCACTAGTTTACTGTGCATCTCATATCCATCCTGTGAAGGGCAGCGCAACAGCATATGGATACACAAAAGGCCTATGAACTAGGGCCCCAAAAGGGTTAGCAAGAGTACATTTGGATTTAGATCTACAGTTTACTTATCTGTTACAAGCAAATTAAGGAAATTTACTTAATATCTCTGGTATCTTATTTTCATTAATAAAATATCTTGCCATTTCACATACGCAGATGTTGAGCAATATGTATCAAATATGATGTAGTCACCACTTAACTAGCCAGACCATCGTCAGTTGTGACTTGACGATGGTCCTAGGACGGACCGAAACGTCGCCAAGCGATCCCACTCTCCAAAGTGGGAGTTTTTGGCGAATGGTTACAGCCATGATATTGTGACTATTTTTTTATATTCTTGTAAGCTATCACAAGAGTACGGAAGAGGGGAAGCTGCTATCACAAGAGTACGAAAGAGGGGAAGCTGCTATCACAAGAGTACGAAAGAGGGAAGCTCATCACAAGAGTACGAAAGAGGGAGCTCACATCACAAGAGCACGGAAGAGGGAAGCCATCACAAGAGTAACGAAAGAGGGGAGCTACATCACAAGAGTAATGAAAGAGGGGAAGCTGCATCACAAGAGTACGAAAGAGGGGGAGCTCTATCACAAGAGTACGGAAGAGGGAAGCTCCATCACAAGAGTACGGAAGAGGGAAGTGCATCACAAGAGTAAGGAAGAGGAGAAGCTCATCACAAGAGTACGGAAGAGGGAAGCTACATCACAAGAGTACGAAAGAGGAAAGCTGCTTTCACAAGAGTACGGAAGAGGGAAGCTCATCACAAGAGTACGGAAGAGGGGAAGCACATCACAAGAGTACGGAAGAGGATAAGCCATCACAAGAGTACGGAAGAGGGAAGCTACATCACAAGAGTACGGAAGAGGGAAGCTCATCACAAGAGTACGGAAGAGGATAAGCTGCCATCACAAGAGTACGGAAGAGGAAGCTGCATCACAAGAGTACGAAAGAGGGGAAGCTGCTATCACAAGAGTACGAAAGAGGGGGAGCTGCTATCACAAGAGTACGGAAGAGGGGAAGCTGCTATCACAAGAGTACGAAAGAGGGGGAGCTGCTATCACAAGAGTACGAAAGAGGGGAAGCTGCTATCACAAGAGTACGAAAGAGGGGGAGCTGCTATCACAAGAGTACGGAAGAGGGGAAGCTGCTATCACAAGAGTACGGAAGAGGGGAAGCTGCTATCACAAGAGTACGGAAGAGGAGAAGCCATCACAAGAGTACGGAAGAGGGAAGCTACATCACAAGAGTACGAAAGAGGGAAAGCTGCTTCACAAGAGTACGGAAGAGGGGAAGCTGCACTCACAAGAGTACGGAAGAGGGGAAGCTACATCACAAGAGTACGGAAGAGGATAAGCTGCATCACAAGAGTACGGAAGAGGAAGCTGCTATCACAAGAGTACGGAAGAGGGAAGCTGCTATCACAAGAGTACGGAAGAGGATAAGCTCATCACAAGAGTACGGAAGAGGGGAAGCCATCACAAGAGTACGAAAGAGGGAAGCTGCATCACAAGAGTACGAAAGAGGGGGAGCTGCTATCACAAGAGTACGGAAGAGGGGAAGCTGCTATCACAAGAGTACGGAAGAGGGGAAGCTGCTATCACAAGAGTACGGAAGAGGAGAAGCTGCTATCACAAGAGTACGGAAGAGGGGAAGCTGCTATCACAAGAGTACGAAAGAGGGAAAGCTGCTTTCACAAGAGTACGGAAGAGGGGAAGCTGCTATCACAAGAGTACGGAAGAGGGGAAGCTGCTATCACAAGAGTACGGAAGAGGATAAGCTGCTATCACAAGAGTACGGAAGAGGGGAAGCTGCTATCACAAGAGTACGGAAGAGGAAGCTGCATCACAAGAGTACGGAAGAGGATAAGCTCATCACAAGAGTACGGAAGAGGAAGCTGCTATCACAAGAGTACGAAAGAGGGGAAGCTGCTATCACAAGAGTACGGAAGAGGGGAAGCTGCTATCACAAGAGTACGAAAGAGGGAAGCTGCTATCACAAGAGTACGGAAGAGGGAAGCTGCTATCACAAGAGTACGGAAGAGGGGAAGCTGCTATCACAAGAGTACGGAAGAGGGAAGCTGCTATCACAAGAGTACGAAAGAGGAAGCTCTATCACAAGAGTACGGAAGAGGAAGCTGCTATCACAAGAGTACGAAAGAGGGAAGCTCATCACAAGAGTACGGAAGAGGGGAAGCTGCTATCACAAGAGTACGGAAGAGGGGAAGCTGCTATCACAAGAGTACGGAAGAGGATAAGCTGCTATCACAAGAGTACGGAAGAGGATAAGCTGCTATCACAAGAGTACGGAAGAGGGGAAGCTGCTATCACAAGAGTACGAAAGAGGAAAGCTGCTTTCACAAGAGTACGGAAGAGGGGAAGCTGCTATCACAAGAGTACGAAAGAGGGAAAGCTGCTTTCACAAGAGTACGGAAGAGGGGGAAGCTGCTATCACAAGAGTACGGAAGAGGGGAAGTTGCTATCACAAGAGTACGGAAGAGGGGAAGCTGCTATCACAAGAGTGCGGAAGAGGGGACGCTGCTATCACAAGAGTACGGAAGAGGGGAAGCTGCTATCACAAGAGTACGGAAGAGGGGAAGCTGCTATCACAAGAGTACGGAAGAGGGGAAGCTGCTATCACAAGAGTACGAAAGAGGGAAAGCTGCTTTCACAAGAGTACGGAAGAGGGGAAGTTGCTATCACAAGAGTACGGAAGAGGGGAAGCTGCTATCACAAGAGTGCGGAAGAGGGGGACGCTGCTATCACAAGAGTACGGAAGAGGGGAAGCTGTTATCACAAGAGTACGGAAGAGGGGGAAGCTGCTATCACAAGAGTACGGAAGAGGGGAAGCTGCTATCACAGGAGTACGGAAGAGGGGAAGCTGCTATCACAAGAGTACGAAAAAGGGGAAGCTGCTATCACAAGAGTACGAAAGAGGGAGGGGGAGAGGACGGGAGGCAGGAGGACCGTCACAAACACACACTAGGGTGTGGCCTGCAAGGGGAAGAGGGAGTTAACGGTGTGATGGAAGGGAGAGCCGGTTGGTGGTGCGGATGGTGAGGTCGCTGCTTCAGGGATGGTGGGGCGAGCTGAAGGGGCAGATGGGATTCGAGTTCAGAGAAGGGGTAAAGGCACTCTGAAAGGAAAGGGGCGGTTTTTGCAGAATGGTGGGGTAAGTTAGGTATTAGTTAGTTGCCCTTAAGATCGTGTCTGGTGTGTCTTACGTTGAATGGGACTTGTTGCACGGAGAGGGCATGGACGGAAGGAAAAATTGGAGAAAGGAAACAGGGGTGGAGGGAAGGAAGGAGGAATTAAGGAGAAGGAAGAGCTAGAAGGGAGAAAGTAGGTAATTTCATTCTTTCTTTTGAACCGTTGAATTTACAGGTTAAGAGAGGTTATCTTACCTCAGCTAATTTACAGGTTAAGAGAGGTTATCTTACCTCAGCTAATTTACAGGTTAAGAGAGGTTATCTTACCTCAGCTTATTTCAGTAAGAAGAGGTTATCTACCTCATTATTTTGGAGAGGTTATCTTACCTCAGCTTATTTACATGTTGAGAGATGTTATCTTACCTCAGCTTATTTACATGTTAGAGAGTTATCTTATAGTTTATTTACATGTGAGAGGTTATCTTACCTCGTAAATTCGCTTTTTACATGTAGAGGTTATCTTACCTCAGCTTATTTACATGTCAAGAGGTTATTACCTCAGCTTATTAAAGAGTTATCTTACCTCAGCTTATTTACATGTTAAGAGAGGTTATCTTACCTCAGCTTATTTACATGTTGAGAGAGGTTATCTTACCTCAGCTTATTTACATGTTGAGAGAGGTTATCTTACCTCAGCTTATTTACATGTTGAGAGAGGTTATCTTACCTCAGCTTATTTATCAGAGTTATCTACTAGCTTTTTCATGTCAAGAGAGTTATCTTACCTCAGCTTATTTACATGTCAAGAGAGGTTATCTTACCTCAGCTTATTTACATGTCAAGAGAGGTTATCTTACCTCAGCTTATTTACATGTTGAGAGAGGTTATCTTACCTCAGCTTATTTACATGTCAAGAGAGGTTATCTTACCTCAGCTTATTTACATGTCAAGAGAGGTTATCTTACCTCAGCTTATTTACATGTTGAAGAGTATCTTACTCAGTTATTTAATGTACAGAGAAATCTTACTAGCTTACAGGTCAAAGTGTTCTTACCTCAGCTTATTTACATGTTAAGAAGGTTATCTTACTCAGCTTATTTCATCGAGAGAGTTCTATGATTTACATCAAGGTTTCTTACCTCAGCTTATTACAGTTAAGAGGTTATCTACCTCAGCTATTTGACATGTTCAGAGATGGTTATCTTACCCAGCATTTATCAGTTAACAGTGTTATCACCCAGTTATTTACATGTTGAGAGAGTGTTTCTTACCTCAGCATGTTACAGGTTGGTCCAAGCATTGATGGTCCCAGCATTTGACACAGTGTTCCCAGAGCAGGTTGACTGTCCCAGCTACATGTTGACACAGTGTGTCATTTACAGCATGTGTCCACATGCAGGTTGACACAGTGTGTCTGAAATGTTGACACAGTGTGTCCCAGCATAGTTGACACAGTGTGTCCAGCAGCATGGTTGACACAGTGTGTCCACACATGTTGACACAGTGTTCCCAGCATGGTTGACACAGTGTGTCCACCATGTTGCATGTGATTTGACACAGTGTGTCCACAGCATGGTTGACACAGTGTGTCCGCAGCATGGTTGACACAGTGTGTCCCAGCATGGTTGACACAGTGTGTCCGCAGCATGTTGACACAGTGTGTCCCAGCATAGTTGACACAGTGTGTCCCAGCATGGTTGACACAGTTCGATTGACACAGTGTGTCCCCAGCATGGTTGACCAGTGTGCCCAGCATGTTACCAGTGTTCCGCAGCATTATCGGCGTTGACACAGTGTGTCCGCAGCATGGTTGACACAGTGTGTCCGCAGCATGGTTGACACAGTGTGTCCGCAGCATGGTTGACACAGTGTGTCCCGCAGCATGGTTGACACAGTGTGTCCCGCAGCATGGTTGACACAGTGTGTCCCGCAGCATGGTTGACACAGTGTGTCCCGCAGCATGGTTGACACAGTGTGTCCCGCAGCATGGTTGACACAGTGTGTCCCGCAGCATGGTTGACACAGTGTGTCCCGCAGCATGGTTGACACAGTGTGTCCCGCAGCATGGTTGACACAGTGTGTCCAGCAGCATGGTTGACACAGTGTGTCCCGCAGCATGGTTGACACAGTGTGTCCAGCAGCATGGTTGACACAGTGTGTCCAGCATGGTTGACACAGTGTGTCCCACATGGTTGACACAGTGTGTCCGCAGCATGGTTGACACAGTGTGTCCAGCAGCATGGTTGACACAGTGTGTCCCCAGCATGGTTGACACAGTGTGTCCGCAGCATGGTTGACACAGTGTGTCCACAGCATGGTTGACACAGTGTGTCCGCAGCATGGTTGACACAGTGTGTCCGCAGCATGGTTGACACAGTGTTTCCAGCAGCATGGTTGACACAGTGTGTCCAGCAGCATGGTTGACACAGTGTGTCCCGCAGCATGGTTGACACAGTGTGTCCCACAGCATGGTTGACACAGTGTGTCCCACAGCATGGTTGACACAGTGTGTCCCACAGCATGGTTGACACAGTGTGTCCCACAGCATGGTTGACACAGTGTGTCCCACAGCATGATTGACACAGTGTGTCCAGCAGCATGGTTGACACAGTGTGTCCAGCAGCATGGTTGACACAGTGTGTCCCGCAGCATGGTTGACACAGTGTGTCCGCAGCATGGTTTGACACAGTGTGTCCCACAGCATGGTTGACACAGTGTGTCCCGCAGCATGGTTGACACAGTGTGTCCCGCAGCATGTTTGACACAGTGTGTCCCGCAGCATGGTTGACACAGTGTGTCCCACAGCATGGTTGACACAGTGTGTCCAGCAGCATGGTTGACACAGTGTGTCCAGCAGCATGGTTGACACAGTGTGTCCAGCAGCATGGTTGACACAGTGTGTCCAGCAGCATGGTTGACACAGTGTGTCCCACAGCATGGTTGACACAGTGTGTCCAGCAGCATGGTTGACACAGTGTGTCCCGCAGCATGTTTGACACAGTGTGTCCCGCAGCATGGTTGACACAGTGTGTCCCAGCATGGTTGACACAGTGTGTCCAGCAGCATGGTTGACACAGTGTGTCCCACAGCATGGTTGACACAGTGTGTCCAGCAGCATGGTTGACACAGTGTGTCCCACAGTATGGTTGACATTACCTTGTAAAATGAATTACGTCTGGGTTTTTTTAAGGGAATTTGTATGGGTGGACAATTTTATTTCATACACGCCAACGCACATACTTACACCTAAATACATTGGTAAGTAAGACACATGTGCAACAGTTAGGCATCTTAATTCTGAAACGTTTCGCCTACACAGTAGGCTTCTTCAGTCGAGTACAGAAAGTAGGCAGGAGCAGTAGAGATGTGAAGACGATGTAATCAGTCCATCACCCTTGAAGATGTAGATTTGAGGTGGTCAGTCCCTCAACCTGGAGAAGAATTCTGGTATGGTTTGTGGAGACTTATATACTGTGGGCAGGAGAGGTGTAGAGTGGTAGAAGAAAGAATGTAATGACTGAGAGGTCACGTCCCTCTCAGATCAACCATTCTCTCTTGAAAAGTTGTCCAAGGTGTTTTCTCTACTGCTCCTGCCTACTTTCTGTACTCGACTGAAGAAGCCTACTGTGTAGGCGAAACGTTTAGGTATAAAAATGCCTAACTGTTGCCTATGTGTCTTACTTACCAACGTGTCGGTATTGTATACCATTTTGATATTCACCAATATACATTACGCTAGCACCCCTTCCCCCACCCACGCACCACTATACACCACCACACACCATCATGCACCACTATACACCACCACACAGGGAAATAGGACTAACAACACTGGAGGAAAGAAGGGTCAGAGGAGACATGATAACGACATACAAAATACTGCGGGGAATCGACAAGGTAGACAGTGACAGGATGTTCCAGAGAGGGAACACAGAAACAAGGGGTCACAACTGGAAGCTGAAGACTCAGATGAGTCAAAGGGATGTTAGGAAGCATTTCTTCAGCCACAGAGTAGTCAGGAAGTGGAATAGTCTAGAGAAAGATATAGTGGAGGCAGGAACCATACATAGTTTTAAGACGAGGTATGATAGAGCTCATGGAGCAGGGAGAGCAGAGACCCAGTAGCGGACAGCGAAGAGGCGGGGCCAGGAGCTGAGTCTCGACCCCTGCAACCACAATTAGGTGAGTACACACCATCATGCACTACCATACACCAGCACACACCACCACGCACCACTATACACCACTATACACCACTATACACCACTATACACCACTATACACCACCACAAGGCTTCTCTTCGACACATCTAAGCTTTAGTTTAGTCCTGCTCTCACGCTCACAAAAAATGGGACACCTGGTGACCCACATCAGAACCAAGAAAATTGTAGCGGGAAGAAGGAGGTAAAGGGAAGGAAGGAGGGAGGGAGGGAGGGAGGGTTGGATGGATGGAGGGAGGGAGAGAGGGAGGGAGAGAGGGAGGGAGGGTTGGATGGATGGAGGGAGGGTTGGATGGAGGGAGGGAGGGAGACCTACTGTCCTAGATCAAGGGAATCCCACCATACTGAAGAATTTTTTTTTTAAATGAGTGCTGTCTTGAACTACGTCAGTGCCCGACCACTGTCTGCCACTATGGCAGTGCCCCACCACTGTCTGCCACTATGTCAGTGCCCCACCACTGTCTGCCACTACGTCAGTGCCCCACCACTGTCTGCCACTACGTCAGTAGTGTTGACCTGAAAAACGTAGCCGCTGGCAAACCTTAATTTGACTCATTTCCAATTATCTGAAACAATACAAAAGCAAACGTAGTAATAATTGTAAGAAGAATCGCCATTATACAATAAAGTGTACAATTAACATACACGGTCATTCCTGTAATGATATTTAGTAATATTTAGTAATATCATATTCTTCCTTCCTAGAGAGTAACAGTAACAGTACACATACAACACAATTGATATAGTATTCTCATCATGTTAAGACGTCATTTTAAAATGTGAAGTCAATGCCAGTGATAGGTAGCAGGAGGCTGCGATACACGATCAGACCTTGTTGCTGGGATAGATGGAACAACTCCACTGGGTATTTCGCAAGACAGTTCACGATCTTGAATACTGAGTGAGTCAGGAGACCCCATCATTCTTGGCACATTGTCCTGCTTCATGGAAGATGCCAGACCTGTTGGACACAGGACCAAAACACGGACAGATAATGAAGATTCGCGTCCTTCTGGGTACCCAATGTTGTCAAATGTAGGGTTCGCATCAACAAGTTCAACTTGATATAGTACAGCTTTATTCTGGTTAGACTGGACAAAACGTCGAGGCAGTACTGGACCAGGAGACATAAACCATGTTGGCACCGAACTACCGTGAGATGAGCTAATCCATGTGACTTCAGTGCTAGACGGATGTCCTTCCATATAACAGATCTGTACCGTTCCACCGGCCCATTCCCATTGCTTGTTGCAATGACCTATTGGGAAAAGTACACTTTGAGCTCCTAAGATATAAATGAGGTACTCGATCTGAGTGGATATACTTAGGCATCCCAAGAAGGCTAAATATTTCTTCTAGGCGTTTGATCACAGTCGTCGTGTGTATGTTAGGACATGGAAATGCATAAGGGAAACGTAAGTACTCGTCAGCGACCGTGAGCACATGACGATTATGAGTCGCTGACGATAGAGGTCCCTTAGTCCCCTAAAGTAATGCTGAGCCATTCCATAAGCTGAGCAGTTGTGATGAGTGTCCCTCCAGGAGAGTGATAGAACCCACGCTTCGATTCATCACAAACTTTGAAAGATGTGCACGTCCTTTTCACATCTTATATTGAGAGTGAAAGATTTTTTGAACTCAAAGTGTACGGGCAGAGTCACTCCAGGATATCAGAGTCCATTGTGTATGTCAGAGTAGATGTAAAAAAAGGTGCAACAACAGAAGGATCTGGTCAGTATACTGGGAGCAACATTTTCTCTGAGGAAGTTGTAATTGCAAGAACAGTAGGATTATAGTGCAGCATCAAGACTGACCTTGACCGGCAGACTAGCAAAACATCCTTTCAACCAGTAATTACTACAGGCAGCGCCACGTGCTAGGCATTTGTTTCTCATATGAAATGGTCCACCACAAAACTTTTTTTTGCAGTATAAGGAACAGCTACTGTATGAGTTTCATGAGGCACTCCTTGCTGTGTCTATAGCTGTGCAAAGACAACTTGTACTCACCTAACTGTGGTTGCAGGGGTCGAGTCACAGCTCCTGGCCCCGCCTTTTAACTTGTGCTATAGTATACATACTTGCAGACAAATTGACATCAGCATTAAGCTGGGCTAGGTCCAGTGAATAGACCTGATTGTATGAGCTCTGTAAGTCAAGGTAAGACAAGATAATATAAGATTTGTTCGGATTTTTAACCTGGTGAAAAGTTATCCAGCCAGGATAACCCAAGACAGTCAGTGCGTCATCGAGGAGTGTCTGTCATGTTTCTATTATGGTCCTTAATCTTGTCACCAAAGATGCTACGTATGCCAGTCGACTAACACCCAGGAACCTACTTACTGCTAGGTGAATAGAGACAGCAGCAGGTGTACGGAAACATGTCCAACGTTTCCACCCATGCCGGGGATTGAACCACTGACACTCAGTGTATGAAGGCAGAGCGTTGCCAACCGAGGCACGGGGCGGTGGATGAGTGGTGAGGCAACACCACCGTCACGGTGAGGCTGCATCTCACACTATAGAAAATACAAGACCGACACTCATAATCTAATCTGTGATGGCCGGTGTGCTCAATACTAAAACCTCAAATGAATCACTAAAGTGTTTTACTTGCCTATTAGAGATGCAAATTCTATTATTAGCTTCAGTTTCGAGCGTAAACTCAACGATTGGAGGATTCCAGTTCTAATACTGCGAAGAGAGAGTTGAGACAAGCAAGTCAGTGTCATATGGAGGAACACAGTTATCTGGGGTCACTAAGATCATTGAATGTTGTCCTGGGGTCACTAAGATCACTGAATGTTGTCCTGGGGTCACTAAGATCACTAAATGTTTTCCTGGGTCACTAAGATCACTGAATGTTGTCCTGGGGTCACTAAGATCACTAAATGTTGTACTGGGTCACTAAGATCACTAAATGTTGTCCTGGGGTCACTAAGTTCATTGAATGTTGTCCTGGGGTCACTAAGATCACTAAATGTTGTCCTGGGTCACTAAGATCACTGAATGTTGTCCTGGGGTCACTAAGATCACTAAATGTTGTCCTGGGTCACTAAGATCACTGAATGTTGTCCTGGGGTCTCTAAGATCATTGAATGTTGTCCTGGGATCACTAAGATCACTGAATGTTGTCCTGGGATCACTGAATGTTGTCCTGGGATCACTGAATGTTGTCCTGGGATCACTGAATGTTGTCCTGGGATCAATGAATGTTGTCCTGGGATCACTGAATGTTGTCCTGGGATCACTGAATGTTGCCCTGGGATCACTGAATGTTGTCCTGGGTCACTAAGATCGTTGAATTTTGCCCTGGAGTCACTAAGATCACTGGATTGGGTCATTAAAGGAATAAAAGTCTAATCGCTAGAGAATCAGTCAAGAGATGTTACTTATATATCAACACCAAGTACTAAGCAGGAACAGTGTATATATATATATATATATATATATATATATATATATATATATATATACACAGTGGTACCTCTGCTTACGAGCAGCTCTCAACTCGAACAATTATGTAAGTGTATTTTTGTAGGTGCTTTTGTAAGTGTATTTTTGAGGGTCTTAAATGGATTAATCTAATTTTCATTATTTCTTATGGGAAAAAATTCCTTCGTTATCGGCACTTGAATATCCGTCTGGAACAAATTAAGATCGTAACTCGAGGTACCACTGTATATATACGTATATCTTTTTCTTTCAACAAACCGGCTGTATCCCACCGAGGCAGGGTGGCCCACCGAGGCAGGGTGGCCCACCGAGGCAGGGTGGCCCACCGAGGCAGGGTGGCCCACCGAGGCAGGGTGGCCCACCGAGGCAGGGTGGCCCAAAAGAAAAAACGAAAGTTTCTCCTTTTAATATATACAGGAGAAGGGGTTACTAGCCCCTTGCTCCCGGCATTTTAGTCGCCTCTTACGACACGCATGGCTTACGGAGGAAGAATTCTGTTCCACTTTCCCATGGCATTAGTTAACTTGATATCTTTTTTTACGCACCCCAGACCCATCCTGTGGCCGGTGATCAAAGAATTACAGAGGCTGGTAATGAATTACAGTGGTAATGAATTATTTATTTAATTTAAAACACTATTAAAAAGTTTACTTAGTTATGAATTCTGTCACAAAACATAACAATGTGGTTATATATGGTTACGAGTTATATTCGGGTTATTTATAATGGCCAGTATTATAGTATTTCTCCAGAATGGCTAGCAATATGCCTCTGTGAGTGTCAATACTTTGACTTTTTAAACATGTATGAGTAAGTTGTTTTCCCGCATTCCAGCACTTAATGATGCAGGGTGTGCCAATAGTTCTTCCAATTTTGGATACATGGATATATTTAAGTGCCAGGACCATAGCACACAGTTTAGTTTGAAGGTACAAGCCCAGTTGCTGGTGCCTGATCCAATTTCTATAGAGGTGCCATCGGTGTGTTAAACAAGAACGGCACTGCCAGCTGCACTAGTGGCTTCGTGGAGGGAACCATCACGTTCAAGAGCAAGACGGTGCTATGTGACTAAGATATCAATACCGTACGGCTTCACGGTTGACTTTAAGACGAAGCTTTGTTTATATTCTAATAAGGTTTAGATGTCAACCTAATGAGGTTCTCTGGGAAGGAAAAACGATTCGGAAAGATGTAAATTCCCATGGTGTAGGGAAGTGTCGCTGGCGCCTTACTTGGCACAGTTCATGTGTCTGATTCATTTGGAGGTCAGTGCCAGTATTCATGATCCATTTGATGTAGTGCTCAGCTGTGGTGAAGAGAGTCTGCAAGCGTTTCAGTAAGTTTGACTGAGCGTGTAAACAATAATGAGGGCATTTTTGTCGATGCTCGATCTCTGGTACTCGAGATACCAAGTTCTCTCACTCGTATTTACTATTTTAGAGAAACATGGACATTCTAGGATGATCCTCATCGCTTGTTTCTGTAAACTTCTCCAGTTCTCCAAGCATCCTGCCTGACACTAGAGCAAGCAGGAGTGCGGCATAGTCAACCAGTGATCTAATGTAAGCAACATACATAATTTTCACTATACTCACATCAGCGCCATATATGTGGGCGATATCCTGCCACGGCCCTAAGTGATCTTAGCTTATCTTCTTATTGGCGACAGAGTCAGGTTACAACAAGCTCAAATAACGGTATATCAACTCCGAGATACTGTATCTGGTTACATATTAAACCCGAGACCCATCATGCAACTTGGTTCTGCCAAGGAAGACATTTATTAACTACCTTCGTGCCTTTCAGCCCGAGGTGATGATCAGTCCCAGGCCCCGCCTGGAATCCTTAACAAGGGCCAAGCGCTCCAACATTACCCAGAGACACGGGAACATCTCGCAGAGGGTTTTGTTTGTTACGCTTGAAAGTGTTCCAAGGTTTAGCGTTACCAGATGACTGTTGTTTTATAGTATATACGAGTGTGTAACCAGATGACCTAGCTTACTCAAGTATTTACACTTCAGACGTTCAAATACCTTACCTTTACAAGGTAAATTGCGAACACACAAACACTGAATAAACCCCTTAAACTGTTGCGCTTGCAGTCCTGCCCTGCCACACATTAATACCTAGTTACAATTTCTTATATCCCAAGCCAAAAAGGAGATGCAGTAAAAAGAAGAGATAAAGTAGAGGATTTAAACAAGAGCTGCGAGATAAGTAAGAGAATTACAGAATTAAAATCAGATATAGAAGCCTTAAAATAAACGAAGCTCGCAGGGATAACAAATACAATATTCCCCGAGAGATATGAAATATTAAGAAGAGAAAGAGAGAGAGAGAGAGGGAGAGAGAGAGAGAGAGTGAGGGGACACGGGAGCCAGGAAGGGGGGTCATTATCTCGTTGAGGTGGTGGCTGGCATAAGTCACACTTGTGGATGTCACTTGTGCCCACCACCCCGGACGTCCCCTCACCTACACCCCTCACCTCTTCCGCCCCCTCCCCCTCACCTACACCCCTTTTTCCCCTCACCTACACCCCAGTCCCTCTTCCACCCCCATCTCTCTCACCTACACCAACTCCCCCTGTGTTGCACCCTCCCCCCGCACCTACTGCCCTCCTTTCTCTCAACTAAACCCCCCCCTCTTCTGCCACCCCTTCCCCCTCACTCATTCCCCCTTTCTTCCTCCTCCACTCCTCTCCTTCTTCCTCGTCTACACTCCCTTCCCATCTTTCACCACTTCCCTCCCCTCATTTACACCCCTTCCTTCACTTACTCTCCACCTTCCCTTCACCTATATCACTTATAATAGTATATATTTCTTCCCTCCCTCTCTCCCTCCCTCCCTCCTCTCTCCTCTTTCCCTCCCTCCCTCTCTCCCTCTTTCCCTCCCTCACTCCCTCCTAACATCTACATCTACATTTGCATTTATTTAAAAGCTTGTTTGGTATTATTACTTTTGTCCCTTCTGCCTTTATCACCTCCCTCTCTGTTCCTCCTCCTCCTGCTCCTCCTCCTCCTCGTTCTTTCCCTCTCTCTCTACATCCTTTATCTACCTCTGTCCATTATTATTCCTCTTTTATCACTAATCGTTTTGTCTTACGTTCAGCATCCTCATGTCTTACAGTCACCTTCATCATGTCTTATCATATATATATATATATATATATATATATATATATATATATATATATATATATATATATATATATATATATTCACAAACACTAATCTCAGGTCGAAGGAGACTCGAACCTACGAACCTCGGAACAACAAGCAGGGATCTAATCACCGGTCCACACTGGGCACCAAGGTATTGGACCAGTGTGGTACGGTGAGTAGAGCACTGCGTACCTTGTTCCGAGGATCGTAGGTTCGAGTCTCCTTCGACCTGACATTAGTGTTTGTAAATATTTCGCCTCTTCTGCGAATTCTAAATAATACAGCCGATACGGACACTTTTCCTTTATTTTTTGTATTTTTAAAGACGTATTGCAGCAGTTTCACTATTTTAATATGATTATTTGTGTTTTTTGTATAGTTTATACGATCTAAGTTAAAGAAAATAGCGTCTCTCTCTCCCTTCCCTGCCTTTGCAACATATGCAACTCTCTCCCTCCATCCTACACCTCCCTGTGCTACAGTGTTACCCTTAATTAAACTAGGCATAGCGCCTTCCCCCCTCTCTCTCCCTCTCTCTCTCTCTCTCTCTCTCTCTCTCTCTCTCTCTCTCTCTCTCTCTCTCTCTCTCTCTCTCTCTCTCTCTCTCTCTCTCAAGCTCATGTGTGAGCGAGACGTTGTTTATAAACAATGTTTTGCTCAGCAAATAGTGTCCTCATGTTATATTTAACAGTAATCAGTACTTGTACTAGACAGGTTCCGAATAACAGAACCTGCTTAGTACAAGTACTGAATAACGGAACCTGTCTAGTACAAGTACTGAATAACGGTACCTGTCTAGTACAAGTACTGAATAACGGAACCTGTCTAGTACAAGTACTGAATAACGGTACCTGTCTAGTACAAGTACTGAATAACGGTACCTGTCTAGTACAAGTACTGAATAACGGAACCTGTATATTACAAGTACTGAATAACGGAACCTGTCTAGTACAAGTACTGAATAACTGTACCTGTCTAGTACAAGTACTGAATAACGGTACCTGTCTAGTACAAGTACTGAATAACGGTACCTGTCTAGTACAAGTACTGAATAACGGTACCTGTCTAGTACAAGTACTGAATAACGGAACCTGTCTAGTACAAGTACTGAATAACGGAACCTGTCTAGTACAAGTACTGAATAACGGAACCTGTCTAGTACAAGTACTGAATAACGAAACCTGTCTAGTACAAGTACTGAATAACGGAACCTGTCTAGTACAAGTACTGAATAACGGAACCTGTCTAGTACAAGTACTGAATAACGGAACCTGTCTAGTACAAGTACTGAGTATAACAATGCTGTCAGACTGTGGAATAAAGATGCAACACTTACAACATTTTATTAGTGTAGAAGTCATCTAGCGACTTTATTACTCCAACTCAGAGAAAACACCACACAGGATGAGTACTGGACAGCGATCAGTGAGTGAGTGAGTGAGTGAGTGAGTGAGTGAGTGAGTGAGTCACTGACTGGTGCCAGCGTCGTGTGGCTGGCTAGAATGATTCTAGCCAGAATACCTGATAAGCTGAAGCTTCTACAGCATGATCGAGGCTGATCCCGGACAGCACGTGCTACAGTGAAGCTTGTAGAGGTGTGGACCACTGTGCTACAGTGAAGCTTGTAGAGGTGTGGACCACTGTGCTACAGTGAAGCTTGTAGAGGTGTGGACCACTGTGCTACAGTGAAGCTTGTAGAGGTGTGGACCACTGTGCTACAGTGAAGCTTGTAGAGGTGTGAACCACTGTGCTACAGTGAAGCTTGTAGAGGTGTGGACCACTGTGCTACAGTGAAGCTTGTAGAGGTGTGGACCACTGTGCTACAGTGAAGCTTGTAGAGGTGTGGACCACTGTGCTACAGTGAAGCTTGTAGAGGTGTGGACCACTGTGCTACAGTGAAGCTTGTAGAGGTGTGGACCACTGTGCTACAGTGAAGCTTGTAGAGGTGTGGACCACTGTGCTACAGTGAAGCTTGTAGAGGTGTGAACCACTGTGCTACAGTGAAGCTTGTAGAGGTGTGGACCACTGTGCTACAGTGAAGCTTGTAGAGGTGTGGACCACTGTGCTACAGTGAAGCTTGTAGAGGTGTGGACCACTGTGCTACAGTGAAGCTTGTAGAGGTGTGGACCACTGTGCTACAGTGAAGCTTGTAGAGGTGTGGACCACTGTGCTACAGTGAAGCTTGTAGAGGTGTGGACCACTGTGCTACAGTGAAGCTTGTAGAGGTGTGGACCACTGTGCTACAGTGAAGCTTGTAGAGGTGTGGACCACTGTGCTACAGTGAAGCTTGTAGAGGTGTGGACCACTGTGCTACAGTGAAGCTTGTAGAGGTGTGGACC
>WNWK01001995.1:77500-107500 GCA_009830355.1 Cherax destructor | reverse complement strand
GGTGCTGGCTGTCTGCCCTACTATCCCAAAGACACAGAAAACAGGGATACTTGGTGTATCCGTCTTGAAGACCTAGTATGAGAGCAATAACTTTTAAATCACCGCAAATGAGAAAATTGTGATTCTGGTACTTAATTGCAGATATTAGTGTCTTCATATTTGCGTAAGTTTCTGACATTTGGACACTATGGCCAATTGGCACAGATGCAGCTGTGTTGCCATTGTAGAGAAGTACAGTCTTTAAACTTCTTTTAGAAGAATCAATGAAGAGTCTCCATTCATCTGCCTTATATGACATCCCCATGTGTTCAATAAGGCCAGAAATATTTGAACAGAAAACTAAAGATTCCTCATTGTCAAAGAACTGACTGAATTCCGCTTCACGATGACGGTACCAAGCGAATGTTGTTCCAGGAGCTAGAGGCCTATTTTCCTTCAGTCTAGAGCCAAGTAACTGCACTTTCTTTTGGAAGGTTAAGGTCTCTCACCAAGTCATTGAGGTCAACTTGGTTGAAGGGTTTGGGATCGTCATTTGTTGGTGGTTCACAGTCTACTTCCACCTCCTTAGAATCACTGGTATCAGAATGATGAAATTTGCCATGTCTCAGGTGGCACAGGTACACGAATATCTTCAGAGTGTGGAACATCGTTATTGCTGAAGGAATATTTGGGTATATTATGCGATCTTTAGTCTTCTTGTTGAATCCAGCTACTTTAGTCATACAAAAGTAGCAGTCATCATGGTGGTTCAATTGCTCCCGCCATACCATTGGTACTCCAAAGGGCATACATTTAAGTTTTCCAACTGACAACATTTGCAGCTTACTGATGCAACTCTTGCAAGCTTTTGTATGGTGTAATGGTTTGTCCTGGTCTCCAAGTTTGCAGCCAAAATAAGCAAAGTAGCAGAGCTTCAATAAAGGAGTAATGTTGCTCCGGGAATCTGAAGGGGCCCATGAGCCTCTTTTCATTTAAAAACAAAATTAAAATCGAAAAATTATGGAAATGAATTTTTTCTTACAAAAAAATAGTGCATAATTCTGGCAACAAGTTGATGCAATCTGTTTATTTCTATCATATTTCTAAGTATGTTTATCCTAAAAAGTATTTTTTTTTGTTCTTGGTGTCAGCAAAATGACTTGTTGGCAATTCGTCATTTTTTTTTTTTACCCCTAAAATTGTGATTTTTATTATTTTTTTACATGAAATACACTGCATGGCAACTTGTGTGAGTAGTGTAGTGAGCTGCGGCCAGACACGACTCTCAGTGGCCTTGCAGCCTCTGATAAGCATGGTGGGATATACTGCACTGAAAGGTTATGGGTGATTTCCTAAGACTTTTACACTTACATAATTATCAATATCTCAGGAATAAGTTATTGCCATTATAATCCCTCTCATGCAAAGAGTATTTGTCATAGCATCATGATTCTTTCGTAGGTTATTGATGAATGATGGTTCTATCCAGATTCAGAGTGATTTTGCGATGTGTTTTACGGTTTCTTGTTAGTGATTTTTATTTCCCCCCCAAAAAAATACACGTATTTCAACATTTTGTATAATGCAATCTATTGACAGAAAGCTCATACCACTCTGAATCTTCATAACCTAACTCTTCGTCTTTCATCTGATCTCAACTAGAACATTGTATGTCTTACTAATTGTGTAGGAGAGGGATTGCCATAAGCCCTATCAAATAAAACATTTTATTTTGTTTTCTCTATAACTCTAAGGCAAAACGTCACTAAAAACTCAGTGTCTATGTTTCAAATGCTGCTTAATTCAAAGACAATATTCCCATTGAAATATTTGCATAATAAAAAAAAAAGGTCGATTTGGCTCATCGGCCCCTGAAGGTGAATTGCCCGCAGACATAGCAAAATATGTCTGGTGAATCTATGCAGCCTCTAGACATATTAATAATCTGAAAATAAAGAAATATATATTAGATTTAACATTTAATTCAATATAAGGTAAGCGTTTTAATTGGTAATATACCAAGTTCTCATTTACTTATGTTATACGAAAAGTGAAAAGTAACGTTTCCGTATAACTTGACAACCTGATGTGATACACATGAATAACAAACATAATGAATCAATATTTTCTATATATATACCGAGAAAGATACCGTAGAGTCAATAAAAAAAATATGCAGACCAGTGTTATTCATCTACTTATTCTGTCTCCATTTTTCTATGTGTAACGATCTATTATCTCTCTCTCTGTTTTTGTTGTTTTATTTGATTGATTGCTACCACCATCACCACCATCACTACCACCACCACCTATCCACCACCACCATCACTACCACCACCACCATCACTACCACCACCACCATCACTACCACCACCACCATCACTACCACCACCACCATCACTACCACCACCACCATCACTACCACCACCACCATCACTACCACCACCACCATCACTACCACCACCACCATCACTACCACCACCACCATCACTACCAGGACCACTACCATCACCACCACCACCACTACCACCATTACCACCATCACCACCATCACCACCACCATCACTACCACCACCACTACCACCACTACCACCACCACTACCACCATTACCACCATCACCACCATCATCACCACCACTATCACCAGCAGCACCACCACTACCACCACCACCACTTCCACCACCATCACCACCACCACTACCACCACCACTATCAACACCACCACCACCACCACCACCACAATTATCGTCTACATCTTCATTTCACCAACATAAGTTAACTTGGTGTCTCGCTGCGGTAACTTTCAGTGTTGATAATAAGATGTGATGGACTGAGTACTCTTCTCTCTCACTCTGTGTCTGTACTCAGCAAGGTGTGTACTCAACTATAAATACTCATCTATACCTGGTTGCAGGGGTTGAGTCCCAAATCCTGGCCCTGTCCCTCAACTTGCCGCTTGCTTGATTCACTCCCTCTACCCTTGGGGGTCATATCGTACCTGTTCTTAAAACTGTGTGGAATTTGCCTCCATCACTTCCTCACCGAGATCCTTCCGCTTCTCGACCACTCTGATAACTTCCAGCTGTGTCCCCGAGTTGTCGGTTCTCGCTTCTCAAACAGCATGTCCCTGTTTATCTTAATTCCTCTGAGCATTTTATATGCTGTTATCATATCTCCCCTGGTTCTTCTCTCCTCCAGCTTCTGTCCTCATAGCTCAGGCCTCTTAACTCAGGAACAAGCCTTGTTGTATACTTGCTGTACTGTCTCCAGTTTCTTAACCTGCTTCCTTAAGTGTGGGTTCCATATTGGTGCTGCGTACTCTGGCGATATTAAGTACTAGGTTCACCCCCAGGTCTTTCTCTTTGTGTAGGGTCTCCAGCCTCTGTCACCCGAGTCTATACTCTGTGCCCGGTCTTTTTTCCCTTCCCTAATCTTCATTTGCTAGAGTTGAATTCAAGCAACCATTTATCTGACCAAAATGGGATCCTCTTGTTACTCTTCCCCATTCTGACATCTCTACCAGGACAATCATTCTTTGCCTCCTTACCCTAAGGTACTCTTTAATCCACCGGAGTACGTTGCCTGTTATTTCTGACTGCCCCTCAAGTATTTGCTCCAGTCTCATATGGAGTAGAGTGTCAAATGACTTCTTGCAGTCTTAGAAAATGCGATCCACTCTGCCTTTTCTTTGCAGTCCCGCTTCCGTTACTTTGTCACAGAATTCCAACAGGTTTACCATCTCTGAACCCGTATTTATTACTGTTTCTGAAACCACTTCTCTCCAAGTAACCTACCATCATCCTGAACTATCTTCTCCATTACCTCACAAGGTGTGCATGTCTGAGAAACTGGCCCGTAGATCTACACTTCCTGCTGGTCTCCTTCCTGGAATATGCCTGTAGGTACTACATTCTCTGTGTTTGCTGACTTGTAGATCATAGCTGGTGGTCCGGACAGTGTATTCTACTCCTTAGTAGAATCCAGGGTGACACCTCGCCAGGTCTCGCCGCCTTTAATGTATTCACCTCCATCAAAAGTTTTCTTTATTTCTTCCCCAGTTGTGTGTGTGTGTGTGTGTGTGTGTGTGTGTGTGTGTGTGTGTGTGTGTGTGTGTCCAGTACCTGCTGGTGTACTCGCAAGGGCAGTACTTGCGGGGAGAACAGAGTTTGGGAAAAAGAAGGTGGAGTCTTTGGACCTGGCGGAGATAATTTTGAAATACTACATTATAGACCAAATAATACCATCTCTCATGTGCTATGTGGGGGGGGGGGTAAGAAATGGAGGTAGATAGAATGGTGGGTGCGAGGAGGGAGGGATGGGTACGAGAGGAGGTAGGGAGGGTGGACACAAGTAAGGAGGACGAGTACGAGGGAGTAGGGTGGGAACGAGGGAGGGAGTGGGGTTGGGTGGGTTCAAAGGAGGGAGGGATAGGTATGAAGGAGGAGGGTGGAGTACTCTGGGGAGGGAGGGGTTGATACGAAAGAGGGAGGAAGGGGTGGGTACGCTGGAGGGAGGGAGGGAGTGGGTGGATACGCGGGAGGGAGGGACGGAGGTAGGGGTGGGTACCCGGGCAGGAGGGAGGGGGTCGGTACTCGGGAGGAAGGGGTTGGGTACGCGGGAGGGAGGGATGGTGGATACGCGGGAGAGAGGGAGGGGGTGGGTACGAGGGTGGGTACGTGGGTGGGTGGGGGTGGGCACCACTAGAGGTAACGGTAGTAACTTCCGTGTGCCAATCACAGTTTCAGTGGTACAGTGGGTGTGGAATGTGGCGAGGTAGTGGTGGTGGCCAGTGTGTCAGTGGGATCCTCTCTAGCACAACCCTCCACGTCCTGAAGGATGCCACATCCCTACCCTTCTCCTCCTCCTGCCACACCAGGAAGCCACACCCTCCCCGCCAACCCCCTCCAGCCACACAACTGACTCCTAACACACACCTTCCACACCAGGTCTGTCTTCGTAGTGAAGATTTCTCATCCACTGGATCACATTCAACATCCTTCTCTGTAAGGTTTCCGGCGCATTCACACTATATCCACTCTGAAATATGGAGACCAGAACTGTATTGCTTTATTTAAATGAGGTCTTACCAAAGATATATAAAGTTAATATATAACTTACACATTTTCTAATGTTTATACTGAGAACACTCATGCACTGCTGTCTGGGATTTAGATTACTTCTAACCAGAATTCCTAAATCTTTATCGAATTCAGAGTGATTAAAATATGCATTATTTAGTTTATCTATGTCATGTTTATTCTCTTTTCCAGACTTAGAACCTTACATTTGTCTACATTAAACTGTAGCTGCTACTTCTCTGAGCATTGCATCAACCTATCCAGATCTTCCTGTAGCAGTGTGGAGTCCTCTTCCTGTAGCAGTGTGGAGTCCTCTTCCTGAAGCAGTATGGAGTCCTCTTCATGTAGCAGTGTGGAGTCCTCTTCCTGTAGCAGTGTGGAGTCCTCTTCCTTTAGCAGTGTGGAGTCCTCTTCCTGAAGCAGTGTGGAGTCCTCTTCCTGTAGCAGTGTGGAGTCCTCTTCCTGTAGCAGTGTGGAGTCCTCTTCCTGAAGCAGTGTGGAGTCCTCTTCCTGTAGCAGTATGGGGTCCTCTTCCTGTAGCAGTGTGGGGTCCTCTTCCTGAAGCAGTGTGGAGTACTCTTCCTGTAGCAGTGTGGAGTCCTCTTCTTGTAGCAGTGTGGAGTCCTCTTCCTGTAGCAGTGTGAAGTCCTCTTAAGAATAACATGGCGGTCTATTTAAGTGTCATCAGCAAACTTTGAATAAATTGTTTAGAAAACAGAGAAGATTATTAATAAGACAGTTGTGGGACACTTGGGAATCTTTATTCTGGAAACGTTTCGCCAGCCAGTGGTTTCTTCAGTCCAATGCAGAGAAACTGTGGATGAGGAGTTTGAGGTAATCAGTCCTTCAAGGTGGAGTCGACGTGTTCAGTCCTTCAGTCTTGGGTGAAGTGCACTTTACCAAGTGTTGCACAAGTGTCTTATCTGCCATCAGTAAACTTGCTTGTGTCCCTATTTTCCCCTCATCTATGTGGCTTATTTATATTGTAAACAACAAGGTAAACACTGCTTGTACCGCGTCCCCGCTCTGATTTCTCTCCATTATGTAAATTGATGAATATCGGTCAACCACTCTTGCTCCGATCCAGGAAAAACAAATTCCTTGGTAGTCCGTGTGTGTCTTCTGTGCTCAACAGTCTCCTGTGTGGCGTTCTACCAAAGGCCTTACCGAAGTCCATATACACACTACAGTATTTATTATCATGATCTACCACCTCAAATAACTTAGTGAAAATATAGTTAGTAAATTCGTAAAGTAAATACGCCCCTTATTAAAACCGTGCTGAAATTCGCTGATCAGTTTATGTGGCCTCGAATTGCCTCGGCAATTATTGAGTCCATCAATTTTCCCACAATGGAGATTAGGTTAATTGGTCTATAATTCGAGGCTATAGAGTGAACGCCAATGAAGGGCTACTTCATCTTGCCATACCTACTGACGTCTGTCTTCATCTTATTCTCCTTCTTGTGGACTTTAACTCTTTTTTGCCTTTTAAGGTAAATTTTATTCCCAACCCTTCGGTGTTGCTATGGGCTCTCCTTTATCCCCTGTTCTTGCTAACCTTTATAAGGAATACTTCAAAACTGTTCTACTTCCTACTACTGGGATACACCTCTGACTTCACTATGTAAATGATATCTTTGTTCTTTTGGCCATATGACTCTAGTCTCGTTCAAGCATTTTTCGATGCCCTTAACATGTCGCTCGTTCTATCAAGTTGAAAGTTGAATGGGCATCTCACTCCGCTTCCTTTCTTTGATGTGCCTGACCATCGCTCGGCGACAGGCTTTTCTTTTTCCGTTTATCGCAGGCTAACGCACAGTGGCATGTATACCTGGAGGGTGTTCAGCAAATCAACGCCTACGCGGCCCAGTCCATGATCAAGCCTCGCTACTCTCCTAACCATGTTCCCTCTGCTAAAAAAAAAAAAAAAGTTCTTATTTCTTCCTCCGTGTCCTCCGCATCTGTGACCCTCAGTTTCTATTATCTTCTCCTGTGAAATCTCCTTATTATTTTTCTCACCAAGCTAATATACCCTTCGCAGTAATCTGGTTCGTACCTCTCCTGCCACCAATGCTTCCGGTGCCTATTCATCTCCTGTTCCTCTTGTCTTCATCAATACTTTGGAGAAAATGGCCGCTCTCTTTCTGACAGACTTGATTAGCCTTGCACACATTAAGAATACAATTTTCTAACATGTTAGACATCACAGTCTTCCTAAATCAATGTACCACTTGGAGAGCCTCCAAACGTCGTGGGTTCGAATCCCGCTGACCGCGATCTTTCTGTATATACATCTGCTTGTTTCTACGTGGCGCATTGATACGAATAGGTAAAACTTGCGATTTTGGCTTAAATATCAATACTCTTCTTGCCAAATAAGGCAAGCTAAAATTTGTGTATGCAATAATCTCGCAAAAATCATTCTGAATCTAACGAAAAAAAATGTTTCATTGTATTTGTTTATTATTAAATTATTTTAAACTCACCTAAAATATAATTAGTTGGATTAGGCTAAATTAAATTGTGCTTGTTATAATAAGGTTAGGTAAATTTTCTAAGATTCTTTTGGTACAAAATTATTAATTTTTACATTAACATAAATAAAAAATAAATCTTTAAACGTATAAGAGAAAATTTTAGAAAGGACTTTTTATATATATATATATATATATATATATATATATATATATATATATATATATATATATATATATATATATATATATATATATATATATATGTCGTCCGAATAGATAAAATTGGCCAATTAGCAAAAATTCATTTAAAATCAAGTCCTTTCACCAGTTCTACTAATCTTCCCTCGGTCTTTCTTTCTGGTTCTCCCTTCATCTCATTTATTCTTTCTCTCGTTAGTTTTACTCACCTATATCCTACTGTTTTTTTTCACCTGACTCACCTGCAAGTCTACTCATGTCACTGGTGCTCACAAGGTTCACCCACATGTTCCTGCTCGTGTTCAGTGTTCAGGGCTCACTGGTGTGTTCAGTGTTCAGGACTTATTGGTGTGTTCAGTGTTCAGGGCTCAGTGGTGTGTTCAGTGTTCAGGGCTCAGTGGTGTGTTCAGTGTTCAGGGCTCAGTGGTGTGTTCAGTGTTCAGGGCTCAGTGGTGTGTTCAGTGTTCAGGACTCACTGGTATGTTCAGTGTTCAGGGCTCAGTGGTGTGTTCAGTGTTCAGGACTCAGTGGTGTGTTCAGTGTTCAGGACTCAGTGGTGTGTTCAGTATTCAGGGCTCAGTGGTGTGTTCAGTGTTCAGGGCTCAGTGGTGTGTTCTGTGTTCAGGACTCAGTGGTGTGTTCAGTGTTCAGGGCTCAGTGGTGTGTTCAGTATTCAGGGCTCAGTGGTGTGTTCAGTGTTCAGGGCTCAGTGGTGTGTTCTGTGTTCAGGACTCAGTGGTGTGTTCAGTGTTCAGGGCTCAGTGGTGTGTTCAGTGTTCAGGGCTCAGTGGTGTGTTCAGTGTTCAGGACTCACTGGTATGTTCAGTGATCAGGGCTCAGTGGTGTGTTCAGTGTTCAGGACTCAGTGGTGTGTTCAGTGTTCAGGACTCAGTGGTGTGTTCAGTATTCAGGGTTCAGTGGTGTGTTCAGTGTTCAGGGCTCAGTGGTGTGTTCAGTGTTCAGGGCTCAGTGGTGTGTTCAGTGTTCAGGGCTCAGTGGTGTGTTCAGTGTTCAGGGCTCACAGCTGTACGTGATCGGTGGGGGATCTTCCGAGTGATGCTTCTCTCGCCTGGGCTTAATTATGGGCTTAATTGCTTAATGGGTTTTATACTTAATGGCTTGTTTATAATTAGTGATCATATCTGTACGTAAGACAGGCTAGCTGGCGGATACTATTTTATCTCTCTCTCTCTCTCTCTCTCTCTCTCTCTCTTCTCTCTCTCTCTCTTCTTCTCTTTCTCTTTCTCTCTTCTTCTTTTCTTCTTTCTCTCTCTCTATTATATATATATATATATATATATATATATATATTTATATGATATATATATATTTATATATATATATATAAAGAGAAAGAAATGAAGTAAGGAGATAAGAGTAGTATAATAGAGAGAGAGAGAGAGAGAGAGAGAGAGAGAGAGAGATGGTCAGATGGGATGCTAACTAATGTAACCTAATCTAGTGTTAGTGTTCAGAAGACTGTGCTCCTCGGATGTGAATCTATTGGTTCCAGTAGTGGGAGTCAGCTTCTAGGCTGGTTGTCTATACTCTAGCGGTAAATGTATGACTTTGTGTGTTACATGATGCACTCAACTTATGCCAGCTTGCTTCTAGGAGGCAACTGATGCAGGCTGGTGTAAGTCTAGGGACGTTCTCTTCCTTCTAGTGTATCTGCTGTGCCTTCGGTGTTACTGTCTGCCTTCTGTGTATCTCTTTTCCTTCTATGGTGTACTCTGCTGCCTTCAGGTAATGTATGGATCTCTTCCTTCTGGGGTGTTACTCTTCTGTACTTCTGCTCAGTATTGCTCCCTCGTGGACAGTCCTAGGTGTTTTATACTGCTGCCTTCAACTCTACTGCTGCCTTCTAGGTGGATACTATGTAGTTTAAGGGTATATGACTGGGAATTACTATGTGCCTCTAGGGTGGTATACTGACTGCTGCCTTCTAGGGTGGTGTACTACTGTGCCTTCTAGTGGTTACTATGCTCACTTCTAGGAGGTATACTCTGCTGCCTTCAGGGGGTACTACTGTGCCTTCTAGGGGTTACTCTGCTGCCTTCTAGGGTGGTATACTACTGCTGCCTTCTAGGGTGGTATACTACTGCTGCCTTCTAGGGTGGTGTACTACTGCTGCCTTCTAGGGTGGTATACTACTGCTGCCTTCTAGGGTGGTATACTACTGTTCTGCTACTGTGCCTTCTAGGTGGTATACTACTGTTGCCTTCTAGGTGGATCTAGCTCCCTCTAGGTTCTACGTGCCTTCTAGGACGGTTGTACTCTGTTGCCTTCTAGGTGGTTACTACTGCTGCCTTCTAGGGTGGTATACTCTGCTGCCTTCTAGGGCGGTGTACTCTGTGCCTTCTAGGAGTTGGTATACTACTGTGCCTTCTAGGGGGTGTACTACTGCTGCCTCTAGGTGGTATCTACTGTGCTCAGTTCTTGCTAGTGTAGCCTTCTAGGGTGGTTACTACTGCTGCCTTCTAGGGGGTGTACTACTGCTGCCTTCTAGGGTGGTATCTAGCTGCTGCCTTCTAGGGGGTGTACTACTGCTGCCTTCTAGGGTGGTTACTACTGTTGCCTTCTAGGGTGGTGTACTACTGCTGCCTTCTAGGGTGGTATACTACTGCTGCCTTCTAGGGTGGTATACTACTGCTGCCTTCTAGGGTGGTATACTACTGCTGCCTTCTAGGGCGGTGTACTGCTGCTGCCTTCTAGGGTGGTATACTACTGTTGCCTTCTAGGGGTGTACTGCTGCTGCCTTCTAGGGCGGTGTACTGCTGCTGCCTTCTAGGGTGGTATACTACTGTTGCCTTCTAGGACGGTACTGCTGCTGCCTTCTAGGTGGTATACTACTGCTGCCTCTAGGGGGTGTACTGCTGCTGCCTTCTAGGGTGGTATACTACTGTTGCCTTCTAGGGTGGTGTACTGCTGCTGCCTTCTAGGGCGGTGTACTGCTGCTGCCTTCTAGGGTGGTGTACTGCTGCTGCCTTCTAGGGCGGTGTACTGCTGCTGCCTTCTAGGGTGGTATACTACTGCTGCCTTCTAGGGGTGTACTGCTGCTGCCTTCTAGGGCGGTGTACTGCTGCTGCCTCTAGTGGTTACTACTGCTGCCTTCTAGGGCGGTGTACTGCTGCTGCCTTCTAGGGTGGTATACTACTGTTGCCTTCTAGGGCGGTGTACTGCTGCTGCCTTCTAGGGTGGTATACTACTGTTGCCTTCTAGGGTGGTGTACTGCTGCTGCCTTCTAGGGTGGTATACTGCTGCCTTCTAGGGTGATGTACTGCTGCTGCCTTCTAGGGTGGTATACTACTGTTGCCTTCTAGGGTGGTGTACTGCTGCTGCCTTCTAGGGTGGTATACTACTGTTGCCTTCTAGGGTGGTATACTGCTGCCTTCTAAGGTGATGTACTGCTGCTGCCTTCTAGGGTGGTATACTACTGCTGCCTTCTAGGGCGGTGTACTGCTGCTGCCTTCTAGGGTGGTATACTGCTGCCTTCTAGGGTGATGTACTGCTGCTGCCTTCTAGGTGGTATACTACTGTTGCCTTCTAGGTTGGTGTACTGCTGCTGCCTTATAGGGTGGTGTACTGCTGCTGCCTTCTAGGGTGGTATACTGCTGCCTTCTAGGGTGATGTACTGCTGCTGCCTTCTAGGGTGGTATACTGCTGCCTTCTAGGGTGGTATACTACTGCTGCCTTCTAGGGTGGTGTACTGCTGCTGCCTTCTATAATGGTGTACTGCTGCTGCCTTCTAGGGTGGTATACTACTGCTGCCTTCTAGGGTGGTGTACTGCTGCTGCCTTCTAGGGTGGTATACTACTGCTGCCTTCTAGGGTGGTGTACTGCTGCTGCCTTCTAGGGTGGTGTACTACTGTTGCCTTCTAGGGTAGGTATACTACTGCTGCCTTCTAGGGTGGTATACTGCTGCTTCCTTCTAGGGTGGTGTACTAAGGTTGCCTTCTAAGGTGGTATACTACTGCTGCCTTCTAGGGTGGTATACTATTGCTGCCTTCCAGGGTGGAATAATACTGCTGCCTTCCAGGGTGGTATACTATTGCTGCCTTCCAGGGTGGTAGAGACACTCATAAGAGAAGGTGACATTGGGGAGGATGGATGTGAAGTGTGTGGTGGCAATCCCAGTAATGTAGGCGATACCTCCTTCCTGCTACCTCCACTCTTCTCCCTTCCTTCCTGCTACTCTCCTTCTCCTTCCTCTTCCTGCAACCTCACTCCTTCCTCTCCCTCTTCTGCTACTCCTCTTCCCTCCCTCCTCTCCTTCCTGCAACCTCCACTCCTTCCCTCCCTCCCTCCTTCCTGCTACCTCCATCCTTCCCTCCCTCCCTCCTTCTGCCTCCATCTTCCTCCTCCTCCTCTTCTGCAACCTCCCTCCTTCCCTCCTCCCTCCTTCCTGCTACCTCCACTCCTTCCCTCCCTCCCTCCTTCCTGCTACCATCCTCAACTCACCCTTCCTCCCTCCCTCCCTCCTTCCTGCACCTCCACTCCTTCCCTCCCTCCTCCTTCCTGCTACCTCCACTCCTTCCCTCCCTCCCTCCTTCCTGCTACCTCCACTCCTTCCCTCCCTCCCTCCCTCCTTCCTGCAACCTCCACTCCTTCCCTCCCTCCCTCCTTCCTGCTACCTCCACTCCTTCCCTCCCTCCCTCCTTCCTGCTACCTTCACTCCTTCCCTCCCTCCCTCCTTCCTGCTACCTTCACTCCTTCCCTCCCTCCCTCCTTCCTGCTACCTTCACTCCTTCCTCCCTCCCTCCTTCCTTACACTCCTTCCCTCCTCCCTCCTTCCTGCTACTCACTCCTTCCCTCCCTCCCTCCTTCCTGCTACCTTCACTCCTTCCCCTCCCTCCTCTCTTCCTGCTACCTCCTCCTTCCCTCTCTCCCTCCTTCCTGCTACCTTCACTCCTTCCTCCCTCCCTCCTTCCTGCTACCTCACTCCTTCCCTCCCTCCCTCCTTCCTCCTACCTTCCTCCTTCCCTCCTCCCTCCTTCCTGCTACCTTCACTCCTTCCCTCCCTCCCTCCTTCCTGCTACCTTCACTCCTTCCCTCCCTCCTCCTTCCTGCTACCTTCACTCCTTCCCTCCCTCCCTCCTTCCTGCTACCTTCACTCCTTCCCTCCCTCCCTCCTTCCTGCTACCTTCACTCCTTCCCTCCTCCCTCCTTCCTGCTACCTCCACTCCTTCCCTCCCTCCCTCCTTCCTGCTACCTTCACTCCTTCCCTCCCTCCCTCCTTCCTGCTACCTCACTCCTTCCCTCCTCCCTCCTTCCTGCTACCTCCACTCCTTCCCTCCCTCCTCCTTCCTGCTACTTCACTCCTTCCCTCCCTCCCTCCTTCCTGCTACCTCCACTCCTTCCCTCCTCCCTCCTTCCTGCTACCTTCACTCCTTCCCTCCCTCCCTCCTTCCTGCTACCTCCACTCCTTCCTCCCTCCCTCCTTCCTGCTACCTTCACTCCTTCCCTCCCTCCCTCCTTCCTGCTACCTCCACTCCTTCCCTCCCTCCCTCCTTCCTGCTACCTTCACTCCTTCCCTCCCTCCCTCCTTCCTCCCTACCTCACTCCCTCCCTCCCTGCCATATTTCCTGTCTAGCCTCAGCACCCTGGTAACACACCTCCCCCCTCCTTCCTGGTACCTCCACTCCTTCTCCCTCCTCCTTCCCTCACCTCCCATGGTACAATCACACCACCAGTACCACCTCCCCCAGGTGAACAATCCTTCCCACCTGGTAATATGCACCAGCCACACCTGGTGGAACAACACCACCACACCATGTGGAACAACCCACCCACCATGGTGGAACAACACCAACCCACCTGGTGGAACAACCCAGCCACCCATGGGAACAACACCAACCACTCATGGTGGAACAACACCAGCCACACCATGGTGAACAACACCAACCACACCATGGTGGAACAACACCAGCCACACCATGGTGTAACAACACCACCACCCATGGTGGAACCTCCAGCACCCATGGTGGAACAACACCAACCACACCATGGTGGAACACCCAGCCACACCATGGTGGAACAACACCAACCACACCATGGTGGACAACACCACCACACCATGTGAACAACAGCCACACCATGGTGGAACAACACCAGCCACACCATGGTGGAACAACACCAGCCACACCATGGTGGAACAACACCAGCCAATGGTGAACAACACCACCACACCATGGTGGAACAACACCAGCCACACATGGTGGAACAACACCAGCCACACCATGGTGGAACAACACCACACGGGCCACCACCCACCTGGTGGAACAACACCAGCCACCATGGTGGAACAACACCAGCCACACCATGGTGGAACAACACCAGCCACACCATGGTGGAACAACACCAACCACACCATGGTGGAACAACACCAGCCACACCATGGTGGAACAACACAACCACACCATGGTGGAACAACACCACCCACACCATGGTGGAACAACACCAGCCACACCATGGTGGAACAACACCAGCCACACCATGGTGGAACAACACCACCACACCATGGTGGAACAACACCAGCCACACCATGGTGGAACAACACCAACCACACCATGGTGGAACAACACCAGCCACACCATGGTGGAACAACCCCAAAGCCACACCATGGTGGAACAACACCACCACACCATGGTGGAACAACACCAGCCACCCATGGTGGAACAACACCAGCCACACCATGGTGGAACAACACCAGCCACACCATGGTGGAACAACACCAGCCACACCATGGTGGAACAACACCAGCCACACCATGGTGGAACAACACCAGCCACACCATGGTGGAACAACACCAGCCACACCATGGTGGAACACGCCAGCCACACCATGGTGGAACAACACCAGCCACACCATGGTGGAACAACACCAGCCACACCATGGTGGAACAACACCAGCCACACCATGGTGGAACAACACCAGCCACACCATGGTGGAACAACACCAGCCACACCATGGTGGAACAACACCAACCACACCATGGTGGAACAACACCAGCCACACCATGGTGGAACAACACCAGCCACACCATGGTGGAACAACACCAGCCACACCATGGTGGAACAACACCAGCCACACCATGGTGGAACAACACCAGCCACACCATGGTGGAACAACACCAGCCACACCATGGTGGAACAACACCAGCCACACCATGGTGGAACAACACCAGCCACACCATGGTGGAACAACACCAGCCACACCATGGTGGAGCAACACCAGCCACACCATGCTGAAGCAACACCAGCCACACCATGGTGGAGTATTACCAGCCACACCATGCTGAAGCAACACCAGCCACACCCTGGTGGAGCAACATCAGCCACACCCTGGTGGAACACTCCAGCTACACCATGGTGGAGCAACACCAGCCACACCATGGTGGAGTAATACCAGCCACACCATGCTGAAGCAACACCAGCCACACCCTGGTGGAGCAACATCAGCCACACCCTGGTGGAACACGCCAGCCACACCATGGTGGAGCAACACCAGCCATACCATGGTGGAACAAAACCAGCCACACCCTGGTGGAGCAACACCAGCCACACCATGGTGGAGCAACACCAGCCACACCATGGTGGAACACGCCAGCCACACCATGGTGGAGCAACACCAGCCACACCATGGTAGAGCAACACCAGCCACACCCTGGGGGAGCAACACCAGCCACACCCTGGTTTAGCAACACCAGCCACACCCTGGTGGAACACGCCAGCCACACTATGGTGGAGCAACACCAGCCACACCATGGTGGAGCAACACCAGCCACACCCTGGTTTAGCAACACCAGCCACACCCTGGTGGAACACGCCAGCCACACCATGGTGGAGCAACACCAGCCACACCATGGTGGAGCAACACCAGCCACACCATGGTGGAGCAACACCAGCCACATCATGGTGGAGGAACACCAGGCAACACCAGCCACACCATGGTGGAGCAACACCAGCCACACCATGGTGGAGCAACACCAGCCACACCTTGGTGGAGCAACACCAGCCACACCCTGGTGGAACACGCCAGCTACACCATGGTGGAACACGCCAGCCACACCATGGTGGAGCAACACCAGCCACACCATGGTGGAACAACACCAGCCACACCATGGTGGAGCAACACCAGCCACACCCTGGTGGAGCAACACCAGCCACACCCTGGTGGAACACGCCAGCTACACCATGGTGGAACACGCCAGCCACACAATGGTGGAGCAATACCAGCCACACCATGGTGGAACAACACCAGCCACACCATGGTGGAGCAACACCAGCCACACCCTGGTGGAGCAACACCAGCCACACCCTGGTGGAACACGCCATCCACACCATGGTGGAACACGCCAGCCACACCATGGTGGAGCAACACCAGCCACACCATGGTGGAACAAAACCAGCCACACCATGGTGGAGCAACACCAGCCACACCCTGGTTTAGCAACACCAGCCACACCATGGTGGAGCAACACCAGCCACACCATGGTAGAGCAACACCAGCCACACCATGGTGGAGCAACACCAGCCACACCATGGTGGAGCAACACCAGCCACACCATGGTGGAGCAACACCAGCCACACCATGGTGGAGCAACACCAGCCACACCATGGTTGAGTAATACCAGCCACACCATGGTGGAGCAACACCAGCCACACCATGGTGGAGCAACACCAGCCACACCATGGTGGAGCAACACCAGCCACACCATGGTGGAGCAACACCAGCCACACCATGGTGGAGCAACACCAGCCACACAATGGTGGAGCAACACCAGCCACACCATGGTGGAGCAACACCAGCCACACCATGGTGGAGTAATACCAGCCACACCATAGTGGAGCAACACCAGCCACACCATGGTGGAGTAATACCAGCCACACTATGGTATATCTGGAGAGGGTTTCAGGGGTCAACGCCCCCGCGGCCAGGTCTGTGACCAGGCCTCGTGGTGGATCATGGCCTGATCAACCAGGCTGTTACTGCTGGCCGCACATAAACCGACGTAAGAACCACAGCCCGGCTGATCAGGTACTGACTTTAGTGCCTGTCCAGCGCCTTCTTGAAGGCAGCCAGGGGTCTATTGATAATCCCCTTTATGTATGCTGGGAGGCAGTTGAACAGTCTTGGGCCCCAGACACTTATTGTGTTGTCTCTTAGTGTACTCGTGGCGCCCCTGCTTTTCATTGGGGGAATGTTGCATCTCCTGCCGAGTCTTTTGCTTTCGTAGGGAGTAATTTTCGTATGCAAGTATGGTACTAATGCCTCTAGCATTTTCCAAGTGTATATTATCATGTATCTTTCTCGCCTGCGTTCCAGGGAATACAAATCAAGGGACTTTAACCGTTCCCGGTAATTTAGATGCTTTATCGTACTTATTTGTGCCGTGAAAGTGCTCTGAACATTCTCCAGGTCAGCAATTTCGCCTGGCTTGAAGGGGACAGTAAGTGTACAGCAGTATTCCAGCCTAGATAGAACAAGCGATTTGAAGAGAATCATCATGGGCTTGGCATCCCTAGTTTTGAAGGTTCTCATTATCCATCCTATAATTTTTCTAGCAGATGAGGTAGACACAATATTGTGATCTTTGAAGGTGAGATCCTCTGACATTATCACTCTCAAGTGGCTGGTGGAGTAACACCAGCCACGCCATGGTGGAGTAACACCAGCCACACCATGGTAGAGCAACACCAGCCACACCATGGTGTAGTAACACCACCTACACCCACTTATTGGTGTAGTGAAGCCACCTCCACTTTCTTCTTTGTATAGTAACACCACCTACACCTACGTCTTGGTATAGCAACACCACCTACACCACTTCCTGGTATAGCAACACCTGGGCCGCCTGTTGCTGGCCTCTGGGACGCAAGATTTACTGGTCACTACCTGAGTTACAAATGTTTTGTGGCTGCCTGCGCCACACCTGCCACGCACCTGCCACACACCTGTTTTTACAGCAATACTAAACCAGCTTATAGCACTGCTCCCTGCACTCAGACCACACCCGCTGCTCCCTGCACTCAGACCACACCCGCTGCTCCCTGCACTCAGACCACACCCGCTGCTCCCTGCACTTTGACCACACCCACTGCTCCCTGCACTCAGACCACACCCGCTGCTCCCTGCACTCAGACCACACCCGCTGCTCCCTGCACTCAGACCACACCCGCTGCTCCCTGCACTCAGACCACACCCGCTTCTCCCTGCACTCAGACCATACCCTCTGCTCCCTGCACTCAGACCACACCCGCTGCTCCCTGCACTCAGACCACACCCGCTGCTCCCTGCACTCAGACCACACCCGCTTCTCCCTGCACTCAGACCATACCCTCAGCTCCCTGCACTCAGACCACCCCCGCTGCTCCCTGCACTCAGACCACACCCGCTTCTCCCTGCACTCAGACCACACCCGCTGCTCCCTGCACTCAGATCACACCCGCTGCTCCCTGCGCTCAGACCACACCCGCTGCTCCCTGCACTCAGACAACACCCACTGCTCCCTGCACTCAGACCACACCTGCTGCTCCCTGCACTCAGACCACACCTGCTGCCCCCTGCACTCAGACCACACCCGCTGCTCCCTGCACTTAGACCACACCCGCTGCTCCCTGCACTCAGACCACACCCGCTGCTCCCTGTACTCAGACCACACCCGCTGCTCCCTGCACTCAGACCACACTCGCTGCTCCCTGCACTCAGACTACACCTGCTGATCCCTGCACTCAGGCCACACCTGCTACTTCCTGCACTCAGGCCACAACCACTGCTCCCTGCACTCAGGCCACCCTGCTACTCCCTGCACTCAGGCCACACCTGCTACTCCCTGCACTCAGGCCACACCTGTTACTCCCTGCACTCAGGCCACACCTGTTACTCCCTGCACTCAGGTCATACATGCTACTCCCTGCACTCAGGCCACACCTGCTACTCCCTGCACTCAGGCTACACCTGCTACTCCCTGCACTCAGGCCACACCTGTTACTTTCTGCACTCAGGTCACACCTGCTACTCCCTGCACTCAGGTCACACCTGCTACTCCCTGCACTCAGGCCACACCTGCTACTCCCTGCACTAAGGCCACACCTGCTACTCCCTGCACTCAGGCCACACCTGTTACTTTCTGCACTAAGGCCACACCTGCTACTCCCTGCACTAAGGCCACACCTGCTACTCCCTGCACTCAGGCCACACCTGCCACTCCCTGCACTCAGGCCACACCCACAAAATCAGTGTAAACTTTTATCTAAATGAGGTACTACGGCATATAAGGTTTGAAGCCAATCTGAAGAGACATTCTCCAGTTACTGCTGCTTAAAACAGACAAAATTAAAGCCTAAACAAAACTAATGAAACTTTTCTTTGAGAAAAAACACATCACCACTAAAAAGTTTGAAGTCTACCAGAAGAGTCATTCTCTAACCATTGCTCAGAACCCATCAATTGCAAGTTTATTAATTATGGAAAAATAGACACAAATGCAGCATAATGCGATCCTTTATTGACTACGTTTCGCCCACACAGTGGGATTTATCAAGTCAGTTTACACCTACACGGTCTACACATGAAAGGTTCTATCCAGTTTTTTTTATATGGTATTTCAGTAATTAAAGATTTATGGTGTTTAGAGAAGGCAAACCCATGTTATTTCAATAAAAAATACCATGAAACAGTGACTAATCGCATTTTCTAAGGAGGATACACCAGTGATGATAACCTGAAGGCTGTCAGGAGAGGCTTTCGCAAGGTATCGCACAGACAACCAAATCAGAAATGGCTTTACAGTGTATAAACAAAGAGTAACTGCTCAGCCACGTAATTCCATGAATCTTCCCAAAGTTACAGTTCACAAGTGTTGAAAATTTGAAACCGATCTAATGAGGCGTTCTCAAGTTATAAATGGTAATCTCGGAGAAACAAAAATATACTGTGCCAGAGTATATGACCGGCTCCACTACACAGCAGTACGAAATTGTAAGATTTAAGGGTTCAGTAAACTTATGAAAATTGAAGAAACGTAAGTTTTCAGTATATTTGTTTTCAAGTTTGTTATATTATGTTTCTGTCATGGTAGCAGAGAAGCATGGTAGTAACATACAACCATCATGGTAACAGAGAAGCATGGTAGTAACAAGACTCTGGGGAAGACAAGACAGCTCTTACCACACTGCAGGTGGTAAGAGCAAGAAAAAGAAGAACAACAAGAATAACTAAACATGAATGAGGGGACTGAGTGAGGGACTGAGTGAGGGGACTGAGTGAGGGGACTGAGTGAGGGGACTAGTAAAGGGGACTAGCCAGTTTGCAGGCTCTGATAGTCCCCCCCCCCTCACTCTTACATTCTATTCAGACCTCCTCCTCCAGCAGTCAGTGTAGTATCTATCTATCGCATCATCTATCCAGCAAATTAAATCCCACCAAACTTATTAATTTGTCTCTTAAAGAAATCGAAAAACAGTCTCTGAATTGAGCGTCTCAGACGACAGTAAGACAGTTATGTTGTTGTGACAGTCTTGAAAGCGTCTTGAGGTAAGTGCTAGGTATACTTACCTTAGGGATACTTTGTGTACCAAGAAGGTATACTCAGGACCTCATGGGAGGAGAGTAGTCTCCCTCGGCAGTGACATCTTCTGACCTCACACGGGAGGTCACTGTGTACCACACGGGAGGTGACTGTGTACCACACGGGAGGTCACTGTGTACCACACGGGAGGTGACTGTGTACCACACGGGAGGTCACTGTGTACCACACGGGAGGTCACTGTGTACCACACGGAGGTCACTGTGTACCACACGGGAGGTGACTGTGTACCACACGGGAGGTCACTGTGTACCACGGAGGTACTGTGTACCACACGGGAGGTCACTGTGTACCACACGGGGTGACTGTGTACCACACGGGAGGTCATTGTGTACCACACGGGAGGTGACTGTGTACCACACGGGAGGTCACTGTGTACCACACGGAGGGTACTGTGTACCACACGGAGGTCACTGTGTACCACACGGGAGGTACTGTGTACCACACGGGAGGTACTGTGTACCACACGGAGGTCACTGTACACACGGAGGTCACGTGTACCACACGGGAGGTACTGTGTACCACACGGGAGGTCACTGTGTACCACACGGGAGGTCACTGTGTACCACACGGGGGTGACTGTGTACCACACGGGAGGTACTGTGACCACACGGGAGGTCTTGTGTACCACACGGGAGGTCACTGTGTACCACACGGAGGTCACTACCGAGGTGTACCACACGGGAGGTCACTGTGTACCACACGGAGGTCACTGTACCACACGGAGGTCACTGTGTACCACACGGGGGTACTGTGTACCACACGGGAGGTCATGTACCACGGAGGTACTGTTACCACACGGAGGTCACTGTGTACCACACGGGAGGTCACTGTGTACCACACGGAGGTCACGTGTACCACACGGAGGTCACTGTACCACACGGGAGGTCACTGTGTACCACCGGGAGGTGACTGTGTACCACCGGAGGTCACGTACCACACGGGAGGTATGTGTACCACACGGAGGTCACTGTGTACCACACGGGAGGTACTGTGTACCACACGGGAGGTCATGTGTACCACAGGAGGTACTGTGTACCACACGGAGGTCACTGTGTACCACACGGGAGGTACTGTACACACGGGAGGTCACTGTACCACACGGAGGTCACTGTGTACCACACGGAGGTCACTGTGTACCACGAGGTCTGTGTACCACGGAGGTACTGTACCACACGGAGGTCATGTACCACACGGGGTACTGTACCACACGGGAGGTCACGTGTCCACACGGAGGTGACTGTGTACCACACGGGAGGTCACTGTGTACACACGGGAGGTGACTGTGTACCACACGGGAGGTCACTGTGTACCACACGGGAGGTCACTGTTACCACACGGAGGTCACTGGTACCACACGGGAGGTACTGTGTACCACACGGGAGGTCACTGTGTACCACACGGAGGTCACTGTGTACCACACGGAGGTACTGTGTACCACACGGGAGGTCACGGTACCACACGGGAGGTTGACTGTGTACCACACGGAGGTCACTGTGTACCACACGGAGGTCATTGTGTACCACACGGAGGTACTGTGTACCACACGGGAGGTCACTGTGACCACACGGGAGGTACTGTACACGGGAGGTCACTGTGTACCACACGGGAGGTCATGTGTACCACACGGGAGGTCACTGTCAGGGATACACACGGGAGGTCACGTGTACCACACGGGTACTGTACCAAGGGGTAACGGAATGTGTACAGGCCGAAGGAGGTGTACCCACGGAGGCACTGGTACCACACGGAGGTACTGTACCCACGGAGGTCACTGTGCCACACGGAGGTACTGTGTACCACAGGGAGGTTGTGTACCACACGGAGGTCACTGTGTACAGGCACACAGGAGGTCTGGTACCACACGGAGTCACTGTGTACCAGGAGGTGACTGTGTACCACAGGGAGGTCACTGTACCACACGGGAGTGTACCACACGGGAGGTCTGTGACCCACGGGGTACGGCACACGGAGGTCACTGTGACCACGGGAGGTACTGTGTACCACACGGAGGTCACTGTGTACCACACGAGGTCACGGTCACACAGGGAGGTCTTACCGGGGTGTGACACACGGAGGTCACTGTCCACACGGAGGTGACTGGTACCACGGAGTCACTGTGTACCACACGGGTCACTGTGTACCACGGAGTTGTGTACCACACGGGTCACTGGTACCACGGGAGTATGTGTCACGGGTACACACACGGGGTACTGTGTACCACGGGGTACTGGACAGGGTCACGTGTACCACACGGAGGTACTGTGTACCACAGGGAGGTACTGTGTCCACACGGGAGGTCACTGTGTACCACACGGAGGTACTGTACCACGGGAGGTCATGTACACAGGGAGGTCCCAAGGACTGGTACACACGGGAGGTCACTGTGTACCACACGGGAGTCACGTGTACCCACGGAGGTCACGTACCACACGGGAGTACTGTACCACACGGGGGACTGTGTACCACAGGGGTCTGTACCACACGGAGGTCACTGTGTACCACACGGAGGTCACTGTGTACCACACGGGAGGTCACTGTGTACCACACGGAGGTCACTGTGTACCACACGGGAGGTCACTGTGTACCACACGGAGGTCACTGTGTACCACACGGGAGGTCACTGTGTACCACACGGAGGTCACTGTGTACCACACGGGAGGTCACTGTGTACCACACGGGAGGTCACTGTGTACCACACGGGAGGTCACTGTGTACCACACGGAGGTGACTGTGTACCACACGGGAGGTCACTGTGTACCACACGGGAGGTCACTGTGTACCACACGGGAGGTCACTGTGTACCACACGGGAGGTCACTGTGTACCACACGGGAGGTGACTGTGTACCACACGGGAGGTCACTGTGTACCACACGGGAGGTCACTGTGTACCACACGGGGGTCACTGTGTACCACACGGGAGGTCACTGTGTACCACACGGAGGTGACTGTGTACCACACGGGAGGTCACTGTGTACCACACGGGAGGTCACTGTGTACCACACGGGAGGTCACTGTGTACCACACGGGAGGTCACTGTGTACCACACGGGAGGTCACTGTGTACCACACGGGAGGTCACTGTGTACCACACGGGAGGTCACTGTGTACCACACGGGAGGTCACTGTGTACCACACGGGAGGTCACTGTGTACCACACGGGAGGTCACTGTGTACCACACGGGGGTGACTGTGTACCACACGGGAGGTCACTGTGTACCACACGGGAGGTCACTGTGTACCACACGGGAGTGACTGTGTACCACACGGGAGGTCACTGTGTACCACACGGGGGTGACTGTGTACCACACGGGAGGTCACTGTGTACCACACGGGAGGTCACTGTGTACCACACGGGAGGTCACTGTGTACCACACGGAGTACTGTGTACCACACGGGAGGTCACGTGTACCACACGGGAGGGGGGTGACTGTGTACCACACGGGAGGTCACTGTGTACCACACGGGAGGTCACTGTGTACCACACGGGAGGTCACTGTGTACCACACGGGGAGTGACTGTGTACCACACGGGAGGTCACTGTGTACCACACGGGGGTGACTGTGTACCACACGGGAGGTCACTGTGTACCACACGGGAGGTCACTGTGTACCACACGGGAGGTCACTGTGTACCACACGGGGGTGACTGTGTACCACACGGGAGGTGACTGTGTACCACACGGGAGGGGGGTGACTGTGTACCACACGGGGGTGACTGTCTGACACACACCAATACACAACTCCACCAAGGCAGCGGCGCTGGTTAAGGCGTCGCAGTTCCTTGCCGATATTTAGCGTGAAAGCAGGCACTCTCTTTGTGGCACTGTGCCTCTCGATCGTACCAGCAATAACCATCAGTTGTGATTATCTGCCGGAATCGTTAGAACGAGACATATCAGATAATTTGCAGCCATTAGTCAAACCGGTTCGTGTGCTCGCGTAGGCGCGTCACGGGAGGCCTGGCCATTATCACGTCGTAACTACTCGGTAATTACCGACGGTCGGGGATAATTCGGAAGTTGAGGGAAGGGGAAGGAGGGGTAATCTGAGATGGTGAGAGTGAGGGAGGGAAATGAGGGAAGGGGGGGAATGGGTGGTCTGAGGGAAAGGGTTGATGGGAAGCGATGATTCTCTTAGCGACACTTGGAGTTAGGCGGTGTTGATGGTGGTAGTGGGTATGTTGGTTCACACACACACACAGAGGCGGGGCCAGGAGCTGTGAATCGCCTCCTGCAACCACAAATAAGTGAGTACACACTCACACATACTCAAGAAGATATTAGAGCGGCATCAAGTTTCGCAATGTTGCGCTGGAGATAAAGCTTCACCAACTCTACGGGAGGGCGAGGGGAAGACATGACTCAATCCTGGGCGAAACGTAGAATTACGAAACTACAAACTCAGACTCACGCTCGAGTTGAGTGCGACGTTTCGCCCGCGGTCAACGTCGCTCTTACCTGCCTCGCAACGCTGCCGACCTGTCGAGAATATTTGATGTTAAATACCCAGTCAATGCAACACCTGCCAAAGTATTACCGAATATTCGTAATATTATTGAGCCTCTGAGGCGTCACTCAACGTAGATGACGAGGTAATATCGAAGCATCGCAGTGAACTGATCAAATAATATTTGTTAGTTTAGAGATCAGGATATTACACAAATGTAACATTTTCGTGGCCTGTTGAATAATAATAATAATAATAATAATAATAATAATAATAATAATAATAATAATAATAATAATAATAATAATAATAATAATAATAATAATAATAATAATAATAATATTAATAATAATAATAATAATAATAATAATAATAATAATAACAATATAATCGTAATGATTATAAATCTATGAACAATTGTCAGAGTCCCTAAAATGGGAAAGCGGAGAGACTCTTCAGAGTGACAGACTTTGAGCAACTTCCTGTAAGCTGCTATACACAACAAGGTCTTTCAGGAAGGACTGAGCTCCGTGAAGGACTGGTCTGCCAGTCCCTCTGCTTGACTCTCCACCTAAACTGCCAGACGGCAAGTGCAGGTACAACCCACACACACACAGCGGCCAGTGAAGAGGCGGGGCCAGGAGCTATGACTCGACCCCTGCAACCACAACTAGGTGAGTACAAATAGGTAAGTACACACTTCTGAAGGATCTAGGTGCGACAGATGAAGTATAGATACACTGTCTGTTACGTTTCACGTTAAGATAAAGAGCAGAGGAACTGTGTGGTCCCTTAGCAAGGATGTATATAACAAGTAGATGAGGACGACCATTTGCCAGACACCTGGAAAACTGCACATGTGATCTCAGTGTACAAGACGGTAAACATGTGGCACTGCTTATGTTTGATGTGAAATTAACCAGGATGATGCCAAGAAGAAAGCACTGCAAGAAGACCAGAGAAGACTTGACCAGGCTGCAGTCATGGTCAAGAAGGTGGTTGCTTGATTTTAATCCCCATAAACACCAAGTGATAAAAATAGGAGAAAAACAGAGAAAATCGGATACGGAATAGAAGGTAACAGGAGAAACAAAGAAAGGGGAAAAAAAGATCTGGGAGTAATCAGTTCTCCAAGCATATCTCCAGAAGAAATTATAAAACGTATAACCTCAGCGGCATATGACGTGAAGCGAATGAGAAAATTAAAACGGAGGAGGATAGAGAGAGATCACAGGAAGACTTAAATAAACTACAAGCATAGTTACATAAGTTGCTACTGGAATTTAACCCTAACAAGCGGAAGGTCGTAAAAAAATAGAGAAAGAAGAAATAAGAAATCCCAGAAAAGAATATGCAGGAATAACAACGAAGGCGGAGAAGTAATCTGAAAACGAACACTGCAACAAAACTATAACAGGACCGAAACTCCTGTATAGTCACATATGAATGAAAATGGCTGCAATGGACCATGTTTTTAAACTAAAAGAGGAGGGAAGGAGAGCAGTGTGCGAGGAAGTGTACACGAGGCTGTAAGAGTAGTCAGTGTAGAGCAAGGAGCAGTACCAGTGTGCAACACAACAACAGGACCTGCAAAACAGTGAAACTACGAAGAAGTTAGTTCAGGAAATGCAGAATGACTTGGACACCACAAAGGCAGTGATATCCTACCAAGCGTCGCAGTGGCCAGTGAAGGAAGAAGCAGATATATTCAGTGATCCCATATCGAGACTGTCACAGTGAAGAGGCAGAATTCAGTGATCCATATGAGACTAGTCACAGTGAAGCAGATATATTCAGTGATCCCATATCGAGACTAGTCAACAGTGAAGGAAGAAGCAGATATATTCAGTGATCCCATATCGACACTAGTCAACAGTGAAGGAAGAAGCAGATATATTCAGTGATCCCATATCGAGACTAGTCAACAGTGAAGGAAGAAGCAGATATATTCAGTGATCCCATATCGAGACTAGTCAACAGATCACTGCATCAGTTATTGTCTTCTTATTTAATAAAAGAAGAGGAACAAGAGGTCACAATACCGTGACTGGAACAATACACAAATAACCCGCACAGAGGAGAAAGAAACTTATGACGACGTTTCGGTCCGACTTGGACCATTTACAAGTCACACTGACACACGAAGGTGAAGGATCCGGTATATATAGGCGAGGGGGACATTGACAGCACAAAGTGGAGAAGACAGAGGGAAGTAGAGAAGTAGTGGTAGAGGTAATGCTGGTAATGGAAGACGTAGTAGAAAGTAATATAAAGTAGGGGAAGTAGTTTTAGTGGCACAAAAGACAGAAACCCTTAAAATAGTTCAGTATCACTACTCCGTACAATATAAGAAAAAACACATTGAAGAAGATTGTAAGGAGGAGGGTTGGTGGAGTACTTACAGGGCAGAGGATTTACCAAGGATTCAGAAATGGAAAATCCTGCCTAACAAATCTCCTTGAGTCCCACGAAAGAGATATGGATATAACACAAGAAACACAACGGCGGACTCCATTTTTTTTTTACTGTACAGGAGTTTTTGATAAAGTATTTCGCCAGAAGATGAGCAGGAGTAATGTGGAGAATGTTTCAGTTGATAGAAGAGTACCTGGCAGGCAGGACAGCGGGAGTAACAGTTTGAGAGAGAAAACAGATAGAATGGATGAGTGTACCAAGTGGGGGTACCACATGGCTCGGTACTGGGGTTGTTACTGTTTCTGATGTACGCCGACCTGGAGGCTGTTTTGCGGGTCAACGCCCCCGGAACACTCTGAGACACTCGTGACACACCTGTGGCACTCGTGACACACCTGAGAAACCCGTGACACACCTGTGTAACACCTGAGACACACTTTAGAGAAGCCTGTCAGACGCTTGTGATAGGAAGTTCCTTGATACCTTTGAGAGGCTCTTGATCCAAGCTTCCATCTCTGTAAGAACCATCAACCTTACCTTCCATCACTGTAAGAACTATTAACCTCCCCTTCCATCACGCTAGCCACCATCAACCTCAACTTCCATCACTGTAAGAACCATCAACCTCACCTTCCATCACTCTAGACACTTCGCCTTGCCCATTACTTCCAGCTCTTACATCCCCTTAAACATAATCACCCCAGCACGACCTCCATCACGCTAAAAGGTGTGAGAGATGGAGGGAGGACGGGTGGAGGTATGGAGGAGCGATTGAAGGACTGGGGAAATGGAGTGACTGGGAGGGGATAGGGAGAGGTGATGGAATTGGGATGAGGTTAGATAAGCGGAGGATGGTGTGAGGGAGAATAGGTATGTTGTGAGAGGTATGAGACCAAGACACGAGAGGTGACCGCTCTCAAAAAATATGAAGTTCAACGAGGAGAAATTTCAATTACTCAGATATGGAAAACTTGAGGAAATAAAAAATGTATCAAGGTATACCACAAATTCTAACCATACAATAGAGCGAAAAAGAAATGTGAAGGACCTGGGAGTGATGATGTCAGAGGATCTCGCCTTTAAAGACCACAACAATATATCTACCTCATCGGCTAGGAAAATGATAGGATGGATAATGAGAACCTTCAAAACTAGGGACGCCAAGCCCATTATGACACTCTTCAAATCACTTGTTCTCTCTAGGCTGGAATACTGCTGTACACTAATTGCCCCCTTCAAGGCTGGCGACATTGCTGACCTGGAGAGTGTACAAAGAACTTTCACAGCACACATAAGTACGATAAAGCACCTAAACTACTGGGAACGGTTGAAGGTCCTTGATCTGTATTCCCTGGAATGCAGGCGAGAGAGATACATGATAATACACACTTGGAAGGTCCTGGAGGGATTGGTATCAAACCTGGACACGAAAATCACTCCATATGAAAGCAAAAGACTCGGCAGGAGATGCAAGATTCCCCCGATGAAAAGCAGGGGCGCCATGAGTACACTGAGAGACAACGCCGTAAGTGTCCGGGGCCCAAGACTGTTCAACTGCCTCCCAGCATACATTAGGGGGATTACCAATAGACCCCTGGCTGTCTTCAAGAAGGTACTGGACAGACACCTAAAGTCAGTACCTGACCAACCGTGCTGTGGTACGTACGTCAGTTTGCGTGCGGTCGGCAGTAACAGCCTGGTTGATCATACCCTGATCCACCATGAGGCCTGGTCTCAGACCGTTGACCCCCGAAACCCTCTCCAGGTAAACTCTAGGTAGCAGGTGGTACCCAGGAGCTGAGACTTGACTCCTGCAAACACAACTCGGTGAGTACACACCCCACACACACACACACACACACACACACACACACACACATACACACACACACATACACACACACACACACACACAACCAAACACACCACACACACAAAAACACACACAGCCTAGACAAATGACAACAACCACAACATACACACACACACACACACACAGCCAGGAGCTATGAATCGACCAATGCAACCACAACTAGATGAGTACACACACACACACACACATAGCCAGGAGCTATGAATCAACCCCTGCAACCACAACTAGGTGAGTACACACACACACACACATACACACAGGATAATAAACACCAGACAGCACGGATTCCGGGAAGGCAAATCCTGTGTAACAAACCTCCTAGAGTTCTATGATAAAGTAACAGAGGTAAGGCAAGAGAGAGAAGGGTGGGTTGATTGCATTTTCCTGGACTGCAGGAAGGCCTTCGACACAGTTCCTCACATGAGATTAGTAAAGAAGTTGGAAGAACAAGCATGTATAACAGGAAGGGCACTGGAATGGATCAGGGAATACCTCACAGGGAGGCAACAACGGGTCATGGTGCGTGATGAGGTATCACAGTGGGCACCTGTGACGAGCGGCGTTCCGCAGGGGTCAGTCCTAGGACCAGTGTTATTCTTGGTATATGTAAATGACATGACGGATGGGATAGACTCAGAAGTGTCTCTGTTCGCAGATGATGTGAAATTAATGAGGAGAATCACATCGGAGGAGGACCAAGCAGGACTTCAAACAGACCTGGACAAGCTTGACATCTGGTCTAGCAAATGGCTTCTCGAATTCAATCCCACCAAATGCAAAGTCATGAAGATCGGAGAAGAAGAAGAAGACCGCTGACAGAGTACAGGCTAGGCGGACAAAGGCTACAAACCTCGGCAAAGGAGAAAGACCTTGGGGTGAGTATAACGCCAAGCACGTCTCCGGAGGCACACATCAACCAGATAACTGCGGCAGCATATGG